>OX104133.1:33759617-34360216 GCA_944470555.2 Heterobilharzia americana
AACATAGCCTACGTTAATGGCTGGAGATGAGAAGCTTGTGTCATTTGACGGATACCGAGAACATTTAAGTCTCCGATATGCTTTATGAATGGGAGTTTCGGCAGACCAGCGAGACTATTTCATGAACTGGAAATTGTCATTGTCAAGAAGTGTAGAGCCGGCAGAAATTAAAGATAAAGAAAGACCGAAAGACAAAGATGTGGAGAGTTGATTATGATCGGAGGCGATTTGATTGCTGAAAGACTTGTGACGGAGGTTTGACACTTCCCAGCTGCGCACAAGCAATTGGTAAGGATAGGTCTTAACAATTTGTCTGCGCTGGAAAGCATAATAGACATGTACTTTGAGTGGCGTCGTTTTGGTTACACGTGTTAGGTACAGTGGTCGACCTCTCTATTCACTTAACTACATCAGTCTTCAGGACCATATAATTCTGTCCCGCCATATTGTGTGTTATCGCATGCTTGGCTATGACTGGATTCTTCTTCTGGAGACTACTTATTTTATTAGGGTCTGTCAATTCAGACTTAGCTAGTTCCCTATGTTTTGTTAACCTGATTGACTCCGTTCGGCTAGTTTGACCCATATACCTGAGGTGACAGGCATTGAGAGGTATTTAGTACAGTGAGTTATTATGTCTTATTCGGTCAGTATAATCCTCCAACCGACAAAGTTTGTCTTTCAGTGTGTTTGCCACCCTAATCCCAGATTTGTTGAGAATGGCACTCAGGGTTTCTGATGTCCCTTCGTTACATATGGCAACAGTACAGAGACGTTGGATTCCTTTCTGGTCGTCTTACAGTTATCATCATCTATGCGATTTGATGTATTTCTGTTATGATGTGGAGTTGTGAGAACGAACGAGAATACTTAACGATTGTTAGTCGAGGGTTGAGACGATGCAACTCGAGTGATTGTCAAAGAGAAATGAAAAGACTGAAAACCAGATGAGTTTATAGTATCTCGGACTGAAGTGTTTCTGAGTGAAAAGTGACCCTATTTATAGAGTTTACAATAGCCTTGAAAGACAAGGAATCATTAGTATATTTAAAGAGCCAGGAGCCAATCAGAACAATAGCGGGTGATACTAAATACGACGCATATGCGGGATAAGAGCGCGAATCAACAGTTCAAATATATACAGAACTGTAAGTGTGGAATATGGGGGATATCGACATTCGTAAGAATTTCTTAATAAATTTAGGAGGAGAATAATTATTCAGAATTAAAGCTTCTCTTATGGATATCACCTTGTTACTTAAGTTTGTTGACTTAGTGGAGGGACTTCTTGCTGGATTACTGAAAGATTCGACTAAGCCCGCCTACACTCATGTAGGGTGAGGTGACTTAAAGTCTCAATATCTATTGGAGTGTAATACCTTTTTGTAGACACTTATGTCTTCACCACCATCAGTAAGTCTGCTACCCTTCACCAATTGAGGTGGCTTGAATATGTGTTTTACAAGAAGAACCACTTCCCTACTCGATGCGTATTGCTTGTCGAGGTAGGACTAAGTTGGAAAAGAGTTCAGGTCAAGATGTTACAACAGTAGATGAAGTTTTTGGTTTATGACTTACGGTTGTGTAAGGCAGTGTGTAAACTGGTTGGTCGGGGTACTCAAGACGATAGAAATCAGTGGTTGGAGATCACCGCTGATGCCTTTTGAAAAATTGAATACTTACACCAGAAGATACAGAAAACAAACGCGACGGAAAGAATGTTTATTGTGAAAAATTGGAACGGTACCCGTTACATATGTTACACCTTGCAGTGACCCAGTCATTTGCGAATGTGCTTCGTTCCTCTTCTGTTCCTGTCTTGATTTGCTCTTGATCTGCTCTTCATACATTCTATCAGCAGCATCCATTGTAATACACCTGCGTTATCCCTTGCGTTGCTCTTGGCAGAAACATTACCAATTGTCAGGAATTCCCTATGATTCCTGCCACCTTCTCAACATATACTACTTATATCCATTGTTATCAGTAACGCCCACTACACACTAACTTTCATGTTTCAAATTCCGTTTCCTCTCATACAAGTTTATCTTTCTTGATACCACTCTTTATATTCGGTTATACTTTGTATGCTGTTGTGAAGTGTGACAACCTGAAATAGAGGAATCTCTGTGCGAGGTTCTGAGTTGATTTGTCTGATTACTGGGAACACAGGAGAAATCAGCCTTTCTCGTATAACAGTGTCATGAATATTATGTGATTTTTGTCCACCAGTGGTTGTCTTTTTATTACCAACTTCATCTGGAAGTGTGGTGTACTAACAAATTTTTAAAATGTTAACAGCAGATATTTCCTTTCCGTCTTCCTTCAATAGGACTATTTTGAATATGTCGACAAAACTTCTCTCGTGATCAGTGGATCGAGGATTCGAAGCTAGATCGAAAAGATGATCAAAGATAATATCGAAACAGAAAACTTAGAACTGATGAGCAATGAAATCGATTCTTAACTTCGATCTCAAACAGACACTTCACCCGTGTCGTCGATATATAGTGACAAGCGCAATATTGGTTCATGTGAAACATGCTACTATCAAGAAGATATGATACGCTGGTGATTAGATTAATGGTGCTAAAGGGAATGAATACGAAACCGAGGATTTCATGATTGTCGTCACCGTATAAACAGTGAATTCGATGAGATCAGTGTTTTGTTAGAAAAAAAAAAAGAAAAACACATCTTCAAATACTTCGACTGAGTGATAGTAATAAAAATTTAGTACAGATTTAATTTAGTTATCAATGTAAAAACGAAATCACGTGTAAAGGTGGTTTAATTGTGTCACAACTGTCTAGCCGTACATTAACCAATGTATGCCAGTACCCAGATAATCAGTATACTTACCTAGGTTTAAGTAATGATAACAAAAGATAGATTAGAAAACACATTACATGGTAAAAATATATTATTATTATCATTTGTTCATTGGGTCCCTAGTGAAACATACGGCTTAAATAGTAAGTCTCCATTACACTCTAACTCTCCAATCTTGAATACCTGGCTCCACCACTACTCACAACTCTCATTCATTCCTAACATCATCTCCTCCATCTCACCTTCGCCACCAACACCCAACTCGTCGTTTACCATCTACGTCCCACTCGAATGCCTCACCTGACACGTGATATCTCCAGCTGCCCTTCCCACTGCATGACCAATCCATCTCCACTTCCTTACACTGCATATTTCTTCAGCGATACCTTCTTCCTTCGTTCCTTCCTTGCCAGCCCAGAGTTCCTTCCTTCTCTTCCTTATTCTTATTATTCTCACCATCTGAGCTTCAGTAACGAGCCAGTGTAGGCAGCAGCTCTTCATCAATGTCTGTACTTCGTTGCAAATGCTTTTTGTAACGCACCACGCCTCTCAACCATCACATACAAGCACTAACTTACTTGACTGAATTGGTGTTCAAAATCCCCATGTCGTTCACGCTTTATGCTGACTGGAGAGTGCACAAGATCTCCACAATGGTTTCAGGTTAATCAACGCCTATCTTGCTGTCTTTCCGATCCTGGCTGCTTTGACGTCCTCGTCTGTGCCACCGTCACCTGTAGTTGAAACGATGCTGCCCAATTAGGTAGGTGAAAGAGGCTACTTCTTTTAAGTTTCTCCCGTTCATGCTGATTCAAGCTTCTTGTTGATGCTGTTGTTGGTTGGGTATCTTCATCACCTCTGTCTTCTGTACATCAACTTGAAGTCCTGTCTTCGCTGCCCTACATCGCCTCTTCCCTCAACTTGTTAGTTTTCGAGTTTGTGCGACAAGACATTAGACACAATTCGTCATTGGCGAAATCCAAGTTTTCCAGGTTATTTTCCTCGGTCCAGTGTATCCCCCTCTTCTCTCTCCTCATTGTTTGTTGCATGATCCAGTCCAGTCGACCACCATCAGGAATATCATGGGTGATAGTAGGTGGCAGCTTTGTCTTACTCTTTCCTGTCTTCACTTCACTTCAAAGGCATCACTGAGCTTCCCATTGTGAATTACCTGGCATGTGGCATCTTCATATAATTGTTGAATGAGATTGATAAAGGTTTGTGGCGCTGAAAGCATAATGTTGAAGCAGTTGCCTGCCAAATTACTTATCGGTCGACGTCTCGATCGAAGGCCTTTTCAAAGTGGATGAAGTTGAGGTAAGGTAAATAGTTGACTGCCATTCTATTCTCTGTTCTATGATGTTGCGTAGCGTAGCATTGCAACTTGATTCGCATATGATTTGTACCTCCTGGATCCAGCCAGCCTGTTCCAGTCGTAGTTTTGAATCCAGCGCATCCCTTAGTCTCTCCAGGAAGATACGGCATAATATTTTGCTTGGGATTGACACGGACAGGAGATTGATTCTGCACCAGTTCTTGCAAACACTTACGTCTCCCTTTTCGGGAGTTTGACAAGGTAACCCTTCTCCCAATCGTCAGGTACCTTTCGCTTCCTTCCTTCCTTCCATACCTTCTGCAATAGTGGTGTGGTGTGAGCATGTCCGCTGTTATCCCTGCGTCTGTTCTCAGTGCTTCTGGAGGATTCCATCTGGTCGTGCTGCTTTCCCACATTTCAGTAGGACTACAGTGTTCAGGACTTCGACTTTTGTTGGGTGATTTGTGTTCACTTGTAGTTTTGTGACTGGGCTGCAGGTGGTATTTCTGGACGAGTTGGAGGTGGTGGTCGATCAAGAGCTTTTTGAAGTGGTCAGTGCATCGTTTCCTTTGTTTCTCTTCTTTGGTTTCATCTATGTTGATCTCTTCCCTCCCAGATAGTAACCTAGTTATTTGATACAATGGTGTCAGCTCTTTCTTACCAGCCAGCAACCTGTTCTGTTTCACTTCCCAGTTTCGTCGATACCTCTGATTAAAACCCAGTAACCACTTCATATTTTCTACTTTTCATGGTCATTTCTGACAGGCATACAACAGGACAGAACGAAATGCTGTGCAATTTACACATCCTTTGATAGATAACTAGATAGTTGGATATCTCACCAGAGCCACAGGTGAACACACACCTACTTCAGTTGCTTTCCAGTGATAGCCATATACTCAATTGTACGCAGAATTGTATCATAATTTAGGTTTGAAAACAAACGCACACACACACACAATCACCCATCATACTGTATCATTCATATTCTTTATGCAAAAGTCTCTTAACAAATACAACATATTTTATGAACCCTGTACAGAAGGAAATAATTATCATCAAAAATAAGGCATAATGATAATATTACTACTACTAATACTATTATGAATAATAATAATAAAGTTTGTTTACAATCACAGACAAAAAAAATTAACAGAAAAAGATCGAATCAAAAAAAAGTTTCCCCTTTATCACTCATCAAATAGAAAGTGTTTATCAATATGAAAGAAGAATACCAGCAGTAAGGATGAAGAAGGAGGGCCAAAAACAGGTGGGTGTAGAAAGTGTAGTGAAACAATCAAACAGGCAGCAGGGAGGGGGGCTACCCAATGTCTTTCTCTCTGTGGAATATAGAAGCAAAGATAAAACGCTATTGCATAATATCATATCTCATCTTTTTTTTTTGTTTTATAATTTTAATTATTTATTATTGTATTGAACTGGAACAGAAAACTTATTCATTGATGCATTTGTAAGAAAGCTAATAGACTATTTGGTAAATAGGCTTGAACTGATGGATTCGATGCAGTCAATCCATAACGATTTGCTACACGAGCAGCTTGACATGCTAAAGTTACATGATTCAATATTTGTACACGAGATTCAGTGAGTACATGATGAAAACGTTGATATAGTATAGTTAATGAATTACGATTAGTAGCATCCAAATGTGCTCCACATTTAACTAGAGTTTGTATAAGTGAAGCCTATTATGAGAAAAAAAAAAATAAAATATAGTGAAAATAAACGAACTAAGAAGATATGAACAATCGATTGTCTGATATGTGGTAATTATCTACTAGACAGAGGAACTTAGGATCGATATTTCATCCTGTTTAGGACTCGTCAGATGGATGTACCCTGCACTCCACTGGAACTTGAACCTCGTAACCATCACTTCAAGCACCAGACAGTTATTGATTAGGCTGAGTCCCAAATACGACGAATCGTGAATTCCTCTGCTAATCACCAAGATCAATATAACACCATGAATACCCGATAGTACCGAGGCATCCTCATTGAAGCCGGTCTGCTAACAACAGAGAACGAGCAATTCGATAGCGACTAGTGCATATTGCACAACAGATGGCTTTCATGCCATACTAGCCCAGAAGATAACGCTTCAGCATTTGAAACCATGGGTACTACTTTCGAGTATCAGTGGGAACAACATCACTCTCCACTGGGGTCCAGGTACATTCATCTACTGAGTTCTAAAAGGGCAAAACGTCCATCCTAAATTCTCCCACTAACCACTAAGCAGATTACAACTATATTAAGTAATCGAGCCGTATCAAGGCATCTGACTGATTTAAATCACTGATTATTCCAATCTTCAAGAAAATCGAGAAGTCCTCCTCTGATAACCACAGAAAAATCACCTGACGAACATAGTGTCTAAAATTATGGGATCTATAATTCTTCGACACCTGAGTGGAGCTCAGGAACAGCAAGCTCGAGAAAACCAAGCAGGCTTTAGATCCGGCGTGAGTGTATCGACCAAACATTCACACAGCCAAGTTCTGGAACATAGGAACCCTTACCGACACCCGACAATAGCTGTATTTCTCAACCTGAAGTCCACATTTCACTCCGTTGATCCAGAAGTCTTATGGCAATGTCTCTCACTGAAAGGCATCCCGAGTAACTACATCACCTTATTATTCAAGGCTCTCTACTCGAACACTTGTCGGTGTGTTAGAGCCTATGGTAAGATGTCCAAGGAGCTATGCTCATCCAGTGGTGTCCGTCAAGGGTGCCCACTCTCTCCATTCTTATTCAATTTTATCATAGATATTCTTATGGAGGTCTCCCTCTCGTCACCTGATAGCACAAAGGTTGACCTAATCGCAAGAGAATTTTCGTTAACCTAGAATATGCAGATGACATAGTCCTGTTAGTCCTTTGAAGACGCTGACAAGATGCAGTCTTGTGAACACTTTGAGTGTGAATTTGAGAATGTTTGGGATGCGGTTCTGACCACCGAAATGCAAATTGTTGCTCCAGGATTGGTGTTTAGAAGGTGCCTTGGCTAATAATAGAGTGTAGTGGTTGAGTGTGTCAACCACCTCACTTACCTGATGAGTGAAGTGGGATCAGCCCCGGTGGCTGAGTGGTCGGTGAAATCTCTGCACGGATACAAAAAGCTCGACTGAGTTTTGCCAACTTACATCACCTTGATATCCGATCGTCTACTAAGGGTGGCGTATACTGCACAGCAGTCCGGTCTGTTCTACTGTATGGCTGTGAAACATCGCCATTGAAGGTAGAAGATATGAGAGAAAGTTTCAGGTTTTTGACCACCGTTGCGTTCGTAGCATAGGTCGTATTTCCTGATGTGTAATCAGGTGAGTAACGCAGAAATTAGATGTAAAGTTTTAGGGAGAAGACGTAAATCAGTTGAGGCGGTTATGAACCTTCATCGACTGAGATGGTTGGGACAAGCGTTACGTTACGTATGCTTAGTCACCGGCTACCTCGTCACACAATGATGGCCGAAGTAGGTTCAGGCTGGGAAAAGGCTCGAGGTGGTCACACTAAAACATGGCACCAATGCATGTAGGGCAATGTAGACTATCCGGTTGGTTGGAGACTAAACATGATTACATGGCTGAGAATCGATGTGAGTGACGCAGATGTACCCCCCACACATTATCATCTTAACGACGTTATACCGAGTCTCACCTCTCATTCATTCCTAACATCATCTCCTCCATCTCACCTTCGCCACCAACACCCAACTCGTCGTTTACCATCTACGTCCCACTCGACTGCCTCACCTGACGCGTGATGTCTCCAGCTGCCCTTCCCACTGCATGACCAATCCATCTCCACTTCCTTACACTGCATATTTCTTCAGCGATACCTCCTCCCTTCGTTCCTTCCTTCTCTTCCTTATTCTTATTATTCTCACCATCTGAGCTTCAGTAACGAGCCAGTGTAGGCAGCAGCTCTTCATCAATGTCTGTACTTCGTTGCAAATGATTTCGTAACGCGCCACGCCTCTCAACCATCACATACAAGCACTAACTTAATTGACTGAATTGGTGTTGAAAATCGAAGATGCACAGGCGAAAACTAACAAGTTGACAGAAGAGGCGAGGTAGGGCTGCGAAGATAGGACTTCAAGTTGATGTACAGAAGACAGAGGTGATGAAGATGCCCAACCAACAACAAGAAGCTCCAATCAGCATGAACGGGAGAAACTTAAAGTAAATTGTCTCTTTCACCTACTTACCTACCCACCTAACTAGGCAGCATCGTTTCAACTACAGGTGACTGTGGCACAGACGAGGACGTCAAAGCTAGTCAACATCGAAAAAGCAAGACAGGCTTCACTGAATTAACCTGAAACGATTGTGGAAATCTGCACTCAGCATAAAGCGTGAACAACATAGGGATTTTCGACACCAATTCAGTCAAGCAAGTCAGTGCTTTCATGTGATGGTTGAGAGACTTGGCACGTTACGAAAAGCATTTCCAACAAACTACAGACATTCATCAACAACTGCCACCTACACTAGGTCGTTACAGAAGATCAGATGAAATAGTGAGAAAGAATAAGCAAGAAGGAACTCTGGCAACAAACCAACGAAGCAAGAACCTATCACTCAACAAATATGCAGTGTAAGGAAGTGGAGATGGATTGGTCATGCACTGAGAAGGGCAGCTGGAGACATCACGTGTCAGGTCAGGCACTCGAGTGGAACGCAGATGGGAAACGACGAGTTGGGCGTCAGTGGCGAAGGTGAGATGGAGGAGATCATGTGAGGAAGAAATGAGAACCTCTGGGTTGTTGTGGAGCCCGGTTCAAAAGATTGCAGAGAAGAGAGTGTAATGAAGCCCTATGTTCCACTAGGAACCCTAGAGACAAATAATAATAATAATAATTACACTAATGAAATTAATTATACTATAGAATAAAAAGTATAAACATACTTACATGATCAGAACTTTTTAATCGACGTTGTGCAAGAACATGACCAATAGGACGTTGACCATCAACATCAGCACAATTAGCATCAGCTCCCAATTCAAATAATAATGATAAAACATTTACATTTGGAAAAGGACAGATAACAAAACGACCAACAGTTGAAGTTTCCGGTGAACATGCTAAATGTATAAGACTTTGTCCACGATGAACTCTAGGATCTAATTTCACTAATCTATACACCTGAACAATAAAAAAATTAAATTATCAAAATAAAAAAAAAATAACTGATCACTTGATTTCTTTAAAAGAAAAAAATAATTTTCTAATTTCAATCGTTTTTATATTATTGTTTGTGCTTTGAAGTTTCTTTAACGGTTAGATTTGTTTTACAGGATAGGGTTGCTAGCCCTATGCTCAACCTTCCCTCTTTACACGGGCTAAGGACCGGCTAGTAACTAGTGAACTAGTTAAACAGGAGAAGGAAGTGGAGATTGATTGAGCATAGACTGAGAAGGCCGACTGGGGACATCACGTGTCAGGCCAGTTGCTCGAGTGAAACCTAGATAGGAAGCGACGAGTTGGTTGTCCTAGGGTGACATGCAGGAGATCATGTGAGGAGGAAATCAGAGCTTGTGGGCTGTCGTGGAGCCAGGTTCAAAAGGTTTCAGAAAACAGAGCGCATTGGAGACGTGCTACTGGAACCCTATGTTCTATTAGGAACCTAAGGGAAAAATAATAATAAAATTTCAGTCTTTCGTAGTTATACCTCTTAACAAACTCCTAAAGATCAAAGTTATTTCATTTGCCATTCTTGTTGAAGGTCTTTGAAGTCATCTACTTGAAGTTCTATGTCGATACCATGTTCAGCTAGTGTAAGGAATAGTAAGCATAGGGTATACAGAGCATGAAACTCTGCATATCTTGTATATTCCATAGAGAATACTACTAGATTCCCCCCCTATTCAACTCAATCCTGCGACTGAACTACAGATACACCTGACTAATGCGATTTGTATGAAATTACTAGGTTACTATCTGGGAGGGAAGAGATCAACACACATGAAACCAATAAAAGATGATGAAGTAAATCGAACTACAGAAGAAGAGAAACAAAGGAAACGATGGACTGACCACTTCAAAAAGCTCTTGAATCGACCACCACCTCCAACTCGTCCAGAAATACCACCTGCAGCCCAGTCACAGAACTACAAGTGAACACAAATCACCCGACAAAAGTCGAAGTCCTGAACACTGTAGTCCTACTGAAATGTGGGAAAGCAGCACGACCAGATGGAATCCTGCCAGAAGCACTGAGAACACACGCAGGGATAACAGCGGACATGCTCACACCACACCACTATTGCAGAAGGTATGGAAGGAAGGAAGGAAGCGAAAGGTATCTGGCGATTGGGAGAAGGGTTACCTTGTCAAATTCTCAAACAAGGGAGACGTAAGTGTTTGCAAGAACTGGTGCAGAATCAATCTCCTGTCCGTGTCAATCCCAAGCAAAATATTATGCCGTATCATCCTGGAGAGACTAAGGGATGCGCTGGATTCAAAACTACGACCGGAACAGGCTGGCTGGATCCAGGAGGTACAAATCATATGCGAATCAAGTTGCAATGCTACGCTACGCAACATCATAGAACAGAGAATAGAATGGCAGTCAACTATTTACCTTACTTCAACTTCATCCACTTTGAAAAGGCCTTCGATCGAGACGTCGACCGATAAGTAATTTGGCAGGCAACTGCTTCAACACTACGCTTTCAGCGCCAAAAACTTTTATCAATCTCATTCAACAATTATATGAAGATGTCACATGCCAAGTAATTCACAATGGTTGGTTCGTTGTTGATCAAACCTGACCTCATATGGAATAGTCATTTCTTTCAGGATTTACTAATTTGTGTCATCCACTGTTCTGGTGACATATCCGAATACCCATTAAACAACCAGTAAACTATATTAGAGTTTATTCTGCATCGCATGCAACTGTGAGACGAAGGATGACATACAGAGTACAAACATTTCTATTCATCTACCGCTCAACACCGAATGATGCCCCATCAGATCGTAAATCTCCTGCGGAAGTTTAATGGGAAGGAAGTTATGTACGCCACTCCATGCAATGTTACCATCACATCGTACACAAACAACTCAAACAGTCGGATCATACTCCAATGAGGGAGACTCCGTCTACGCAGGAGGTTACAAACCAGGACATGGTATGCAGCCCCCGTTTTGCATGAAGCATTATTCAGTGACTTTAAGGGCAACTCTAGCAACAAATCAAACGACCAATTATGTTTCTTCATTTCGGTTAGAAAGGAGATTCTTGTAAAACAAAGAAATCTGATTGGCTGTTTCAATTGTTGCTAAGGTGGCGTTATGAGTCATCTGCATTATTATTGATCTGAACTTTTTTTTGACTTGTCTATTTTCACACTATTTTTTACAGCATGACTAAGTAGTTTATTTCCTACCCTCATTTTCAAGGAAATTCGCTGATTGGTTAATCCTTACTCCTACATTATCAGTATCCCAGTTTGCCGACAAGGTCATATCTCACGTATATATATACTAACACGCTTTTGGGTTAATTGCGTATTATTCTCAGAGGAATAAATCCTCCCGTCCAGCTTCGGTCTTCTTTCTTTATTCGTCCCTGGTTGTGGTCGGTGAGTCTTGCGTACGCTGTTAGCTATCAGCTGGGCGTGAGTATTATATCCGTTCGGAAAGCATAACAATATACACCCTACAAACATTTCTATCACAGATATCCTCGTAATATCACCCGCCATGGTGGTGGAATCAATATATTTATAGTCTTGCACATGCCGAGCTACGACTAACTCGACATGATATGCTGGAAAAAGTTGAAAGAGGGTTCACATGGGGTCAGACCAATAACTGGCACCAACCCATGAAGTT
Source organism: Heterobilharzia americana (assembly GCA_944470555.2). Taxonomy (NCBI): domain Eukaryota; kingdom Metazoa; phylum Platyhelminthes; class Trematoda; order Strigeidida; family Schistosomatidae; genus Heterobilharzia; species Heterobilharzia americana. Next base: position 33,771,635 of record OX104133.1, read on the forward strand.
TCTAAATGTTTTTCTGAGCTGCGTAGGCAAATGTAGACCATTTGGGTCCTCTAAAAAAATAAGAATCAGTAGTTGAGGACTCTGGATGAAAATTAGTTAAAATGGTGGAGATGTATTGACGCTTCGGTATCTTCTTCCGCTTGAATGTTCCGACCTAGCTTCATTTTGAAATTCGTCCAATAGTTGAATTGTGCCAAGGGGGAGATTTAATGTGACAACACAAATTGTTTATGAACACACGCAAAAGGTGGTTGTCAACCTCCTAATAGCTAATGCTGCAACCAATTTAAGGATCCCTCCCAAACATGTTTTGTAAATAAGTGTAAAGGAAGTAGCCATTATCAATCTTGTGACCTGTCTCAACGATATGTTTGGCGAACGAAGAACTTGGACGTTTGCTACTAACATTTATGGGTTGAGGTGATTTAATTTGCTTCTGAAACCACTTTGGAATATGTTCTGAGGCCTTTACTTGCATGGATCTATGAGTCCTCCCTATGTATGTGTCACCACATGTATATTTGAATTGGTAGATACAGTGGGATGTGACATTGTCGTTCACATCCTGTGGGGGTTTGGGGGAATATACGGGCTTCGTGGTTTCGATTACTCAAACCCTGGCTACATAGTAAGTACTTCTATCAGCAGCGTTAAGTCTCTGCATAAGGATTCCACTATGAGAGTCACCTTTGTACAGAAGGCTGATGAAAACGTCCTTCTTTGGGACAGACTAAAGTTCTAGTTTTGGCGCTCTGCTGATTTTGTTCTGACTGATAAATATTGATGGATAGTTATTTTCCAATAGAATATCAGTCAGTGTTCCTCTTTCATCTTCTAAAGTATCCTCTGTGTATATTCGTTGAATTCTGTTGAATAAGCACCTTACTAATGTTTGCTTGTACTGAACTGGGCAAAAGCTATGGTAATTCAGATATTGCCCTGTCTATTTAGGTTTTCTGTAGATAGATCGTTTTATGGATCCATCCTGCCTTCGACTAATGGACTTGGTCTATTAAGTTCTCCACATGTTACATAAATAATGTCAGCTAGGAGGGGACCTAAAGGACTTCCCATAGCGACACCATCAACCTGGAGGAAATGTTCACCCTCAAAGCTGAATTTAATATTGTTTGTACATAAAAGTAACAGTTGTTTTAGGTGATCCAAAGAAATGGGTATCGAAAACTTATGCACAGAAATATAACCACATAAAATGTCGATTGTCTTGACCAAAGGGATATTGGTGAATGGATGAGATAACATCAAATGAACACATAAATTTATTCTTTATGTTGACATGCTCAAAGCAAATACATTACATGGTTCAAAAAATTTACATCTTCTTATTGTTTTGTCGAAGTTTATAAAGGGAACTAATTGTTTTAAATTTAAGAGCTTACTCTTGGTGATATTATTGCGCTAAAGCTCCCCATAGATTATTATTCAGAAGAAGAATTCGAATGAGCAGTATTGTATCCAATCACTTCGTCTTCTCCTTCTTCTTCAGACGCTACTACTCAGTTATAAACCCATGAGAATAAGTGAAATACAATAGGTCAATATAAGGCATCATGTACAATTATTACTTTATTATGAAACAGTCAGCCAGTATAATTGTTTTTATATGATATCGTCGTTGATTGGACCGAATTGATCGGTGTCTATTGGTATATAGGCTCCTGTGCGGATACTTCGATATTGTGCTAGCGTTCTAATTATGTTAATGATGGATCGTGGTTAGCAGTGGAATCCAGGATGTGCGCATTTCGTCCTATTTGTGACTCACTAGTCAGCTGGATGTACTTGCTTCCCAGTGAGTGATGTTGTTCACACCGGGATTCGAACTCGGGAGCGATCGCTTCAAACGCCAGTGTTACATTTGGTGTATGGAGATCAAATAGAATGGAATGGTGGAATGTTAATCAGTTTAGTGTGATAATTGTCTAATGAAATCAAGTGTTATTGATACTGGGGTGATGATTGAAGGTGAAATGAGAATTTGAACTGTAACCGGATTAGAACCAGTGACCAACGTGTACCCTGCTTGATGCCCCACCAACTGAGCAATGAGGTCCAACTGCAGACCAGATTTTTAATTCGCTTCAATCACCAATCATGTAAATTCGTAACAGGTTACTACCTCTTGACCGTATTTACACTGGCCTTCTCATCCCAATCCAAATGTAACCAAATTAGAATGAGAAGGAAAGGGGGGGAGCATTATACTGATTATCATTTTGACTATCTGAGATAACAGTCGTGGTTTAGCAGATTAGTATTTATACTGTGTAATGATTGAAGGTGACATAAAAATTTCTACCGCGGTTCAAATTCGAACCAGCAACCACCGGAGTTTTCGGCGTGATGCCTCTGAGCTACGAGGTCCGACTGTTGATCGGATTTTTATTTCATTTCAATCACGAAATGGAGGATAACAAATGTGAAGTGTTACGTTATGGTTGATAATGACTACCAGTAATGGCATGAATAAAAAAAGGGCGTAAAACTAATAACATAAGAAAATGAATATTTATCAATGCAATGACAATATAGAAGAAAGGGATAGGAGGTTGAAATGTGTAAGTTGTGATAGGAAAATTCATAAACAGCATGTTGATGACCCTGTTGCGAGCCAAGGTAGACAAAGTGTATGTACATATATCTTTTGGCTTCGACTATGGATAAGATGCATAGTCGTGTACCTTTAGAGAGATTCAAAGGGACACGATATATCATAGAAAAGGCATGATCTAACTTGATCTGATTTCTGGTATCTACTAGATGTGAGAGGATAACACTTTGATAAATATTCATTTTCTTATGTTATTGACCTTATGCCCATCTTTATTTATACCACAACCGGTAGTGATTTTCAACCGCGACGTAACACTTTACATTTGTTATTCTCTACTTCAAGTTGTTATTCATCGTAGACTGACATCAGCTGCAGGAACAAAGGAAACTTGGAGGCACAAGACAGCTGTTTCGTTCTAGTAAGGGACTCCTCGTCAGTGCGCACCCACGACCCCGACAGGGATCGACACCACGACCTTCCTTATAGTATGGTATCCACATGATTTTCACCCCCTCCTTGATCATTTGACTTTTAGTAAACTAACATGCACACATTCATGCCCCAGTGAATGTGCATAAATGAATCATTATTTCGTAACCAAGTTGGTAGAACATCAAGCAGGGTACCCGTTGGTCACTGGTTCTAATCCGGTTGCAGTTCAAATTCTCATTTCACCTTCAATCATCACCCCAGTATCAATAACACTTGATTTCATTAGACAGTTATCACACTAAACTGATTAACATTCCACCATTCCATTCTATTTGATCTCCATACACCAAATGTAACACTGGCGTTTGAAGCGATCGCTCCCGAGTTCGAATCCCGGTGTGAACAGCATCACTCACTGAGAAGCAAGTACATCCAGCTGACTAGTGAGTCACAAATAGGACGAAATGCGCACATCCTGGATTCCACTGCTAACCACGATCCATCATTAACATAATTAGAACGCTAGCACAATATCGAAGTATCCACACAGGAGCCCATATGCCAATAGACACCGATCAATTCGGTCCAATCAACGACGATATCATATAAAAACAATTATACTGGCTGACTGTTTCATAATAAAGTATAATTGTACATGATGCCTTATATTGACCTATTGTATTTCACTTATTCTCATGGGTTTATAACTGAGTAGTAGCGTCTGAAGAAGAAGGAGAAGACGAAGCGATTGGAAACAATACTGTCCACTCAAATTATTTATATATTTTTTTGAAGCTTTTAACATTCTCACCTTCTAGTGTACGGATCTCGCATGTTAGCGATGTCTAATTCCCCCTCCCTATCCTCAAAAGAATATTGAAATATGTACATATGATCATAAAAAGTTTAAACTTTACTTTCGCGCCTTTTTTACTTTACGCCATGTTACTTATTTGTTACTGCGGAGGTTTAAAATAAGCAAACGCTGATTGGTTCATTTTACACCTTGAATATTCTATTTTCTATTGCAAGTTGTTATTCATCGTAGACTGGCATCAGTTGGGAGGAACAAAGGAAACCTGGGAGCGCTGGACAGCTGTTTCGTCCTAGTATAGGACTCCTCAGCAGTGCGCACCCGCGACCTTCGGGTTCCGCGGCCAGCACGTTACCCTTGAGCCGTTGGGTCAGAATCTAATGATCCATATTTCCAACTTCTGTAAGCTTACGATTTTTTATCCTTTCATCTTTTGACTATCAGAGATAGCAGCTATGGTTTAGCAGACTAGCATTTATACTAAGTAATGATTAAAGGTGAAGTGACAATTTGGACCACTACCGAACTCAACCTCGGTGGTGGCTGGTTCGACTCCGGCTGTGGTCTCAATTTCCATTTCTCTTTTAATCAACAATCAGTATAACTGGTTTATCTTCCCTAGTCAAAGCACATTGACTGAGTTTTTCATCTATAATTACACTATTCAGTTGAAGTAAATATACTTTCAATGCCAACGTCTTCTTCTTCTGGTGTCAGTTGAATATCCTATTGAGAAGTCAGTTGTTAATTGTATTGCATCAGAGCATTATATTCTTCATAAATACACCAAAGATGAAAAATACTTCCGATATGACTCGGTTTCGACTGTCTGAACATCACCGCCCCACCCCCATCCCATCATCCCTCGCTTATTTTTCTCCTTTGTTCTTTCAACTTTGTGTATTTTAAAAATTATATGAGTCGTTGTATAAATTTTCTTTTACATAATTAAAAGGTAACCATCATATAGAGATTTTTTTTTTCGTGACTTACTTGACGAAAAAATCTTTGACGTAGTTCAGGTGACATTCGTTTTCTCATTTCATTTGATAAACTATTACTTCCAGTGTTACTAATACCATTGTTCGATTCCTCAATTATTATTATTATTGCTGGAGTCTAGTAGACTTGGTATACCTATTGTTGATAGATTAGAAGTATGATTTTGTATTGAGTCATTGAAATGTTCATTGACTACTTGAGTTAAATTGATTAATTCACGTCGGATAGGTCGAAGAGTTGGCAAAGCTTTACTATTTGGTACATAATGGATTAAAATCATAGCTATAAAATGTAGACATAAGGATACATGACGCATTAAATTGATTGCTTCTTTATCCGCTGCTGTATACGACCATGGATGTCTATGATGCCAATGATAAAAGGAATAATCCATTCCTCTGTTGATCAATAAGCATAGAAAAAGTAGAGGGGGGGGGAGGGAGAAGAAAACAATAAACACAAGATGATGATTATTTATTGAACAATAATACACACGCATGGATAAGATTGTTCTTTATTATTCTGGTATTTCTATCTTGTAGTAAAGAGTAAAACAAAACAGAGGTTGAGTAGGTGGGTGAGGGACGCCGGCTTACAAATACCACTTATTATTATTATTATTTGTCCCTTGGGTTCCTAGTAGAATATACGACTTCACTAGCACATCTCCATTACACTCTCTTCTCTGAAATCTTTTGAACGACAGTCCACAAGCTCTCATTTCTTCCTTACACCATCTCTCCCTCACCTCGGATACCCAACTCGTCGTTTCCCATCTGCGTTCCACTCGAGTGCCTGGCCTGACACGTGATGTCACCAACCGGTCTTCTCAGTACATGCCTAATCCATCTCCACTTCCTTACACTGCATATTTGTTAAGTGATAGGTTCTTGCTTCGTTGGTTTGTTGCCAGAGTTCCTTACTGTTTATTCTTGTTATTCTGGCCATCTGAGCTTCAGTAATGAGCCAGTGTAGGCAGCAGTTCTTGATGAATGTCTGTAGTTTGTTGTAAATGCTTTTCGTAACGCGCAAAGTCTCTCAACTATGATATAGAAACATTGACTTACTTAGTGTTGAAAATCTGGGTGTTGTTCACGCTATATGCTGAGTGCAGTAGATTTCAACAGATTAATGGAAGCCTGTCTTGTTGTCTTTCCGATCCTGGCTTTGACGTCCCCATCTGTGCCTGTGCCGCCTGTAGTTGAAACGATGCTGCCTATGTAGGTGGATAGGTGGAAGAGACTACTTCCCTTAGCTTTCTCCTGTTGATGGTGATTGGAGCTTGCTGGTGGTGGTGGTGTTGGTTGGGTATCATCATCACCTTTGTCTTCTCTACGTTCACTTGAAGCCCCGCCTTCGCTGCCCTGCCTCGCCTCTTCTGTCAACTTGTTGGTTTTCGCCTGTAGATCTTCGAGTTGGTGTGACACTAGACATAAATCATCATTGTTGTCGAAATCCAAATCTTTTAGGATCTTTCCGCCGACATAACGTATGCCGATCTTCTCGCTCCTCACAGTTTGTTGCATGATCCAGTCCAGTCGACCACAATCAGGAAGATCATGTGTGATAGTAAACAGCCTTGTCTTACTCCTGTCTTCACTTCACTTCAAAGGCATCACTGAGCTTCCCATTGTGAATTACTTGGCATGTGGCGTCTTCATATAGCTGTTGAATGAGGCAATCAATTAATAAATAATCCCTATAAACCGCAAAATTGAACTATTTTCCACTGATCATTAGTAAGTAACTTGTTTCAAGATACGATTTCCTGATATTCTAATGACAAGTCGTAATCAACAAGGCAAACCATGGCAACTGTGAACTATTCGATCCTAATCCACTGGCTTAATAACAATCAATACTGAGTTATCATTCAGAGTAAAATAATCGTCCAACGCGGTTTGATTTCCAATGACTGATTTGAGTCCATGTCCAGCAGAGACACTATCATTCACTGACGAATTCTGAATAGGAATAAACGCGTGTCCTGGATTCCACAGCTGGCCTCCAAGTAAACTACTATATAATGAATATTCAGGCAGTATCGAGGCATGCGCAAAGCAGCCTATCTACTAGTAGAGGTCAACAAGCCGTGATAGACGGGGAAAACCAAGTCGGTTATGAAGACAAGTATTCAACAGCATTCGATGAAGATCACTTTATATCGGAAACTGCACACCATTCGATCCCGACCCAGTGTTAATTTGCCCGTTGTGGAATCTTAGCCTCCTGTGTTCGATTCTTGACGAGAATAGTAATAGATGTACACTGTTGAGGAGGGGGTAATACTACAACGAAAGTGCTCCAAGGTTTCCAAGGGTTCTCCAACTCATGTCAACCCGTAATGAATATCAAATCTTAAATTGACTGCAGTTTCATGAAGTTGTACGTAAATCTGTGCATCTATTCGTCTATCTTCCTATCGAAATACGATCAACAACCTTGTGCAGTAGATAATAAGCCATATCTAATCATAACCAGCTAAATACCCACACCTTGGTAAGTGGAGTGGGGTTCGAACACGCGAACTGTCGACTGAAAGTCAACTCTCTTAACCAATGTAAAGAGTTTAACATAAGTAGGGTTGTGTCAGAGCGAAGCACGTGGTTGCTCCAGAGTGACCTAAGAAGCCTTATTCATTCTTCCAGTTTGCCGATAACTAAATAAAGAGTTAACATCCTGAATGTCATGAACTTATAGAATGATAGGGGTAGGACAAGGGGAGGGGGGGAGAATAGATAAAGCCACAAATTTACTCCCATTATCATCACTACCCAATAAAGATAATCGTAAGACAATAACCTGTGCACAATAGATAAGAAGAAAATAACCCCTTTGATACTTTGGCTGAATTCATTACTTGAACTTCCTTATTGTCCTGAATTATTATGCTTTCGTGATCTTTGAAACTAAGCTGACCGGTATGTTAGCGTTTGTAATTGATTTATTCAGACTGTATGCAGCTGAAGTAAAGTCTATGGAATAAACGACATCATCTTATCCTACAAAGAATATTCTCATTGTGTTATACATGGACTATCATAAAGGTGATTGCATATATGAAATAGGCATAAATATAAGGCGACATGGTTAAATATTGGGCTACCAAAACTCTTTCCATCGATTATATTTCATCAAATTCTTCCGTAATTGCTTTAAACGTATTACGCCATTGAGTCACCGTGGTCTTTCTTTATGCGATGAATATAGTTTCTATGTGATTGGTTACAATTTCCCATCGTTGACTAGATGAAATTAATTACTCTCTGTTGATATATGAACTTCTGGACCAAATGTTGGATATTGCCTTTTTTTTAGTAGGTGTTATTGTTCAAGTGAAGTTGTTAGTTGAAATTCAATGTTTTAATGTTCAATGAATCAGTAGTACAAATTAGAACAGTAAACATGCATTAAGTAATATTTCATTTATTGGAAACAGAAGTTATTTAGTGGGAATTGTACAGAAATAAATAGATAAGTAAGACTGAATGAAATCATGATAAACTTTATTAAATGTCGAGGTAGCGCACGTTAAGAGAGGGATTTCCAACAAACTACAGACATTTATCAACAACTGCCGCCTACGCTGACTCGTTACTGAAGCTCAGCTGGCCAGAATAATAAGAATAAGCAACAAGGAACTCTGGCTGACTGGCAACAAACCAACCAATAACCTATCATTCAATAAGTATGCACTGGAAGAAAGTGGAGATGGATTGGGCATGCACTGAGAAGACCATTCGGGGACATCACGCGTCAGGCCAGGCACTCGAGTGGAACCCAGATGGAGAACGGCGAGTTGGGTGTCCGAGGTGAGGGTGACATGGAGGAGATCGTGCAAGGAAGACATGAGAGTTATTGGGCTGTCGTGGGGCCAGGTTGAAAAGATCACAGAGAAGAGTGTAATGCAGACGTGCTAGTGAAGCCGTGTGTTCTATACTAGGAACTCAAAGGACAAATAGGTATCTAATCTAGTTGCGCTGTAATCAACTGCATATAGCAGCGATTGTAGTGTAACTAGATAAAGAGACTTTTTCGCTCCTTCGGATTGAATTACTGTCCAGTTCTCATAGGCGAGTAACTTGTTACAGGATGAAATTTCCAAGAGTTTTAATGAGGAAGCGGTAACTGTGGAATGAACCAAGTCGAATATAAGGTCACGCTATATCACTCAGCATCAAGAACAAGATTCAGATTTTCAACACCTAGTCAGTCAAGTCAGTGCTTCTATGTGATGGTTGAGAGACTTGAGGCATCACGAATAGCATTTCCAACAAACTACAGATATTCATCAACAACTGCCTGCACTCGTTACCGAAGATCGGATGAGATAGCCAGAAAGAATAAGCGACAAGGAATTCATTATATTAATGTTGGATCGTGGCTGGCAGTGAAATCCAAGATGCTCGTTTCGTCCTAATTGGGACTCGTCAGCTGGATGTACCTGCTTCCCAATAAGTGATGTTATTCTCACCGGGATTCGAACTCGGGAGCGACCGCTTCAAACGCCAGAGCGTTATCCACTACACCACCGAGCCACTTATTGTGCGATGAGTATAGTTCTTAGTATATAATTGCTTTTATATGATATCGTCGTTGATTGGACCGAATTGATCGGTCTCTATTGGCATATGGGCTCTTGTGCGGATGCCTCGATATTGCCAACGTTCTAATTATATCCCAAATAGGACGAAATGCGCACATCCTGGATTCCACTGCTAACCACGATCCATCATTAACATAATTAGAACGCTAGCGATATCGAGGCATCCGCACAGCAGCCCATATACCGATAGACACCGATCAATTCGATCCGATCAACGACGGTATCATATAAAAACAATTATACTAACAAGAAACTATGGCTGGGAACGAACCAACCAATAACCTATCACTCAACAAATATGCAGTGTAAGGAAGTGGAGATGGATTGGTCATGCAGTGGGAAGGGCAGCTGGGGACATCACGTGCCAGGCCAGGCACTCAAGTGGAACTCAGATGGAGAACGACGAGTTGGGTGTCCGAGGTGAGGGTGACATGGAGGAGATCGTGAGAGGAAGACATGAGAGTTATTGGGCTGTCGTGGAGCCAGGTTGAAAAGATCGCAGAGAAGAGAGTGTAATGAAGACGTGCTAGTAAAGCCGTATGTTCTACTAAGAACCCAAGGGACAAATAGATAATATCATGAATTGACAGAAATATGGAAATGTACATCACTATATTCTCTATTCCAGAGATTCAATGATAATGAGCTTTCTGCAAAATCTGTAAAACCCTGAACTTCATCCATGTCACGGTGGAATCGTGGGTTACGCTGCTATGGAGTCGTATACCGAATTTATCGACTCCTATACATTATCACTACAATAATCTATGCAAAGTAGATAAAAGAAAATAATAATAAAAAGAACAACTTTTCTCCGAGAAGAACAACACCTACCGTTCAATATTATCGATAGCCATTTCTAAACAATCAACAATTAGTGCTGGATTCAAATCAACAGCTGGTAAACCGATATAATTATTAGTTAGTACAAAATGGAATAATTCAGCAAAGCTAACAAATGCAGCCTGTGAAACATGACATAATGGTTCAAGAAAAGTTCGTTGTAACTCTAATGCATAACGCCATAAACTAAGACATTGATGAAAGTTATCAGCATCTGCATAGATTGCTCCACGATAACTACAATAGAATAAACATGAAATATAAAATATGATAATAATTTTTCAAGATTAATTTACTGTTGTTGTTGTTTTTTGATTCCACATTTATCGATTTATACAGAAATGATTTCAGAGAAAGGTTACTTAAAAACTTAGAATTTGGTTTTAGTTACTTACATTTATTTCCCTGTAACCTATCCATCCATCCAACCAGATCAACCTAGGTTCAGGTATATTACTGCATAACGGTCGGATTTCAATCAAAAGAAATATGAAGTACTCAACGAGAGGGAGACAGAGGAATAATGAGAAAATGGTGAGATTCGGTGGAGCGGATAGATATTGTGTATAGGGATACATCTGCGCCACTGACATACATCCTCAGCCATGTGATCACTTAGAGTCTCCAACCACTGGTTCCTTTCGTCCCGTGGACCCCAACCACCTAGTCTGCATCGCCCCTCTACATCGCTCAAACCAACAGTGATACCATGTTTTAGTCTGACCACCTCGAACCTTTTTCCAACCTGAACCTACTTCGGCCATCATTGTGTGATGAGGCAATCGGTGACTAAGCATAAGTAATACATGTCCTAACCATCTCACTCGATGAAGGTTCACAACCTCATCAACCGACTTACCTATTCCCCCTAAAACTCTATACCTGACTTCTTCCTTACTCATGTGGTTACACCATGGAATACGGCCTATACTACAAAGGCAACAATGGTCAAACACTTGAAGCCAGCCTTCTCATGTCTTCCACCTTCAACAGTCATGTTTCACAGCCATACAGTAGAACAGACCGGACCGATAGCTGCTACCTTGACGTGGTGGTTGACCTTGCATATCACAATGATGCAACGAACTATGCTGGTGGTCCTAACATACAAGAAACGTCTGTTGGATAGTGGTTAGACGAAAAGCAGTTACCGTTATAGTGTAAATTACTACACTATGATGGCGGTATGAGGGCGAAGTTGTACTGCTGTTAGCTGGATGGGGTGTGACAGCAGTATGGTGTTTCCCTTGAATGACCAGCGGTGCCATGCTGATGCTGCCTTCCCAGTGGAAGCGGGGGCGGGGGGGGGGTTAGAAAAGGTTGGCCCCAAAAATAACACACTCCACCATACCCCACGGTCTGCCGGACTGGCGCTGTTAGTTCGTTTGTCGTTTCTTTTCGACAATCCGGCTTCAAAAATACAACAGTTCAAAATAATCATACACCAAAGGCTGCGTATGACAGACCTCAAGCAGATGTACGATGGGCTATGCGGTCACACAAATCTCTTTTAGGTAACTTTAAGAATAAATAGCCTTCCAAGGTGTGGGCAGCCGGGAAGTATTAATCGCCCTCACAACTCTGTCAGTACTCAAGTTTCCTCAGACTGCTATCCACTCCCCCCCCCTCATTACCTTCTAATCTTCCTATATGTCTCTCAATTAACAAACTAGATCATCTTTAATTTCTCTTAGCTCTGCAGCTGTAACCCGTCGGATCCAACCGATAACAAGGGAAACGGATCCTAACACAAGAACTTGATTCCCACTTGAATATCAAAGTATATAGTCATATAATGTGTATATACAATAAACTTATGATCTGCTGATAAGCATAAACACCTCGAGTTGTATATTTTCTGCATAGTTCTATTGCTGTCTGGATTTCAATCTCTCGATGACAAGCTTTCAACAGCATTCAAGGTGTAATACAATAGGCCAAAATAAGACATAATATACAATTATTACTATATTGAAATAGGAATAACAAAGAGCATCAGATCAAGGTAGATTATGCCTTGAAATCTCCCTAAAGGTACACGACTTTGCATCTTATCCATAGCCAAAACCATAGGGATCAACGTAAGAAAACCGGACCTATGTGTTCATAAGAAATAAATATATATCCAGTTTATTTACCTTGACCCACGTTCTTTATGAACTTTCCTATCACAAATTGCACATTTTAACCTCCCATCCCTTTCTTCTATATTTTCATTACATTGATATTGCTGAAGAAATCCTCAGGAAACGACTGTAGAAATCCTTAAGTAGAACATACTTTGCCGCCAATCTTCAAATTAGTTTCTCCTGCAAAAAACGTTTTAGTCAATGTATGAAAGACAAGGGACGGAATTGTGTTAAATCAATGTGTGTATACCAGTTTACTTGCTCTTCTGGAGATGAGTACATTGGCCGTACCATCTGTCCGCTTGTAAAACGTGCCTACGAACACTACCCAGGCTGGCTGACAAAGGGACAACGGAAATGTATCTTCAGTTCAATAACAGAACATTTCGTGAAGTCAAGTCACACAGCTCCTTTTGACAACTCATTCCAAATTCTCTACACGGTTCGATCAAACCACTCGAAGGGAGTAAGATTATGGCATTTGTCTATAGCTGAACCACTCACTAGTCATCCAAAAGTTCAAACCAACGTTATGCGTCGAAAAAGGTACGTTCAACCTTTATCTTTACCATGGCCGTCATAAAGCTTTGACTGGCATAGATTCAACCTGTATTAGGTAACTATGCACGTATTCCTATAATCTCTTGTCTATTTTCCCACTTTAAACCTAAATGTGTAGATACTCAGTATATTTTGACCCCTAACCGAATATAATTTTGGAATGATCTGCCCACTGTAACATATATTCACGAATGTACAGCTTAGTAGCAAATGACTTGGTCGAAAAGAGAAATTTTCGTTCGTTGCAACTACGTCTTGAGTTTTCCTATGTTATTGATCTTATACATATCTTTATTCATATTACTAATGGTAGTCCTTTTCATCCATGACGTAACACTTCACATTTGTTATTGCCTATTTTGTTATCCTATTCACATGATTTTCACCCCCTTCATCATTTTGACCCTTGATAAAACAACATACACACACACACAAATTCGAAGGGAAATCATTCCACAAACAAGACTTTCCTGAAAACTATATCACATTTACGACTGTGAACGTTTTCCAGTGTTCATGAATTAAAATTAACCATAATCCTAGTAAACACACTGGAAAAAGCACCAGTTACCTAATAATGCATAAATAAGATATGAAAATGTATTAGGCTGTTGTTTTGATAAGCAACATCTTTCTCTAATAAAAGTCGAACATGAGGACAATTACTCAACAACGGCGGCTTTGGATGGACGACACGCTACACATCATGAAGTGACAGAAGTAATAAATGTGGACGATTGGCTCAGTACGTTATGAGTTCCAACCCTCGTGGGGTCATGAACACGCACTACAAAAGAGTCCCAAAACTACGACGTAATAACTTCTGTTCCGTAGTTCCAGGCTTCCAATGTTCCTCCAAATGATCTCAGCCCACGACGAATTTCAAGCGCAGCGGCGTTCCTACCCATGACTCAATGAGGGACATTCATCTTTGGACGTTAAATGCCTAAACCACTGAGTTATACATTCACATTATATTCATCAACAAAGTTTTCTCAATTCAGTCATGCTACCACAATACATTTATCTCGAAAGGAAAATTAACTTGAAAGACTTTCACGTAACTATAGTAACAAGCTAATTTTCTTTACATGATTGAGTGGCAAATGTGCATCATCGCAGATGGTGTGTAACTATTCGCATAGCCAGAGATTAGAATATTCGAAGAATAAGGACAAATTCAAGCATCGTTATGCTGGAGTGTACTGTTAGTCATCGCAACCAATCCAGGTAAACTACAACGTAATGGATGGTATCAACACCAACCCCTGAGTATAGGAGCCCATCTGTCAATTGAAATCCACCAATTCGATCATGAACGGCGATGGGAAATAGCAAATACATTGAATATTCCCATTTAGAAAAAAGACTGATTGAGTGGGCGAAGAAATCTATACCTTTTCTATTAGGCACTTCATCTTCAGCACTCTACACTAATATGCATAGTTTTATCATTTTAATCACATGGTGATGTTTTACACATAATGATGTAAACAGTCAATTGAGTTACTTGAATGGAATGATTTTTGATGAGTGTTCAGTCATTCACAATAAGTGATTACGTGACAGTGACAAAACATATGAATATTGATAGAAACAAGGCGGCGGCGGGGGGGGCGTGGACCAGGAGAGGTTTACCAAGTAATCCTAGAAGTTATATCATGTTGACGGTCATAGTAATGAAAGTGGTCGAACAAACTTCTTTTGAATACAAAGATTAGGTTTGTTTGGATTGATTAGTCATGGGAGTGGAGACCGAATCCTATCGACCATATTTGCAGTGTGGCAACCAACCTAGGAAGCTGAGTATCACAGTACACATTAGTAGATGTTAGTTGGTTGGAGGCAATTGGCAGGAAACCCTGACTCACCTAGATTTCGTGTTTTTGGCCACTCGTCAGCAAGGCATATCTCCAACCTCAACGGAATTGATGTCCCATCTGAGATTGGAACCCACGTCACCCAGTGTTGTTTGTTTGTCAAGGTGGATTGCAATCGCCTCTACTATGTGAAGTAACTGACTATGAATCTGACTGAGATAAAGTTTTCAGGTTATGATGATATGGAGTAATGATCGATGTAAACTGAGTGAGTGAATAACTGAATCGATCAGAAAAGCTTTCCTCCAGTTGTGCGAGAAAGGTGGAATAAAAATAGGGTGGAGAAATTTAGTTCGTCTATAAGCAACTTCTGTATTGGTCCGGTCTTTGTGAGAAGGAAAACCCTTTCGCACAACTTGTATCTTCTCGAATTACATTTCATGACCTGAATATAGGGGATGAACGGAGATAGCAGAGCATTTTTCAAGTTTTACTAGATCATAGGAATTTTTTGGTGGTTTCTTGGAGTCTCAACCGTGTTTGGCTAGACGTGCTAGTAGTTGACATGATGTTTCCAATATATATGGTATCGCATTCACTACAGTCTATCTTATAGACACAGTTCTGTTGTTCCAAATGAGGAATCGGATCTTTTAATTTACACAGGTGTCAGTGTAATGTGTTCATCATGTTAAAGAATACTCTGATGTTGTAACTATTAAGGAAACGTCTGATTTCCTGCAATGTGGATGTTCGATAAGGAAGTACTGTAGTACTTATCCAATCTTTATGGCTTAGTTTTTCCGTATCTTTTTTCGGTCCTTTTTATTACCTTTTCCGGATAGCTGTTTACTTTTAAGATCTCCCAAACAAGTTGCCCATCGGTTTGCTGAGATTCCACTTTATTTGATACCCTTTGTGATCTCATCAACAGATTTTTGGCAATGTTTAACTTAGTTTCAAATGAATGAACCGATTCGAAGTCAAGGTACTTGTTAGAATGTGTATCTTAAAGCAGATTTAATGTTACAAGTAATGATTTTCTAAGTCAATCTCAATACAGATAGCTTATCTGGATTGAACTAATCAGATTCCTACAAATAAATGTCCCTAATCCAATAGGAAAGTATCTTCGGCACACAGAGGAATCGGCTAATCATTTTTCTCATGATATAGCACAACTGCCACTCAATGCCATCGTTGAGTAACAGTCCTCACGACCATCAGGTTATAAGTGATGTCAGTCTACGATAAATAACAAACTTGGAATATTTCCAAATCTCCACAACTCCCTCAATAATCATTTTTCATCCTAAATAAATTAGGGAAGAGAAGTGTGCTGGGTAATGACTGTCAAGCCATTATTATTACCATCATTACTCATTTATGTATTATATATATATATATATATATTATATATTATCTGACGTTCAAATATTCATCCTTCGAAACAAGTAAATCCATTGCTTTTCATCCCTGATAACTCACAACCCCATTGTACTGTTCATAGACGAACTAAATTTCTCCACCCTATTTTTATTCCACCTTTCTCGCACAACTGGAGGAAAGCTTTTCTGATCGATTCAGTTATTCACTCACTCAGTTTACATCGATCATTACTCCATATCATCATAACCTGAAAACTTTATCTCAGTCAGATTCATAGTCAGTTACTTCACATAGTAGAGGCGATTGCAATCCACCTTGACAAACAAACAACACTGGGTGACGTGGGTTCCAATCTCAGATGGGACATCAATTCCGTTGAGGTTGGAGATATGCCTTGCTGACGAGTGGCCAAAAACACGAAATCTAGGTGAGTCAGGGTTTCCTGCCAATTGCCTCCAACCAACTAACATCTACTAATGTGTACTGTGATACTCAGCTTCCTAGGTTGGTTGCCACACTGCAAATATGGTCGATAGGATTCGGTCTCCACTCCCATGACTAATCAATCCAAACAAACCTAATCTTTGTATTCAAAAGAAGTTTGTTCGACCACTTTCATTATATTACTATGACCGTCAACATGATATAACTTCTAGGATTACTTGGTAAACCTCTCCTGGTCCACGCCCCCCCCCCCGCCGCCGCCTTGTTTCTATCAATATTCATATGTTTTGTCACTGTCACGTAATCACTTATTGTGAATGACTGAACACTCATCAAAAATCATTCCATTCAAGTAACTCAATTGACTGTTTACATCATTATGTGTAAAACATCACCATGTGATTAAAATGATAAAACTATGCATATTAGTGTAGAGTGCTGAAGATGAAGTGCCTAATAGAAAAGGTATAGATTTGTTCGTCCACTCAATCAGTCTTTTTTCTAAATGGGAATATTCAATGTATTTGCTATTTCCCATCGCCGTTCATGATCGAATTGGTGGATTTCAATTGACAGATGGGCTCCTATACTCAGGGGTTGGTGTTGATACCATCCATTACGTTGTAGTTTACCTGGGATTGGTTGCGATGACTAACAGTACACTCCAGCATAACGATGCTTGAATTTGTCCTTATTCTTCGAATATTCTAATCTCTGGCTATGCGAATAGTTACACACCATCTGCGATGATGCACATTTGCCACTCAATCATGTAAAGAAAATTAGCTTGTTACTATAGTTACGTGAAAGTCTTTCAAGTTAATTTTCCTTTCGAGATAAATGTATTGTGGTAGCATGACTGAATTGAGAAAACTTTGTTGATGAATATAATGTGAATGTATAACTCAGTGGTTTAGGCATTCAACTTCAAAACCGACAGTTGACAAGTTCCTACACAACCTTGTAATGTAGTAGCTCATTGGTCTAGAGAGATGAATATCCCTCATAGAGTCATGGGTTCGAAACCCGACCCCCTACCCTGTTTCCATGAATATACATTGTTTTCTCACTGTCACGTAATCACTTATTGTGAATGACTGAACACTCATCAAAAATCATTCCATTCAAGTAACTCAATTGACTGTTTACATCATTATGTGTAAAACATCACCATGTGATTAAAATGATAAAACTATGCATATTAGTGTAGAGTGCTGAAGATGAAGTGCCTACTCAATCAGTCTTTTTGCCTAAATCACAAATATCCATAAATAACAACTGATACCCCCGTTCCATATGAGGTGTGCCTGTTTTGCTTGATTAGATAACGCTTACATGTCTGAAGCGATAAGTACTGTGATTCTAGTCTCAGTGGATACATCACTAGGAGGCTGATATAAATCTAGCTGAGAAGTTAATCCCAAATAAGATGAAATATAAATCCTCGATCACGCATGTTAACTATCAAGTAGTGTCGAGTAGTAAAAAAAATCATACCTACTTACCGAATAAAATAAATTGTATCCGGGTGATCTGGACCCAATATACGCAAACGTATAAGTAAAGATTGTAAACGTAAAACATGTGTATTCTGCATTAGACTAGTTAAATCTTCACATGTTTGAAATTCGCATACATGTCCAAATGCTTCTTCACCGCATTGTTTTAATCGACGAATTAATGGATGATCTTCTGTGGCTAACTGACATTCTGGACATATATACATGAAAGTATTCTCCTGTTGATTACATATAGTGAAGGTTATACATATATATACCGATTGAATACAAACATATATACATATAATAAAACAGACTGATAACATTTGATCAATTATATGCAAAACCAAAACACTTCTATACTCAAACATTCTAGTTCATATTCTTTGTACGGAGTAGGATGTATGAAGTCCATCAGAAAGTCTAAAGATAGGACTCCAGTAGCACGTCACTATTCCACTCTGTTCTCTGTAGTCTTCACAATCTGCTTCCACCACTGCCCACAATCTTTCATTCCTTCCTCACACCATCTCCTCCATGTCACCCTAGCCTTGGACGCCTAACTCGTCGCTTTCTCCTTCGATCCCACTTGAGGACCTGCCCTGCCGCATGATGTCCCCAATCGACCTTCACAGTGTATGCCAAATCCGTCTCCAGTTTTTTCTGCATATTTGTTGGGTGACAGGTCCTTGGTTGGTTCGTTGCCAGCAACCTAGAGTTCCTTGTTGCTTATTCTTTCTGGCCATCTCATGTGATCTTCAGTATAGAGCGTAGGGAGCTGTTGATGAATATCTGTTTGTTGGAAATGCTTTTCGTGACACGCCGAGTTTCCGAACCATAGAACAGCACTGACTTGACATTGTTGTTGAAAATCCGGATCTTGTTCTTTGTGCACTGGAGTGGATCTCCACACTGATTCCAAATTAATGAAAGCCTGTCTTGCTTTTCCTATCCTGGTTTCGACATCCTCATCTGTGTCGCCTGTAGTTAAAACGATGTTGCCTATGTAGATGGGTACGTGAAAGAGACTATTTCCTTCAGGTTTCTCCTGTTGATGGTGATTAGTGCTTGTTGTTCATGCTGTTGGTCGTTGAGTACCTTCATCATCTCTGTCTTCTCTACATTCAATTGAAGCCCCGTCTTCGCTGCCCTGCCTCGCCTCTTCTGTCAAATTGTTGGTTTTCGCCTGTAGATCTTCAAGTTTATGCGACAAGACATTAGACACAATTCGTTATCGGCGAAATCCAAATCTTCTACGTTCTTTTCCCAGTCCAGTGTATACCCCTCTTCTCGCTCCTCACTGTTTCCTGCATGATCCAGTCCAGTCGACCACAATCAGGAATATCATGGGTGATAGTAAACAGCCTTGCCTTACTCCTTCCTGTCCTCACTTCAAAGGCGTCACAGAGCTTGCCACTGCAATCACTTGCCATGTGGCGTCGTCATATAGCTGTTGAATGAGGTTGATAAAGGTTTGTAGCACTACAACCATAGTATTGAAGCAGCTGCCTGGCAAATTACTTCTCGGTCGACACCTCGATCGAAGGCCTTTTCAAAGTGGATGAAGTTGAGGTAAGGTAAATAGTTGACTGCCATTCTATGCTCTGCTCTATAATGATGCGTAGTGTAGCGTTGCAATTTGAACCCCACATGATTTTTTCTTCCTGACCCAGCCAGCCTGTTCCGGTTGTAATTTTAATCCAGTGCATCCTTTAGTCTCTCCAGGATGATGCGGCATAATATTTTGCTTCGGGTGGACAGCAGCATGATTTTTGCCAGTTCTTGCAAAGCCTTATGTCTACCTCCTTTGCAAGTTTGACAAGGTAGCTCTTCTTTCAATCTGCAGGTACCTTTCCTTCCTTCCGAACCTTCTGCAGTAGTGGTGTGAGCTCTTGGCCTAAATAATGTGCTGCTTGATACAATAGTACGTGTATTGTGAATGAAAATATCATACTATTGTATCAAGCAGCACATTGTTCAAGCCAAGATCCTTGTAACAACATAATCAAAACTGTAAATAGATGGATACCAATAGGAGATGTTGACAATGAACTGAGGGACAGGAGGTTAGGGAGGGGAACATTAACGTCAACTTCTAGCCAACAGTAAACCAGCAGTAAGTTATGTGAGTTGAGAAAATCGAAATGCTTTCAGTAACCACGTGCATAGTCGTGCAGTAGGCAGTAATGAAGCACACTTACCGTGTGACGGTCAATCATACCACCTGACTGCTCAAACCAGCTCGGTTAGGTGGGGCGCGATTCAAACTCATGACTTACTGGTTAAAAGTTGACAGGAAAAGTTGGTAAATCAAAGCCCTGCTCATGCCTACTTTACCAATTCATTTCTTAAACTACTCCCATCCGATAACCATCACCTTGATGTGACATAAGGTTTTGATTACAGATGTCATCAAAGAATTGTTTACATTTGGTGAAACCACTGTGAAACAATGCTGAGGTCACATGAAGGGTAGAAAGTAAGACAGAAAAGTCGATTGAGATGGTTCGGACATGTGTTGCGCATACCGAGTTACCAGCTACCTCGATATGCCATGTTAAAGGAAGATGGTTTGTGTTGGAAGAGGATTCACGGTGACCAGATCAACATGTCGTACCAGTCAATGAAGTCTCTTACTGTCGGCCTGAGTCATGTGAGGATATGTAGACTGACTGTCTAGTTTCGGTTCCTGAGATGAAAGGAATCAGTGACTGAAGACCAGCCATAATGGCGCGGATATATTCACTCCTTGACGTCTTCTAAGGTTTGAATATTTGCACTGTCTCTTATCTTTAAATTGTCTTTTCTTTCATACAACTTCGTCACTCCTCTTTGTATGTTATTATGAATTGTGGCATGCTGAACTGATGGAGTTATGTGCGAAGTTCTACGTTGATTATGTCTATCTATCTGACGCATATCACAGATAGTTCAAGGATGAACGTTGTTTAGACAGATGGGTATCGTTTAAAATTTTTATAATTCCAAACAGGACTGGAAATGTCCAGTCTGTCTGCTTAACAAAGGTTCTGTTAATTATAGACGAGATAGTTATTATGTCAATGAACTGGAAGATGGGCAGAGAGAATGAACGTGAAACATCGCAAACAGGTGTATCATCTCCAGTTTCCATACTTCATATGTGTATACAAAAAACAAGTGGATAAAGAAAGATTAATATTAAAGTAGTCGAAGTAGACAATCTGAAGGTAACAGACAGTACAAATATTCAAACCTTAGAAGACGTCAAGGAGTGAATATATCCGCGCCATTATGGCTGGTCTTCAGTCACTGATTCCTTTCATCTCAGGAACCGAAACTGGACAATCAGTCTACATATCCTCACATGACTCAGGCTGACAGTAAGAAACTTCATTGACTGGTACGACATGTTGATCTGGTCACCGTGAATCCTCTTCCAACACAAACCATCTTCCTTTAACATGGCATATCGAGGTAGGTGGAGACTCGAGATGCACAGCTCATATTCAAGACATCTCACTCGAGTAAAATTTACAACCTTATCTACCAACTTGCCTAGAATACTCTTCACCTGACTAATCTCATCATTGCTCACACGGTGATTCCACCAAACGCGAGCAATGCTACAAAGATACCTATGATCAAAACTCATCGCTTCATATACTCTACTTTTAATGGCCATGTATCACAGCCGTTTGACAGGACAGAACAAACTGCAGGGTAGTATAACCATCCTTTGGTAGATAGATAGTAGGATATTTCGCCAGTCGGTGGCATAGATGACGCACGTTAGCAATATCAAACGGTCCTTCTTCATACTAGCTGAGATTTCGTCACAAACTAGGCAATTCGGGCTGATGCAACTCCTCAAGTAGGGGTGAAGTGTTCGACGCATCCCATCAATTCACTCCACATCATGAAACTGGGAGTAGTTGCATAGCAGTCGTAGAGTATTATCATATATTTCACAGGTACAAAACGCATATGTATAACGCTTTGATGCTGAGGTTCAAGTCTCACCGAGAGAGACAGATGGATAGACAAAACCAACGTAAAACCTCACACAAGTGCACCGATTCAAGTTGCCACACTTCACAGAAGTATCTTGTCTCATTGGGAACAGCATTAGTCACTCTAGTGCAGTCACATCTGACTGACGACTCCAAGTTAGGACGAGACACACGTTCTAGATTCCAGAGTTAATCACCAACAAAATAAAAATAACAAGTAGGATAACTTACACTTTCGGTTAGTGACTTATGAGTATTCAATTTAGAATTGACGACTGGGGCCATGCCGCTTCTCTTTTCATTTGAACGACTACCTGAAATATAAAGACAGAAGAACAGAACAAGGTTTAAATAAAAGAAAAAACTACAAGTTAATCCAACATGAGTTTCGGACTTGTGGGCGCTCTCATCACTGAGTCACCTCTACAATCTGAAAGGAACTGACGTCCCCCGACTGATGCTTGAATTCATGTCACTCAATGTTGTAGTCACCATGCACTAGGATAGACGTAAGTTGGTGAATCTTTTAGCTGACTAGCCTAATTGTAAAACGGTTACCCTTCAGTGATTAATCAGTGGAAATCGACATCCTTTAATCACAAAAGGTTAAATTTGTACTGCTTTAAGGTATACAGTTTTGCTGTATGGAGGTTTCTTCTCGTCACCTAATTACACAGACGTTGACCCGATCACAGATGAATTATCTTTAGATCTAGAACATGCAGATGACATAGTCCTGTTAGATGAAGACGCTGACAAGATGCAGAGTCTTCTGAACACTTTGAGTGGGAATTTGAGAATGTTTGGGATGCGATTTTCACCACCCAAATGCAAATTTTGCTCCAGGACTGGTCTTCAGCGGTACCGCGGTTAACAATAGAGGGTGAAGTGGTTGAGTGTGTCAACCACTTCACTTACCTGGTAAGTGAAGTAGGATCAACCTTGGTGGCTCAGTGGCCGATGAAATCTCTGCACGAATACAAAAGGCTCGATTGGCTTTTGCCAATTTGCGCCACCTATGGCGCCGCCGTGATATTCGTTTGTCTATTAAGGGTCGCGTGTATTGCACACCAGTCCGCTCTGTTCTACTGTATGCTGTGAAACATGGCCATTGAAGGTGGAGGATACAAAAAGGCTTCAGGCGTTTGACCACCGTTGCCTTCGTAGTATAGGACGTATTCCGTGGTGTCACCATGTGAGTAATGCAGAAGTTAGGTGTAGAGTTTTAGGGAGAAGAGGTAAGTCAGTTGACGAGGTTGTTAACCTTCATCGACTGAGATAGTTGGGACACGTACTACGCATGCCTAGTCACCGATTGCCTCATCACACAATGTTGGCTGAGGTGGGTCCAGACTGGAAAAAGGCCCAACGTGGCCACACTAAAACATGGCACCAGTGTATGAAGTCTCTGACTGTTGGTTTAAGCCATGTAGGACGATTCACACTAGGTGCTTGGGGTCCATGGGACAAGAGGAACCAGTGGTTGCTGACTCTAGGTCATATGGCTGAGAACCGATGTCAGTCGTGCACATGTATCCCCACACACATTATCCTCATCTTAACAACACCATACCGAACCTCACCATTTTGTCACTACTCTTTTCTTCTTCTCGTGCTTTATATTTCTTTTGACTACATTCACTTATCTTCATCCTTCGCCTCACTACCTTTTTACTTGATGTGCTGATATGAGGTGTGGCAACTCGGACCGTTACGCAGTAATACCTGGTCCTATGTTGATAATGATGATGATGTACGCAAAAACGTATCAAGTCCACCTTAAATTTGCCATGTTCAACGTTTATAATATATACACTATATCATCACCTTCTTCATTAAAAGAGTGTTCGCACATATTTACAAGATTAAGAAAATGACTTCAGAGTTCCAGGAGTGTAGTAGATATTCTTAGTTAAGTAACTGATGAAATGCTGACTTGAATATGTTCTGCACATTTCAATCTATCGGCCTTCATATCAAAGTGTACCTGTGAACACTTGAACTGGCTAACAAGGCGGTACATTTCCTTGTGTGGAATCTGTAGCAATTTCTCCATTTATCCTTAGAACAAACAGTAATGTAGTATTCATCATGGATTGACGTAATTTGAAGAACCATTGAAAACCTGAGAGCACAGGACAACTATTTCATTCTAGTGTGGGATTCTTCAGCAGTACATATGCACAGTGTAACCTTTATTCAATGCTATCGACTAGTGGGACAATGGTAACGTGGTGATCATGGAACCTGAAGACTGTGGGTTCGATCCACACACTTGGTCTTCAATGCTGCCATGGTCAACAATAGAGAGTGAAGTGGTTGAGTGTGTTGACCACTTCAATTACCTGGGAAGTGGGATGAGCCCTGATGGCTCACTGGCTGGTGAAATCTCCGCACGAATGCAAAAGATTAGGTTGGCTTTTGCCAACTTACCCCATCTATGAAGCCGCCATGATATCCAATTGTCTATCAATTATCGCATGTACTGCACAACAGTCAGGTCTGTTCTACTGTATGGCTGTGAAACATGACCATTGAAGGTGGAAGACATGAGAAGGCTGGCTTCAAGTGTTTGACCATCGTTGCCTTCGTAGTATAGGCCGTATTCCATGGTGTCACCATATGAGTAACGCAGAAGTCAGGTATAGAGTTTTAGGGGGAATAGGTAAGTCGGTTGATGAGGTTGTGAACCTTCATCGACTGAGATGGTTAGGACATGTATTACTTATGCTTAGTCACCGATTGCCTCATCACACAATGTTGGCCGAAGTAGGTCAAGGCTGGAAAAAGGCTCGAGGTGGTCAGACTGAAACATGGTATCACTGTGGGTTTGAGCCATGTAGAGGGGCGATGCAGACTAGGTGTTTAGGGTTCGCGGGACAAGAGGAACCAGTAGTTGGAGACTGTAAGTGATCACACGACTGAGGATGGATGTCAGTGGCGTAGATGTATCCTCACACAGATTGTCCTCTTCTTAACGACACTTTCTTATTCTTCATTTCTCTCTTTCGTAGTTTATATTTCTTTCGACTGAGCTTTCTTATCTTTATCTTGCGCTTCATTGCCTTTTATTTGATGTACTGATGTGAGTTGTGGTAACTCGGAGTGTTATGCAGTTGATTAAATGGACCGAAACAGTCTTCCTAGACTTTCAATAATCCTTTCAACTGATACTAATCCATGATGAATATCAACATTGAAAATTGAAAAATGTACAAAACTTACCAGTATAAGTTGTTGGCGCTTTACAAATAGGACAGATAGAATTATCATTATTATTATCATCATTTAAATAAGCAGTCTTCATTGAAACAAGTATTCGTTGACAATTATAACATTGATTAATATATTTTGAAACAGAAGTATGTACAATATTATTATGTGATAGTGTAGTTGTAGAATTCTTTTCAGATATTGTAAACTTTATAGGATGATGAATAGATTCTAGAAGGCAACGACGATAACGTGCAATTTGACAACATTTTGGTTCAAAGCCTAAAATAGGATCAACTTGAGTAATAGATTGAATGAATACACCACCACTAGCACCACCGCCAGCAGCAGTATGATGTGTAGGTGTTAATGATGATGATAGAAAAGGTAGAGGTGATGATGATGATGATGGCGGTGGTGGTGGTGGTGGACCATGTGTAGATGAAGTTGAATTTTGATCAGAATAATCAGTAGAACAACTTGAACGTAAACCTAAACGAGAATTATGTGAACCTTGAAGAAAAACAGAACAAAATGGTGATGATTGTACATCTGTTGTTGTTGTTGTTGTTGTTGTTGTTGTTGTTGTTGTTGTTGTATAATCTTTGAATGAATGACCTAAATGTTCAAATTCATATTGATAAGCATTTTGTAAATCATATTGTAATTTTATATATTTCTTTATAAATAATTCATTATATTCTTTTGAAAATAATGAAGTTATTTTTTGTTTAATTAAACAGTTATTCAATGTACAATGTTGTTGTTGTTGTTGTTGTCGTGATAATAATTCATGAATAATTGTTAATTTTTATTATATTGTAAACAGAATGATTGTGAATAACTTTGTTCATTATATCGATTAATTTCTGATATACCAATTGCTTCACGTGCAGCTAATTGAATTAATGACCAACAATTATTCCCATCATTACAATTTATTATCCATCTTCTTGATATAGAATTTTCATTAATATTCTCTACACTTTGATTATTTTCATTAATTATTGAATATTGATTAATTGATGATATATTGGTCAAGTTTAATCCACTCATACAATGAGAACATTGGGGTATAGGATGTGGAATAAACTTTTTATTCATGACCTCATTATTATTATTATTATTATTATTATAACTATTCAATTCTTGACGTAAACTGATTGCATGATACCAAGCAGCAATAGCATCTTGAATTAATGAATGTCTATCAAACAGACTAGCACCGAGTAGATCATATGCTGCAGCTTTTTCATTGATACTAATCATTTGATTAACATCTGAGATATCTATAGTAGCTAAAAAATCTACAATCTATTTTATACAGGAGAAAAAAAACAAACATAATTATATCTTGATAAGCAATAGTCATCAAGAAATTAGTCTAAATGTTATTGCTTGTATGACAACGTCGTTGATTGGACCGAATTCATCGGTCTCTATTGGCTAACGGTTCCTGCGCAGGTGCCTCGATATTGCCTTTCTTTTAATTCTATATATTATTAATGCATAGTGGCTAGTAGTGGAATCCAAGATGCGTATTTCGTCCTATTTGCCAGTCCTCAACTGGATGTATCTGTGCCTCCCAGTGAGTGATGTTGTTCCCACAAAGATTCCAACGAGGGATCGATCACTTCAAACACCACACCGTTATCCACTAGACCATCGAGCTACAATAGCCACTTCTTGTGCGACGGACACAGTTTTTAGTATAATTGCTTGTATTATACTATCGTTGATTGGACCGAATTAGTCGGCTCTATTGGCACTGCTAATAGCCATGTTTCACAGAACAGACCGGACTGCTGTGCAGTACAAGCCAACCTTAATAGACAATCGGATATCATGGCGGCGCCATAGGTGACGTAAGTTGGCGAAAGTCAACCGAGCCTTTCGTATTCGCGCAGACATTCCATCGGCCACTAAGCCACCAGGGCAGGATTGATCCTACTTCACTTTCCAGGTAAGTGAAGTGATCAACACACTCAACCACTACACTCTTTATTGTTAGCCGAGTTTTGAACAACACATACACAAACAGAGAGAGAGATCAGTTGCGAAAGGAGTCAAGTATTATAAACTACTCCTTGACATATTTTATAGCCTGAATATTTGGACTAACCGTTATCTTCACACAACTTTGTCTACTTTGATATCACCCCAATTGTATCGACCGTTTCTTGGTATACTTCTATGAAGTGTGGTAACTTGAGATGATGCACTTGTGTCTGAGATTCGATGTCGACTTTGTCCATCTACGTGGTCATCACCACGAGTAGATACCAATTTCTCCACGCATCCACCAGATGTACTTGTCCTCCTCCGGCGTAAAAACAACAATATGCTATCAATCAATAAATCCCTACGAACCTCCATACTTGGAGATGATATTTCTCGACATTCTCATCAGAAGTTAGTAGTAACCGGTGAGGTAAACGAAGTTGGACATGAAAACAAATACTCAACGATGATATTGCATGAAGGTCATAATATGTCACGAATTGAAGGAAATAGGAAAATGTGGACTAGTGAACATCGACCCAATGGTTCAACGATAACGTGGTGATAACCACGAAACCTTTCAAGTATGTACCTACACATAAACAACAATTCTTGCTAAATCACATTTATCAGTATGGTGAACCGTGGGAATCTTAACCAGAAGATCGATGTATTACACATCATAAGTGTAATAAAAGAAACGATCAGGCTGACAGTATCTTATACAAGTCCCTAAGTGACTTCAATTTCAATTGTGGTCAATAATGTAAACCTTACTTCTGATCTTTCCTGATCCCTTCGCATTTTATTATTATTTATTATTTTTCCCTTGGGTTCCTAGTAGAACACACGGCTTCACTGGCACGTCTCCATTACACTCTCTTCTCTGCAATCTTGCAAACCTGGCTCCACCACTGCCCATAACCTCTCATTTCTTCTTCGCACCATCTCCTCCATATCACCCTCACCTCGGATGCCCAACTGGCTGTTTCCCATCTCGGTTCCACTCGACGGCCTCGCTGGCTTGGCCTGGCACGTGATGTCCTCAGTCTGCCTTCTCAGTCCATGCCCAATCCATCTCCGCTTCCTTCCAGTGCATATTTGTTCAGCGATAGCTTCTTGCCTCGTTGGTTCGTTCCCAGAGTTCCTTCTTGCTTATTCTTTCTCACCATCTCATCTGATCTTCAGTAACCAGACAGCGTAAACAGTTGTTGATGAATGTCTGTAGTTTATTGGAAATCCCTTTCGTAACGCGCCAAGTCTCTCAACCATACAGGAGCATTGACTTGACTGAATTGGCGTTGAAAATCTGCATCTTGTTCCACATGCTGAGTGCAGTGCAGAAGATCTCTACACTGGTTTCCGGTTAATGAACGCCTGTCTTGCTGTCTTTCCGATCCTCGCTTTGACGTCCTCCTCGCATTTTACTAACTTCCAAAAAAATCCTTCGCTTGACTTGTCATATAAAGAAACTCAGAGTGGCATAATTTAGCTTCTAATCTTACATTTCTTGAATTTATGCGTTTCGCCTATACTTACCTATTGTTCCCCCTAATTTTCTCCTGGTCTCCTGGTATTGCGAAGGATTTTGAGGGCTGTTAGTCAAGCGATTGATACACCATTAACCGTGCTAATAAACTCAGTTTTGGATAGGCATGTGAACTTTTGCATCCTCTGCATCCACATTTCCCTCCTCCGGAGAGGCAAGAAGAAAATAGGTTAACCTCTATGCACGCACAACTACATATAAAAAGTCAACCATACCACCGTACTTAGCTTGTTTATTGTATAAAGAAAATTTTGTGAAACATAGTCCTGTCAATCCATTTTGCAATAGTGAACAGTTATCCTATTATCTGCTGAGAATCCTCTACTGTAAACAAAATTATGGTTCAGAATAAAGCAGATTGGAATGAGAAGTCATCACTATGAGCAACCAGTGTTAATACGATTAAGCGATAGTAACTGTCAGGTAAAAAACCTCGCTAGTGATTTAAGTCAAATAAAAATCTAGTCAGCAGTCGAACCCCATAGCTCAGTTGGTAGAGCATTAGGCCGGAAACCCAGCGGTTGCTGGTTCGAATCCGACCGCGGTTTAAATTTCCACTTCACCTTCAATCATCACCCAGCATAAAGCAGATATGTTATGATTATTGTTACCTTTCACTTAGTGTTGTTATATCTAGGCGTTACGAAGACTACTTCAAAGTGGATACTGCAACATGATTTCGCCGCAAAACCCACTTGATCGCACCTTCGACGCCACAGTCCAGACATTGAATGATATGTCTGCAGAATATCAACGACTGAGTAACCTGCAGCATGATTGGAATTGAATCCAATGCAGACAAAAGGGTGGTTCTGAAGTACATACAGTTCGACAGACATCCCATTTCTCTGCGTCACCCTCTGGCCACACACTCCCTGGACTTGTCTCGCCGGTTCAATGGCTCAGTAACTCATACGATACCATCCGGTCCTTTAGGAAGGCACCTCCATCGCCTTGCTGACACTGTAGTGCCTGGCATTTCGTCACATCTTGTCCATATAAACAACATGGATGCAGGGACTGTAATGTTGGGAGCCATAAGGACGGTTTTTGCCGCCAACAAGCACAACGACGCGTACAAAGGTCATCCTCTAGATACCGCTGCAGATCTCATTCTCGATTGAAAGGTAAATCTCTTGGCTTGACGGCTGATTTTTATGCTCATGCACTTGCCTGCCGAAAGAATATCGAGGAAACTACTGATTATCCTGCAGTAAACAAGGTGAAACTCTCTTTTGTGTCAGTCAGATAGGTTCAGGAAAAAGACAGTGTGGCCAAATCTGATCCCAAATAACATTCTTTTGAATAGGTAGGAGAAATTGGAGATGATACGCATCATTAATTAAGAGACGTGAAGGAAGATTAGAAGGTAATGATGGAGGAGGTGGATAGCAGTCAGAAGAAACTTGAGTGCTGACAGAGTTGTGAGGGCGGTTGACACTTCCCGGCTGCCCACACCTTGGAAGGCTATTTATTCTTAAGGTACCTAAAAGAGATTTGTGTGACCACAAACCCCTTCGGACATCTGCTTGAGGTCTGTCACACGAAGCCTTTTGAGTATGATTATTTTGAACTTTTGTATTTTTGGGGCCGGATGGTCGAAAAGAAACGACAAACGAACCAACACCGCCGGTCCGACAGACCGTGGGGCATGGTGGAGTGTGTTATTTTTGGGGCCGACCTTTTCTAACCCCCCTTCCACTGAGAAGGCAGCATCAGCATGGCACTGCTGGTCATCCAAGGAAAACACCTTACTACTGTCACACCCCATCCAGCTAGCAACAGTATGACTTCGCCCTCAGACCCCCATCATAGTGTAGTAATTTACACCACAACGGTAACTGCTTTCGTCTAACCACTATCCAACAGACCTTTCTGGTATGGTAGGACCTCAAGGGAACAAGTGTTCCACCAGCATAGTTCGTTGGGTCATTGTGATATGCAAGCCCGACCACCACGTCAAGGTAGCAGCTATGGCTGAGGTGGGTCCAGACTGGAAAAAGGCCCAACGTGGCCACACTAAAACATGGCACCAATGTATGAAGTCTCTGACTGTTGGTTTAAGCCATGTAGGACAATTCACACTAGGTGCTTGGGGTCCATGGGACAAGAGGAACCAGTGGTTGCAGACCCTAGGTGATATGGCTCAGAACCGATATCAGTGGCGCAGATGTATCCTCACACACATTATCCTCATTTTAACAACGCTATACCGAATCTCACTATTTTGTCACTCCTCTTTCCTTTCTTCTCGTACTTTATATTTTTTGGCTGCATTCACTTATCTTCATCCTCACCTCACTACCTTTTTACTTGATGTGCTGATATGAGGTGTGGCAACTCGGACCGTTACGCAATAATGCCTGGTCCTATGTGATAATGATGATGATGATTCTTTTGAAGAGGGAGGTGATATGGGGATATAGATAAATGACTAGTGTGGAGAAGGACCTATCGAAGTGTACTTCAAGTTATCACGTCTACAGCTGGACAGATGAAACGGTGGATCAGTCAATCAGTATTATTATTTTGAACAGCGAACTATCTACATATTAGTCGTAGTTTCCTTTGTTTTGGCCTTCAGTCTTTCGACATCAACACACGTTTCTACACATCCATCGTGTCCTCTCCATTAATTCGGGTTGGATCGGTGATCGACTAGGAATTTGTTGAACACTGGTGGTTGACACTCAATATTCGTGCATCGTTAATGACCGTAGAACATAGCAATTTCCAATGGTCCATCAGTCGACTTGGCAGTGTTACAATTGAGCTAATATTTGAGACATCGATGCCCCTCCCCCCCCCATCCTTGAACCTTAGCAGCAGAAGACCAGCACTGACTTGCAACAAACATTTGAAAAAAAAACAAGAAGAGAAGGCAGAAGAATGGTAAACATCTACCGCTTAACTTGAGATCAAGACAATTCGAGTCAACTTCAGAAACCTGCTTAATTAATTATATGACGATTAATTGGTTAAAAACTTCAGAATGTATCATATGCCATTCCTCTAGGTGAAAAAAGATGAGGATGCTAATAATAATAATAATAATAAACTAACCTTTTTGTAAGCTGCATTCGCTCCGGACATAATCGGAGACTGGCCATACTCATCTTTACGCATAATAGCTCGATGATTCAGCAACAGTTGTAAACATTTTAAATTTCCACTTTCTGTACAATCATGTAACGCGGTATTACCTTGACCAGAGAAAGTAGAACATTAAGAATTATTATTATTCGAAGATAAATTATGGTACAGTCAAGGGACCAACAAACGAACTGCACAAAATAATATAACAACATGATGAAGATATAAAGTGAAAGGAAGTGGATAAGTAAGAAAATCATAGGAATAACAGCATTAGAAGGGCACTTCAGTAAGGTACATTCATTACTTTTCACTAGAAGAAGACAAAAGGAAGCTACAGCATGACCACTACTCGTCTACATTCTCATCCATATCTCATCACATCTCAACTGACTGAGTTGCATCATCTTTCCAACCCCAACCACGAAGTCCTGATGCATCATCAGATCCTAACCCAATACAACTATCCTTCATCCCACGGTGCCGGCAAGTCATACACTAACCACTTCTCCGCTTCTTCTATCCAACAACCAACAGTATGGAAGCCGTTGGGACAATATGCGTAACACATCTCCAAATCATCGAATCCGGGGGCTCCAGATGTCTTCACTTATTCAATGATGATCTCTATCTCCCAAACAATCCTATGGAGACAACGATGATCAAACGCATAAAGTCGTCGCATATCCTCAGCTCGGAGTAGTCAGCTTCCACAGGTGCAGAGCAGAACTGCTCTCATCGAAGCCTTGTAAACCTCATTTTTCACGGCTAGACTAACTTCATCACAGTGCGAAAGATGGCCGAGATTGAAAACCATAGGAATAACATGATTAAAAGGGTAGTCCAGTAAGGTACATTCATTACTTTTCACTAGAAGATAGAAAGAAGCTACAGCATGACCACCACTGGGTGATGCGGGTTCAAATCTCAGACGAGACATCAGTTCCATCGACGTTGCAGATACGCCTTGCCGACGAGTTCCAAAAAGCACGAAACCTAGGTCCAGGGCTTCCTGATGATTGCCTTCAACCAACTAACATTTACTAATGTGCACCGCGATGCTGAGCTTCCTAGCTTGGTTGCCACACTGCAAATATGATCGATAGAATTCGGTCTGCACTCAGGACTAGACAACATGAAGTTGGTTGCACTCCCGTGACCAATTAATTTATCCATATCTCACTACGTTTCAACTCACTGAGTTGCATGATCTCTCCAACCCTAACCACCGAGTCCTGATGCATCAATAGATCGTAAACCAAAACAACTACCCTTTATCCCACGGTGCCACCAATAAATTTGCTGCTCTAGTTCTGAGAAACTCCTTGTCTATAGTCTGTGGAGATTTCAACTCACGTAACTGCAGTTTTCTATTATCATTGGGTCATGAAAATATAGTTAACTTTTCTACTCGTCTTGACAACACCCTAGACTTAGCATTTTACAAATGAACCTGGCATATATGAAGCCAGGAAACGGGCTTCATTGCTGAATTCTGACCACTGTATTGCACGGCTTTTGTGTAATGTGTATGGCAAATGACATAAGAAGGCTTTCGGATACCTTTATAAGAAGATCCAGTACAGATGATATTCATAAGAGAATATATCAGGTTTGAGAAGCATGCTTATAGATAGAAACGGACGGGATGTATTTGCTGATGAAGTCTTAAACAATGCTATCACGAATATCATAAGCTATCTCAGATCCTGTCTCGATATTTGCTGCCCTGTTGAAACAACTTACATGAGATCAGACAGACTTTCTTCTCCTCATCTCAAGAGGCTTCGGAGAGAAAAGGAAAGGTTGTATAAAGCAAGAGATCATCCTAGCGTTAAAAGGCTTAACTCCCTAATTAAGTCTGAAATACAACGTCTGAATACGATATACAACTAGAAGTTTCTATTGTATAAGAACCCTTCCAATATGTGGAAATTATTC
This sequence comes from Heterobilharzia americana, assembly GCA_944470555.2. Lineage (NCBI taxonomy): Eukaryota > Metazoa > Platyhelminthes > Trematoda > Strigeidida > Schistosomatidae > Heterobilharzia > Heterobilharzia americana. The sequence goes on from OX104133.1 coordinate 33,805,538, forward strand.
AAAGAGATTACTGGTATAAAACAGATAACAAAAGAAGTTTGTTTGAATTTCTGCGTATTGAATAAGTCATTCATACATCGGCAAGCTAATTTCATCGTTCCTAATATCCATAGTCAAATGGATAGCTCTACTTTCCTGGCTTTAATACACATGATGTATTTAAATGTCTAAAGTCCTTGAATCTCTCTCGAAGCTTAGGTCCTGATGGTGCTTCTAGTATTATGTTTAGAAAATGTGAAGATATTTTATGTCATCCCCCTTACAGATATCTTCAATGTATCGTTTTCTAAAAACATAATACCCACTGCTTGGAAGAAGATCAAAATTGCATCTATGCCTGAGTCATCTTCTGGATCAGATGTTACGTTTTGACCCATTACTATAACTTCCCCTTTTTTGAAGACAATCGAGAACTTACTTCTCCTTCTGTTTGTTTGAACCTTAACTAATAGTTTTCAGAGATCCAAAACAGTTTGCTTATGAATACAAGAGAAGTACTTTAGATGCTGTCATTGTCTTGCATCATCATAATATTGTTTGTAGTCTAGACAAAGGTGTTAAGTGTGTTCATTGTAGCTTTTCAGATTACTCATCAAGCCTTTGACTCTGCTCCTACACTCAAAACTGGCTATATTCTCTACACTGTCTATAAAGGGAAGCACTCCACTTCATTGCTTACTGTAGCTGATGTACCACAAACTGTTGTACTTTCTCCTTTTCTGTCTTCGTTCCTCTGGTATAATTTACCTTATATTCTGTTGAAACTAATCTTATTAAGTATGCTGATGTCCTGAAGGTGTCTATTCCAGTCAACTGTCTCAACTAAATGGATTCTTCTCTGTTATCGATCAATGGTGTCAAGTTAAACCCTTTCAAAATGTCAGTCAGTTAATTTTAGCCTCAGGTGTAAACGAGACTTGTATGAGGTGCTTAAGTCTCATGACGTTTGTTGCAGTACTGATGGTATTGTGCAGAAGGCAAATCGAGTGTTAACTATCTTCGATTGACTCTTACTTCTCAGCTTTGTTGGTTGCCTCATATCTTGTTGACATGTAGAAAAATCTTTCGTTTAGCATATTACATAGTGAAACTGAGACTGTCTGGTATAACTCAATACCTCTTCAGTTTTGCGATTGATCAATTCCTGGATGTTACCTATTTTTCTGTATTATTCCCCGTTGATGTTCATGGTTTACCACTAAACAAGGAGTATGTTATATTGTGTAGGGGTCTGAAATCCATCAGTGAGTAGGGTGAGTGGTGTGCCCCTGGCCCAACTGATTAACACTGTGGTAGTTGATAGACATTTAAATCCCAGCAAACAACTAGCTACAGTAATTTTAACTGACAGTGAGCATCCACTTCATCATTCACAGTTCTCTCTCCTTGTATCTTCTCTCAGGGAGGACAAGAAGAAACTACATACGGTGACTGTATGCTCGCACAGCCAAGTACAAGAATTCAACTGCGTCCTCACCTAGCACGCACATTATATGCGGCAAAAAGGGTGTTAAAAGCAACTCACATATCAACCTTGTAAGGGTTAAGAGTCTCATTTCAATCATTTAATCAAGCATGTAAAATGTTCTCGTTACTGTTATTATTACGATATCGCATTTTAATAATATGCTGAATGATTAAAGACTTTGTTTCCAGAATCATTGGGATTAGATGCTTCCAATTCTTTGTGAACTTGACAGCAAACTGGTGGTACCAGTGGAATGAATGTATAACGCGGATTTAGCCTCCATTTAGGACTCATTCGTCAACTGAATATACCTCCATCCTAGTGAGAAGTGATGTGCTTCCCTCTTCAGAGTCAACCGAGTACAACCATCTTTTCTACAGTTTCAGTTCTTTCTAAAGACGCGATGGAATTACTACTATGCAATCCTTTCTCAACATAGAGATGTAAGGCTTAAGGTAATTCCAAACTGTGCCATAAATTGTTTGGAATAAAGTGAATTATTATTATTATTATTACTATTAATATTTATTCATATATGATATAATATTAATTATGATAATTTGGTTCGTTGTGGCTAGCAGAAGAATCCAGGACGTGAGTTTCGTCCCATATGGGACTCGTCAGCTGGATGTACCTGCACCTCAGTGATGTTGTTCCCACAATCAACCAAATTATCATTATTATTATTATTATTGAAAAACATCACCTTAAATGACATTATTAGTGTACTGTAAGTCAACCAGACAATCCTCTAGGGTGTTTATATAATAATAATAATAATTAATCTTCATATATATCAGTATAAGATGACAATAAATCAATTTATAACTTACCCTTAGCGCTACGTCGATTCACTCGAGCATTTTTACTGAGTAGATATTCAACAATATTATCATGACGTCGATAACAACTAATCATAAGACAAGTGTGTCCATGACGATTTGGATTTTCAATATTTGCACCATGTTCAACAAGATATCGAACAACCTTATTGTAGAATAAAAAGTTTTTTTTGAATAAAATATTAGTTGATAAAGGATATTACACCATCAACTAATCTTCATTTACGTAAGACTAGTCACCATCTTGATAACTTGATGTTTAGATGAATGGATTGCTGAATAGTTAGTATAGACTAATCTCTGTTCTCAGACATTTAATAAACAGAAATCCTATTAATAAGGAGGTTATTATTAACATGAAACAATGGTTAGAATAACTTAAAACAACTAGTATGGTAGTGATGGTGACTGATCGACTCTCTCGATAACTGTAAATCTGATTGACCATGGAGAGTGTTAAATCATAAATCATTTACGGCTTACTATGAGTTCGAGTCAAAATCCACTCACAAAAACTTGTGTACATTCGTGTAGTAAGTAATTACTATTATTATTATTATTTCTTCCTTGGGTTCCTAGTGGAACACATAGCTTCACTAGCACGTCTCCATTACACTCTCTTCTCTGTAATCTTGCAAACCTGGCTCCACCACTGGCACGTGATGTCCTCAGTCCGCCTTCTCAGTCCATGCCCAATCCATCTCCGCTTCCTTCCAGTGCATATTTGTTCAGCGATAGCTTCTTGCCTCGTTGGTTCGTTGACAGAGTTCCGTCTTGCTTATTCTTTCTCACCATCTCATCTGATCTTCAGTAACGTGCCACCATGAGCAGTTGTTGATGAATGTCTGTAGTTTACTGGAAATCCCTTTCGTAACGCGCCAAGTCTCTCAACCATACAGGAGCATTGACTTGACGTTGGTGTTCAAAAACCGAATCTTGTTCCACATGCTGAGTGCAGTGCAGAAGATCTCTACACTGGTTTCAGGTTAATGAACGCCTGTCTTGCTGTCTTTCCGATCCTGACTTTGACATGCTCGTCTGTGCCGCCTGTAGTTGAAACAGTGCTGTCTAGATAGATGAAGGAGGTTACTTCCTTTAAGTTCCTCCCGTTAATGGTGATTGCAGCTTCGTGTTGTTGTTGGTTGGGTATCTTCATCACCTCTGTCTTCTCTACATTCACTTGAAGACCCGTCTTCGCTGCCCTGCCTCCTCTGCCAACTTGTTAGTTTTCGCCTATATATCTTCAAGTTTGCGTGACATTAGACATAAATCATCATTGGCGAAATCCAAATCTTCTAGGTTCTTTTCCTCGGTCCAGAGTATCCGCCTCTTCTCGTTCCTCACTGTTTGCTGCATGATCCAGTCCACCACAATCAGGAAGATCATTGGTGATAGTAGTCGGCAGCTTTGTCTTACTCCTGTCTACTGTCTTCACTTCAAAGGCGTCACTGAGCTTTCCATTGTGGATTACTTCGCAAGTGACGTCGTCATATAGTTGTTGAATGAGATTGATAAAGGTTTGTGGTATTCCGTAGTGTTGAAGCAACTGCCAAATTACTTGTCGGTCGACGCTGTCTAAGGCCTTTTCAAAGTTGATGAAGTTAAGGTAGATGGTTGACTGCCATTCTATGCTCCGTTCTGTGACGATGCGTAGTGTAGCGTTGTAATTTGATCCGCACATGATTTATTCTTCCTGAAGCCAGCCAGCCTGTTCCGGTCGTAGTTTTGAATTCAACGCCTCCTTTAGTCTCTCCAGTATGATGCAGCTTAGTATTTTGCTTGCGGTGGACAGGAGCGTGATTCCATGCCAGTTCTTGCGAAGACTTAGGTCGCCCTTCTTCGGGAGTTTGACAAGGTAGCCCTTCTTCCAATATGCAGGTACCTTCCTTTCCTTCCAGACGTAGTAAGTAGTATTCCAGAATCATTGGTAGTTACTTGGTTGGTTAGACATCAGAAGGTGAAGCAATCTATGAATCCGCGACTGACTAGTGCTATGCTAGGAGAGGTTGGACGCGATTGGAAGAGGGCTCAGGGTGGACAGAACAAGACATGGCACCAGTCTATAAGGTCCCTGAATGGTGGTCTCAGTCTTGTAGGGGAGATGTAAACTACCTGGTTGAGGGTTACCCTAGACGATAGCAGTCCGTAGTTGGAGAGCCTTGATGATATGGCTGAAAATTGGGTCACATTGGCCCAAATACACTTACTCTTTGATTTCTTCTGAAGTCGAAATTGCTTATTCTATTACACAGAACTTTCTCTACTTTGATATCATTCCTTTCCTATCCACTTGTTCTCCGTATGCTACAGTGAAGTATGGCAACTTGTGGTGATGCACTTCTATGTGAGCTTCTATGTTGTCATATATATATATATATATATATATATATATATATATATATATATATATATATATATATATATATATATATATATATATTGAAATAATGGAGAATATTTGTAGCTTAGGTGGATGGTCTTGGTTGTATTGTGTGCGCTGAGCTGGGTTGTTTAATCGTAAAGCCAGTTCTTGCAAAGACTTAGGTCGCCCTTCTTCGGGAGTTTGACAAGGTAGCCCTTCTCCAATATGCAGGTACCTTCCTTTCCTTCCAGACGTAGTAAGTAGTATTCCAGGTTATTGGTAGTTACTTGGTTGGTTAGACATCAGAAGGTGAAGCAATCTATGAATCCGCGACTGACTAGTGCTATGCTAGGAGAGGTTGGACGCGATTGGAAGAGGGCTCAGGGTGGACAGAACAAGACATGGCACCAGTCTATAAGGTCCCTGAATGGTGATCTCAGTCTTGTAGGGGAGATGTAAACTACCTGGTTGAGGGTTACCCTAGACGATAGCAGTCCGTAGTTGGAGAGCCTTGATGATATGGTTGAAAATCTGGTCACATTGGCGCAAATACACTTACTCTTTGATTTCTTCTGAAGTCGAAATTGCTTATTCTATTACACAGAACTTTCTCTACTTTGATATCATTCCTTTCCTATCCACTTGTTCTTCGTATGCTACAGTGAAGTATGGCAACTTGTGGTGATGCACTTCTATGTGAGCTTCTATGTTGTTATATATATATATATATATATATATATATATATATATATATATATATATATATATATATATATACCTTATCTGAGATTTATTGACTAAGAGTACGTAAATGAGAAAATTCAGACAAAGTACAAGTGTCTAGGTTCTAGGCTATGTATCATATTGTGTGAAAGCTGCTTAATTACCTAGGCAGAGGTATATGAAATAGATTTGAAACTTTTGAGACCCATCGCAAATCGCTAAACATTCTTTACTTAGCGTGAAAGATCACGTAAATTCTAGTGATCATGTCGAACAGTGAAATGTTTTGAGTTTTACAAATCGATAATGCCTATAGCAAAGGCCAATATTCAAGTCAACAGGTTATTTAAAAGTCTACCATGCTATAAACTTCATTCGAGAACTTACAGCCTGATAACAGTACGGATATTGGAGAATATTTGTACCTTAGATGGATGGTCTTGGTTGTATGGTGTTCTTTGAGGAGCTAGGTTGTTTAATCATGAAGCTTTCATTGTCTTTCTCCTGGACGACATCATCAGCACTAACTTCACTATGGAGTAGTGAGCTGTCAATATCTCTCCGTGAGTGATTCAGTAGCTTGATTGTTATGTCATTGACTGACTGCGTGACCTCTGACCTTTCTGTCGTTTATCCTTCCTTGTTATTGGTTGATAGATTGGGTCTATGTCTACACATCTGTTGATTGCTGACTGACTGATCTGAATGCCAAGCTTTATGGGATTCTCTGATGACATTCTTTGTGTTTCCTCTTTCGGTCGAAGATTTCTACATTATCCATAATTATCCACATGCATTGAAATAAGTAACGAAATGTCGTGACGTTTAATAGCCAATTGGTGTTTATGTGGACGAACGCGAAGGTGGGCGGCCACTTTCTCCAATGTAGTGTTGACTACAGTTGTTCCAGTTGATTTTGTAGATGATATTCGGTTTGTCGCATCCATTGATCTGCATCATAGTGTTTGCAGGGAATTTGTTGGTTTATGAACCACAGCAATTCCACTAAGTGGTCTCAGTAATCTTGTGATTTCTGATACATCTTCTGTATGTATGGTAGAATGATGCGTTTGCTGATTTCTGTTGATGACTTTGTAGTTGATGATGTACGGGATAGGCATCTTATGATAAAGTTTGGTGGGTAGCTGTTCTTCTTTAGGATGGACATCAAGTAATTTTCTTCATTTCTCCGTGAAGTTGTTGTACTGCAGTGTGTTCTCGCTCTTTTGAATAAGAGCTGCACGCAGCTGATCTTGTGCGTTTTTGCTACTGTAGTTGAGGACTTGGTCAGTGTGTGTTGGCTTCCTGTACACTTAGGTTTCCAGCTTTTCGGTATTTGTTCTATTGACTAGAACATCCAGGAATGGTAGTTGGTTGTTCGATTCCTTCTTCATTGTGAATTTGATGCCATTGAAAATGTTGTTGATCAAATTGTGGGTGTTTTCTATATCATTTTGTTTTTTAATGATGACAAGTGTCGTCCACAGAGCGAATCCGGAATTTTCGTTTGATCGCAGGTAGAATGATGGTTTCCAGTCTCTGCATCACTGCTTCTGCAATTAATCCGGATATCGGTGATCCCATTGGAGTTCCTTTTTTCATGTGTTTGTATATCTTGCCATTGAATTGGAAGTCTGTTGTCAGGCCTAGATCGATGAGTTTCATAAGACCTGAAAGGTTTGCGTCTTCAGCGAGTAGGAGGGAAGTAGTTTCCTTCGCTAATTGGGGTTCGATGGATGTGTATTGTGCTGTGACATGGAAGGATATCATTAGTTCATCGTTTTCTATATTGATGCTTAAGTTCTTTTCTAATAATTCTGTTGGTGACTTGATAGAATGTACTCTTGATTGAACTAGGTGTTTCAGTTTTCTTGATATGTTGTATGTTGGAGTTCCCGGAATTGAGGCTATTGGTCGTAGAGGGATGTCTGGTATGTGTAGTTTTAGTCTGCCGTAGAATCGAGGAAGGACAATTCCATTTTTGATTTAATTCTCCATTTGTCTTGCTTTGTTATTTCTTCTGTTTTAAAGAGTTTATTCAAGGTTTTATTGATCTGGTTTTCGAACTTCTGGATAGGGGTTGGCTTCAAGTGGTTGATATACATTTCATCAATGAAAGCTCCACGATTAAACTCTCTCGCTCAGAGAACACAATATAGCCAAGAACAGCCCGGATATGTATAATGGGTCATTGATTTGGATAGTTAACTTCTAACCAGTGGAAACAGATAGACAGAGAGAATCAACATAGAAGCTCACATAGAAGTGCATCACCACAAGTTGCCATACTTCACTGTAGCATACGGAGAACAAGTGGATAGGAAAGGAATGATATCAAAGTAGAGAAAGTTCTGTGTAATAGAATAAGCAATTTCGACTTCAGAAGAAATCAAAGAGTAAGTGTATTTGGGCCAATGTGACCCAATTTTCAGCCATATCATCAAGGCTCTCCAACTACGGACTGCTATCGTCTAGGGTAACCCTCAACCAGGTAGTTTACATCTCCCCTACAAGACTGAGATCACCATTCAGGGACCTTATAGACTGGTGCCATGTCTTGTTCTGTCCACCCTGAGCCCTCTTCCAATCGCGTCCAACCTCTCCTAGCATAGCACTAGTCAGTCGCGGATTCATAGATTGCTTCACCTTCTGATGTCTAACCAACCAAGTAACTACCAATGATTCTGGAATACTACTTACTACGTCTGGAAGGAAGGAAGGTACCTGCATATTGGAAGAAGGGCTACCTTGTCAAACTCCCGAAGAAGGGCGACCTAAGTCTTCGCAAGAACTGGCTTTACGACTAAACAATACAGCTCAGCGCACACAATACAACCAAGACCATCCACCTAAGCTAAAAATGTTCTCCATTATTTCAATATATATATATATATATATATATATATATATATATATATATATATATATATATATATATATATATAGGAAGCACTGTTTCAACTACAGGCGGCACAGACGAAGATGTCAAAGTCAGAATCGGAAAGACAGCAAGACAGGCGTTCATTAGCCTGAAACCAGTGTGGAGATCTTCTGCACTGCACTCAGCATGTGGAACAAGATCCGGATTTTCAACACCAACGTCAAGTCAATGCTCCTGTATGGCTCAGAGACTTGGCACGTTACGAAAGGGATTTCCAGTAAACTACAGACATTCATCAACAACTGCTCATGGTGGCACGTTACTGAAGATCAGATGGCCAGAATAACAAGAATAAGCAACAAGGAGCTCTGGGAACGAACCAACCAAGAACCTATCACCCAACAAATATGCAGGAGGAAGTGGAGATGGATTGGGCATGCACTGAGAAGGCCGACTGGGGACATCATGCATCAGGCCAGTTGCTCGAGTGGAATCCCCAGGGGAAGCGACGAGTTGGACGTCGGTGGCGATGGTGACATGGAGGAGGTCGTGTGAGGAGGAAATGAGAGCTTGTGGGCTGTCGTGGAACCAGGTTGAAAAGATCTCAGAGAACAGAGGTCACTGGAGACGTGCTACTGAAGCCCTATATTCCACTAGGAACCCAAGGGACTAAATAATGAAAATAATAATAATAATTATAATTATATATATATATATATATATATATATATATATATATATATATATATATATTAGTGAAATGTGATACTCCTTGTAACTTAATTAACAGTAGAGATTGGATATAATTGATGAAAACCATCCAACGCATGTTCATTAACAGTAAGTTTACTATAAACCATTTTTCTCTTATTTTTAGTAGTTGCAACACCTCAGTTTGTGAGTACAACACTTCCTCTATTCGCCTTCTTCATTGATGGAAATCAGCATCAATTTCAAGTCTTGTTGCTTGTAGTATCCCGTTGTTGAGTAGATCGAATTGACTAGTCTCTATTGGCATATGAACTCGTGCACAGATGCCTCTCTCCGGGAGATTGCCTAGTGGGAACAACATCATTCACTGGAAGGCAGGTACATTCAACTGACAAGACCCTAAGAGATTGATGGCTACTATCCAACATTACTCAGGTGTCAAGTATACATTATTCGATGCAAATCAATCAAACAAATACTAAAATTTAATTGGAAGAGGTTTGATAATTTTAGCATCAAACAGAAAATTGAAGAATACTGATAGAAAGGGATGAAATCGAAACCAAAGTGTCATCAGTCACTAAGATAGAAGCTTTGGATTTCAACCCTCGTTTTACATTACGATGCGGACAGGAAAAATGTCATTAGACAATTTTGTCCTACAGTTGACCAATCAAAATAAGTTGTTCACCTTTTGACCTAGCGGATTTATATGTTGATGAAAACTGTATTTAAATGATATGCTTTTTTTGCCAAATAAAGTATCTTCCTTACAATTAGTCAGTCAGTTCACTGAAGGTATAAAGTTCTGAAGAAGAACAGTCACTATGCGTTGTCGGATTTCGGATTGATCTGTCAATTACTTCAAATACTATTTCTTGTCTTCGATATATGAGCGGCTACCATGAAAGTTGGTATTCGTATGGATTTCGCCCATCATGATTTATTTCTAGTGTCTTATGTCGCACAAACTCGAAGATTTACAGGCAAAAACTAACAACTTGGTAAAAGAGCCACGGCAAGCAAGACAGAACTTCAGCAACTTTAGGTGTACGTAGAGATGACAGGTGATGAACATACCCAAAAACCACCACCCAACAACAACAACAACAAGCACCAATCACCGTCAACTGGAGAAATCTAAACGAAGTTGTCTCTTTCACCTACCCACCTAACTAGGCAGCATCCTCTCAACTACAGGCGGTGGCACAGACGACGATGTTCAAAGCCAGGATCGGAAAAACAGAAGACAGACCTTCATTCATGTGAAATCAGTCTGGTTATCTACTGGACTCAGTACAAGCAACAAGATCTAGATTTTCAACACTAAGTTAGTCAAGTAAGTCATTGCTACTATGTGATGGTTGAGAGACTTGGCGCATCACGAAAAGCATTTCCAACAAACTACAGACATACATCATCAACACCTGCCACCTACCCTCACTCCATACTGAAGATCAGATGGCCAGAATAACAAGAATAGGCAACAAGGAACTCTGGCTGGCCGGCAACGAACCAACCAACGAAGCAAGAACCTATCACCCAACAAATATGCAAAAGAAAGGGGAGATGGGTTGGGCATACATTGAGAAGACTGTTTGGGACATCACGCGTTAGGCTAGGCCATCGAGTGGGACGCAAAGGGGAAACGACAAGTCCAGCGTCCGAAGATATGGTGACATGGAAGAGATCGTGTGAGTAGGAAATGAAAGCTTATATGCTGTCATGGAGTCAGGTTGAAAGATTGCAGAGAAGAGAGTGAAATGGCGACGTGTTACTGAAGCCGTATGTTCCACTAGGAACCCAAGAGATAAGTAATAATAATATCGGGGGGATGTTAATACTTCTGATAGTGATTATTTACCAATATATTCATGTTCTATACAGATGAAGAAAATCTTATGGAATAAAATAACATCATCTTGCTATACAAACAGTGTGTTCAATATTGAATTGTTAATCATGATATAAATAAAGCATACCTGTTCATGACCATCAAAACATGCAGCACGAAGTGCTGTTGAATTTGTAATTGTTGTACGATTTACATCAGCACCTCGACTAACTAATAGTTCGACTAGTTTTAAATGTCCAGATGCTGCAGCACACCATAATGGAGGTACACCTTCAACTTGTTCCCCTTCAAACTCTACTACACCAACCTAGGCAAATGAAAACAAGAATATATGTTCAATCGATTCTATGAATAGATAGAGATAGGCTTAAAGAAAGTACTCAGTTATCGCTTACAGCATATTTTAACCTTAATCTATATGAAATAGATGCAAATATGTTCATTGATATTATGATCAAGGCTGGACCAATGAAAAGATCCTAGAATATTTGGATTTCGCCCATCATGATTTATGTCTAGTGTCTTATGTCGCACAAACTCGAAGATCTACAGGCAAAAACTAACAACTTGGTGAAAAAGCCACGGCAGACAAGACGGAACTTCAGCAACTTTAGGTGTACGTAGAGAAGACAGGTGATGAACATACCCAACCACCACCACCAACAACAACAACAACAAGCACCAATCACCGTCAACTGGAGAAATCTAAACGAAGTTGTCTCTTTCACCTACCCACCTAACTAGGCAGCATCCTCTCAACTACAGGCGGTGGCACAGACGACGATGTTCAAAGCCAGGATCGGAAAAACAGAAGACAGACCTTCATTCATGTGAAATCAGTCTGGTTATCTACTGGACTCAGTACAAGCAACAAGATCTAGATTTTCAACACTAAGTTAGTCAAGTAAGTCATTGCTACTATGTGATGGTTGAGAGACTTGGCGCATCACGAAAAGCATTTCCAACAAACTACAGACATACATCATCAACACCTGCCACCTACCCTCACTCCATACTGAAGATCAGATCAGATGAGAAGGCGAGAAAGAATAAGCAAGGAGGATCTCTGGTCTGGCAGCGAACCAACCAACGATACAAGAAGCTATTGCCCAACAAATGTTCAGAAGAAGAAAGTGGAGATGGATTGGATTGGACTGGACACACACCAGGCCAGGTCGTCGAGTGGGACCCAAAGGGGAAACGACGAGTTGGGCATCCAAGCCTATGGTTACATGGAGATCATGTGAGAAAGAAATGAAAGCTTGTGGGCAGTTGCGGCGCCAGGTTGAAAAGACTGCAGAGAACAGAGTGCAACGGGGGCGCGCTACTGAAGCCGTATGTTCCACTAGGAACCCAAGGGAAAAATAATAGTGTGCTAGGTATGTATTGTACACCTTCATCAAGTGGTTCCATGTTGTTTTTCGATATTCCTAGGATTTATATCAACGACTATTGAAAATCGTCGCTGATTTTGACTCTTAGCAATATCTGCTATCGTCTCAAATCACTAAGTTGGATCGTCTCTCAGAAGCCATCCAAGGAGTCATGACGTATCCTACAGATACTAACCTAACCCAATTATCCCTCATCACACGGCATCTCATCGTGTAATGTTAGATGAAGCAGGTTCAGGCTGGAAAGAGGCTCGAAGAAGCGACGCTGAAATATGACTGTCGGTTACAGACTCCAGACTGCCCAGTTGGGTTCCAGGAGATAACAGAAACCAGTGGTTGGAGACTTCAGGTGGTATGGCTCAGAATCGATGTCAGTGGTGTAGATATATCGCTAGGCAGGCAGACAGATCAAATCAAAGTAGAACCTCGCGCACAAATGGTTCACCTCAAATTGTCACACTCCACAGTAGTACACAAAGAACAGGTGGATAGAAAAGATTGATACTACCAAAGTAGACAAAGAGGTGTGACCGAACAAACAATCTGGAGATGGTAACTAGTGCAAATATTCAAGCTTTAGAAAATGTCAAGGACAGAATACATCTGCTCCATTATGGCCGATTTATAGCCATCTCACCAAGAGTCTTCAATCACTGATTCCTTTCGTCTCAAGAACCAAAACCAGACAGGCAGTCTACATTTTACCACACAACTCAAACCAACTGCAAGACATTTCACTGACTGGTGCCAAGTCCTAGTCTGGTCACCTTGAACCTTCTTCCAACATAAACCGGTTTCCTCTAGCAAAGCATATCGAGGTAGGTGGTGACTCGACAAGCACAGCTCATATTCAAGCCATCTCATTCGAATAAAATTTACAACCTTGTCCACTGACTTGTCTGTCTTGTCTAGTCAAACGGTTCTTCTGTATGCGAGCTGAGATTTCGTCACCAACTAGACCGTTCTGGCTGATGAAATTCCCCAGGAAAGTGAAATGTTCGACACATTCCACTTCACTCCCTAGCAATTAAAGTGGAAGTACTTGCAGCAAACCAGTCCTAGAGCAACATCTTACATTTCACAGGTGCGAAACGTATGTCAATTATACTTGCATGACTGCTAAACGCATTCACCAGACGCTGCATCTTGTCATCGTCTTCACTTAGCGCGAGAGCATAGTCTATGTACTTCAAGTCAACCAGAGAACCTCAATGGAGTAGATCAATCCCTATGAAGTCAGACCCGCCTAAGGTCATGTCCATTAGTACGTCAATGAAGAAGTTCAATAGGAAGGGTGATATTGGGCATCCGTGGACGACACCACTAGTTGTCACCAATCCTGACGACAACTCTCCATACCCAACCGAAAGCCGCTACGATGACGTGGTGGTCGGGCTTCCATATCACAATGACCCAACGAGCTATGCTGGTGGAACACTTGTTCCCTCCAGGTCCTAACATACAAGAAAGGTCTGTTGGATAGTGGTTAGAAGAAAAGCAGTTACCGTTGTGGCGTAAATTACTACACTATGATGGGGGTCTCAGGGCGAAGTCATACTGCTGTTAGCTGGATGGAGTGTGACAGTAGTAAGGTGTTTCCCTTGGATGACCAGCAGTGCCATGCTGATGTTGCCTTTTCAATAGAAGGGGAGGGGTAGGGTGGGTCGGCTTTAAAAATAACACACTTCACCATACCCTACTATCTGCCGGACCGGCGGTGTCGGTTCATTTGTCGTTTCTTTTCGACCATCCGGCCCAAAAAATACAAAACTTCAAAATAATTATACTCAAAAGGCTTCGTGTGACAGACCTCAAGCAGATGTACGATGGGCTCTGCGGTCAAACGAATTTCTAACCTCCTTTCGAAAGCCAAACGTTCGGACATGGTGGTTGTTTCAAGTGACTTTAATGCACAGGTAGGTAGATTGAGTGAAGCAGAGAGGCACTTAGGTGGCAGTTTAGGAGTGTCGGCTGGACGAACAGATAACGGTGATCACCTACTACAAGTGTACTCAGATAACCGCTTATTTTTAGTCAGCACCAATTTCAGACATAAAGAAATACACTGTCTGACCTGGCGTCCACCGAGCTCAACTCAGCGATGGACACAAATAGACTATATTGCTATTAGTTATCGCTGGAGAGGATCGGTGGAAGACTGCCGCTCCTTCTGGAGTACGTATTTGGACAGCAAACATGCGTTGGTCCAAGCGCGTATATGCCTGCGTCTCAGTGGACGTAGAAAAAACTTGGCAACAAAACCACTACGAGTGCTGCTGGACAACGGAAACACCAAAGCCGTGTTCAGTGAGAAGTTGGCTAGGTAGTTATCGGAACAAAAGACTGTCACCCATCCAGAAGCTTGGTACCATCTTCAGTCTACTGTAAAGGCAGCACTGAATACTGTAACCGACTCCAAAATAGTGGCTAAAAAGAGCCAGTGGTTATCAGCAGCTTCTTCCCAACTAATGAATGGACGTGAACGCATCCCTGCAGGCTCCGAGTACAATGAAGAGCGAGAGCAACTTAAAAGTAGACTGATGAGAAGTCTACTCAACGACTGCGAACAGTGGTGGGCAGCGAAGGCTAAAGAGATGGAAAACACAGCGGCTATTCGTAATAGTAGACAGTTATTTAGACTTATTAAGGAAACTGGGGGGAAAAGGTCAACAACAGTTAGTGAGGCTATAGCAGAGAAGGACGGAACTGTGATTCACTCACAGGGGAGACGACTCGAACCATGGGCAGAACACTTTGAGGAACAGTTTAACTGGCTCCCAGCCACCATTGCGTTGCCCACTATCTAGTCGGATAATGAATGGAACATTGAAATAAGCCCGCTCCCCAACACTAGCAGAAGTCAAGAAAGCGGTAGGTAACCTGAAATGAGGAAGGGAAGCAGGACCAGATGGACTAACTCCAGAGGTATACAAGATGGTGGTAAGGTGCTCTTAGTCAGGTTAACGGAAGTGTTAGACAGCATACGGGAATCAAATGGGATCCCTCTGACTGGACTAAATCACTGATTATTCCAGTCTTCAAGAAAATCGAGAAGTCCTCTTGTGATAACCACAGAGGAATCAGTCTGACGAACATAGTGTCTAAAATTCTAGGTTCTATAATTCTTCGACACCAGAGTGGAGCTCGTGAACAGCAAGCCTAAGAAAACTAGGCAGGTCTTCGACCCAACCATGAGTGTATCGACCAAATATTCACACTGCTCCAGGTCCTGGAACATAGGCACACTTACCGACACCCGACAATAGCTGTATTTCTCAACCTGAAGTCCACATTTCACTCCGTTGATCAAGAAGTCTTATGGCAATGCCTCTCACTGAAAGGCATCCCGAGTAACTACATCACTTATTATTCAAGGCTCTCTACTCGAACACTTGTCGGTGTGTTACAGCTATGGTGAGATGTGTGAGTTGATTACGTCGAGTAATGTCCGTAAGGATGGCCACTCTCTCCATTCTTATTCAATTTTATCATAGATATTCTCATGGAGGTCTCTCTCTCGTCACCTAACTACTACACAGAGGTTGACCTAATCACAGGAGAATTTTCATTAGACGTAGAATATGCAGATGACATAGTCCTGTTAGTCCTGTGAAGACGCTAACAAGACGCAGAGTCTTGTGAACACTTAGAGTGGGAATTCGAAAATGTTTGGGATACGTTTCTCACCACCTAAATGCAAATGGTTACACCGGGATTGCTCTTCAACAGAACCTTGGTTAACAGTAGAGAGTGTAGTGGTTGAGTGTGTCAACCACTTCACTTACCTGATAAGTGAAATAGGATCAGCCCTGACCTGGTGGCTCAGTGGCCCATGAAATTTCTGCACGAATACAAAAGGCTCGACTGGGTTTCGCCAACTTACCCCACCTATGAAGCCGCCGTGATATCCAATTGTCTATTAATAGTCAAGTGTACTGCACAGCAGTCCACTCTCTTCTACTCCATGGCTGTGAACATGGCCATTGAAGGTGGAAGACATGAGAAGGCTGGCTTCAAGTGCTTGACCACCGTTACCTTCGTAGTATAAGTCGTATTCCGTGGTGTCGCCACGTGAGTAACGCAGAAGTTAGATGTAGAGTTTTAGGGAGATGTAAATCAGTTGACGAGGTTATGAACCTTCAACGACTGAGATGGTTGGGACACGTGTTACGTATACCTAGTCGCCGATTGCCTCGTCACACAATGTTGGCAGAAGTAGGTTCAGGCTGGAAAAAGGTTCGAGGTGGCCACACTAAAGCATAGCACCAATGTATGAAGTCTCTGACTGTGGGTTTGAGCCATGTAGGGCGATGTAGACTAGGTGGTTGGGGTCCGCGGGACAAGAGGAACCAGTGGTTGGAGACTGACTCTAGGTCATCACATGGCCGAGAACCGATGTCAGTGGCGCACATGTATCCCCACACACATTATCCTCATCTTAACGATGCTATATAGAATCTCACCATTTTGTCATTCCTCTTTTCTTTCTCCTCATACTTTATATTTCTTTTGACTGCATTCTCTTATCTTCATCCTTCACCTCACTACCTTTCTACTTGGTGTACTGATATGAGCTGTGGC
This sequence comes from Heterobilharzia americana, assembly GCA_944470555.2. Classification (NCBI taxonomy): domain Eukaryota; kingdom Metazoa; phylum Platyhelminthes; class Trematoda; order Strigeidida; family Schistosomatidae; genus Heterobilharzia; species Heterobilharzia americana. The sequence goes on from OX104133.1 coordinate 33,822,355, forward strand.
AAATGGGACCGTTACGCAGTAATGCCCGGTCCTGTGTTGATATTGATGATGATAACTCTCCATAAGCCCTTACATGGCTGTGAGTACGAGTAGAGAGCTTTGATTGATGTTGTATACTTGCTCGGTACTCCTTTCCCAATCAGACACCCCCATAACATCTCACAGTTGACAGAGTCAAATTTCACCTTCAGGTCAAGAAATATGGCAATTATCAGCCGTCGGTCGGTAGGTATGCCTGTGTTCGAGAACCATTCGTTGCACCCTTATCAACCAGATCTGAAACCTGACTGGTTTTATCGTTTGCATTTCTCGAGCTCCAGTTAGGCGTCGGAAACTTACGTACCCTAGGATCTTGAACACAATGTACGTCAAGTACAAACTGTCTCACCTCGGAGTTGCATATATGTCATTTCCAACGGATGCGAACGATCCAACGGAAATTATAGCCATCGGAAACACAGAGTTGTTGGATAGCCTCAAATTAGTTGGGTTACAGTTTCACAGGTGTAGAGCAGAACTGCCTGCAGTAACATGTTGTGTACCCGACTTTCTACAACAAGGTTAACATCACGGCAGCGCAAAATGTGGCCCAGATTTGCGTATATCGCTATGACTTTCGATACACCAGTGGAAATATAATCAGTGATATCTCCACCAGCACCCACACAACTATACACGTACACAAATATTCGACAACTACCAACAATGACCTCTTAGGGTAGGTGTAGGTATAAGCTCCTGCTAATCTTGTGGAAGCACTTGGCACTATGACGACGCGAAGCACACACTATGCCCACAGATACTGATCTCTAACTTAATGTGAGCGATTTGAGTAACCACATGCTTTCTCCTCACAGTAAGACAATATCACCCACACACTCAATTTCGAAGTCTTTCACTTGATAGTAGGTCTATACCATCAAAACACACTATGAGAACTATCTGGAGGTCATGGACAGTAAAAGTACAAATGAACGGTGGGAATAGGAAGCCATGTTCAACTCCTTGATTAGTTTCGAAAAAAGGAGAGAGACGGCTATGAGCCTTCACTATATCTGAATTGTTGAAGTGTAACCTACAGTTCTTACCTTTGTCTCCTCCATTCCGTTCACTTCCTGATACCAATATTAATCCTTTTATAACTTCTTCAACCTCTCATTCTGCGACCATTGCCAGAAATACAAGCAATTGAAACTTCATTCTTAGTCTCCTAAGACTCCTCTGCCGACTTCATATTGGAGCTATCAACTTCTGAACTCTATAATAAATCGGACAACAGGCATCTCTTGCCAAAACTACAGCCTCGAGTTATGGGTGTATGCTGTATTTTCCAGACACCTTTACAGGAATCAAGTGTGCTTATTCACTTGACGTCACACGGTCAGTGAAGTGAATCTTCGAAATTTATTGTACCAGTGTCCGGAGATTCAATGGTTGACTCTTGTGGATTCGTTGGTGTAGGCAAACATTGATTTGTAGGGCAGAAAGTGCACTTCTCGACTGGAAACCAGTAGACAGATATCTGTGCGCTATTCGACTGAATGGATCTGTGAGAAGTGGAGAAGAGTCTTTGTAATGATTGACAGCAGTGATCAGTGGCGAAAGCCAAAGAGATGGAGAAGGTATCACCACTAGCTGACACTCAGCAATTAATTTGGCTCATTAAAAATAATGACAGAAGGTCATGCTTAATCACCTTGCAAAATAGGTGGCCATAAAATAATACGGATCGCTTTAAAGCATAGTTCAAACGGCCCACACCAACGCTTCAGTTGCAAAGCATCTTGCCCGAACCTGAATGGGATGCTGATGTTGATGATCAAACTCTCCTTGAATTGAGTAAGACAGTTTCAAACCTGAAACTATGCAAAGGAGCAAGGCCTGATGGATTGGCATTAGAGATTTTAAGGATAGAGGTAGAATTACCGAGTAAAGTAACGGAGGTACTAAGTGGTGTATGGAAATCAGAGGTAGTCCTGTCATACTGGTCTACTTCACTCATCATTCCAGTTTATGAGAAGAGAGAGAAGTCTCCCTGTGACAACCATACGAGACATTTCAACTAGCATCTTACCGAAGATCATGGGATCCGTAGTTATACAATGCCTAAACACAGTTAGCAAACAAAACACTTGGGAAAACCAGACAAGCTTCAAACCCGTACAACAGCTCACCGATCAAATATTCACCCTCCGACAGATTCTGGAACACGGGATACCTACCAGCCAGTGACCGACACTTGACACATTTCTTGACCTGAAGGCACGTTCGACACTGTCGACCGAGAAGTGTTTTGGCTGTCTGGGTGGAAAGAGTACCCAGCAAGGATCTTTGCAGCATTGCTCATTTTTAGTGAAATCACCATGAAAGCAATGTCTGGGCTCGATGAAGCTTACTAAGCAAAGAAGGCAAGTTTGTGAACCACAACCGACTGTGACGGCTTCAACATTTGTTGTGCATAACCAGCCACCACATACCTCAACGTGCGGTATTAGCAAAAGTAGGACTGGGTTGGGAGAGGGCTCAAGGTGATTAGACTCAAACGCAGCACCAGTCGATATAGTCTCTAACAGTTGATCTGAGCCGTGTGAGTAGGTGTCGACTGGCTGGCTAGCTCGGGTTATTGAGATAACGTGAATTAATGGCTGGAGATCCTTAGTGACATGGCTTGAAATCGATCACAATGGAATAGATGTATTCCCTTATTTTCAGCATCGAAAGTTTGGATATTCTCACTAACCCTCCATCTACTTTCGACTTCTCTTAAATTGCCTTTTTCCTACCTACTTGTTCTTTGGATACCAATATGACATGATGCAGTTTCCTGGGGAGTTTTCTGTTGATTTCATCTGCTTGTTTGTCTGAAGTGTAGGGCTTTCAAGACGTTAATAAACTTTCCCAAGACATCTCTCTATAACAGGTAATTCCAAATAACAGCCTTGTAACTTGAAATTCATATCACACGACCAGATGTCCACTAGGCTAAAGAATAATTCCACTTTCTTTCTGCCTGCATACAATGACTTTATTACTTTCAGCAACACCTCGCACCCTAAATATTTTCTCAAATGCCAATGTACATATTCAGCAAAATGTTTTTTTTTACTTTATAATAACTAAGGACGGGACTTCAGGTGAATATAGAGAAGACAGAAGTGATGAAGATACCGCACCACCACCACCAACAACAACAACAAACTCCAGTCACCATCAACGGGAGGAACTTAAAGGAAGTAACCTCCTTCACCTACCTAGGAAGCACTGTTTCAACTACAGGTGGCACAGACGAGGACGTCAAAGTCAGAATCGGAAAGACAGCAAGACAGACGTTCATTAACCTGAAACCAGTGTGGAGATCTGCACTGCACTCAGCATGTGGAACAAGATGCAGATTTTCAACACCAACGTCAAGTCAGTGCTCCTGTATGGTTGGGAGACTTGGCGCGTTGCGAAAGGCATTTCCAACAAACTTCAGACATTCATCAACAACTGCTGCCTACACTGGCTCCTCACTGAAGATCAGATGAGATGGTGAGGAAGAATAAGCAACAAGGAACTCTGGGAACGAACCAACCAAGAAGCTATCAGCCAACAAATAAGCACTGGAAGGAAGTGGAGATGGATTGGGTCGGGCATACACTGAGAAGGCCGACTGGGGACATCACGCGTTAGGCCAGTTGCTCGAGTGGAATCCCCATGGGAAGCGACGAGTTGGGCGTCGGTGGCGATGGTGACATGGAGGAGATCGTGTGAGGAGGAAATGAGAGCTTGTGGGCTATCGTGGAGCCAGGTTGAAAAGATTTCAGAGAACAGAGTTCACTGGAGACGTGCTAGTGAAGCCCTATGTTCCATTAGGAACCCAAGGGACTAATAATAATGATAATAATAATAACTAAGGAGAGTATATGATAAGTGGAAGTTTAAGGAAAATGATTCAATCGAATCAGATGCTTCAAAAGTTACAGTTTGACTGAAGAAAAATAATTATTTTAGAATGATCTGTGAAATTTCATTGTGGCGTTTCTTTGAAAATCATACTACTCATATTGTAACGTGGCTCAATTAACACATAAATTGGAATTAAGATTGCTACGTGAGGTATTATTATCATTATTATTATTATTATTATTATTATTATTATTATTATTATTATTATTATTATTATTATTATTAGAACACATACATCGTACAGTAAGGCCACCAAGAAATCCGCCACACAAAATAATATAACAACATTATGAAGGCAAGCGAATAAGTTAAAAAGGAAAACACAATAAGAATAGAATGATTAGAAGAGCATTCCATTGAGGTTAATTAAGAATGAAACATTCACTACTTTACAGTAGGAGAAGACAGAAGGAAGCTACAGCATGAGTGCCACTCGTTTCCATTCTGACCCATATGTGATAACGTCTCAACCCACTGAATTGCCTGATCTCTCGGATCACACCCAGAGAGTCGAAAAGCACCAAGAGATGCTAACTCGATACAATTTTCCCTCATCCCACGGCGCCATTTCATACACTGACCACCACTTCGCTTTTTTCAGCCAATTCCAGGCTTAGCAAACAATGAACGGTAAGGAAGCCGGTGTTTCCAGATGACTTCATTTATTGAGTGACCATCTCCATCTCCTGAGCAATCCTACGGAGATAACGATGATTCAACACACAGAGTCGTCGCATATCCTCAGCTCGGAGAGGTCAGGTTTCACAGGTGTACAGCAGAACTGCTTGCACCGAAGCCTTGGTGGTGGTGGTCCACACTGACATATGCCACTCGGGCTTTCAATATGCGGTTGGAAATTTCACCACACACCCCACCAGCACTCAAGCAACTATCCAGATAGACAAACAACTTTTTGACTACTTCCAACGGCTCATCACCAAAGGTGAGATCAGGCACAGGCTACTGCCAATCTTGTAAGAGTACTTTGCACTTCGATGCTGCAAGGCACATATCATACTTAAGGACACTTTTGTGATGTGTACTACTATTTGACGAGTGGCTACAAATTAATCATGACAAACAGCAGGTTATCTATATGCTGAAGGACCAACCAAGGTTTGAGTTGTCACGCAGTATGACTAGTGTTAGCATAACAATTGTAGCTAATTGTCTAGTTTATGAACATCTACGCGGTCGTTGAGTTGGATTACACTAACCTTTCATCAGACGTTCATGGAAAGCAAGAAAAGGTCCTGGATTACTTTATAAGCCTTATCAAGCTGTAGTGCTCCAGACTCTTTCTCGAGTTAAGACACTGTAAATACGAAATAATTTATTACAACTAATCTTGAACAAGTACTCATACCGAGTTATAACAAAAAATGAGTGGGGCAAGAACTAGAAACACGTACACCGAGACTTGATATTGCCAGTCATTGGTTACCTAAGCTTTAGTTAATACAACTAGGAAACGAGAAAACATCTTGAGAGTAACAACCAAATCATATTTCAGCTATTATTAGTGTATAAAGAGTTAAGATAAAAAACTAATACACCGAGGAACTTACTTGCTCGACATCTGCTCCATGAACATCGATGAGGTACTCAGCGACACCTAAGTGACCTGAATGACAAATAAATTATATTACCATATAAAATAATAAAGATATACATACCATTTCTGCAAGCAACAATCAGACAAGTTTGACCATCAAGTGAATTTTTGTGAACCACCTGACCTACAGAATGTGCACATTCTTTCAATGCCTTTAAATCACCAGATATACAGTAATTGAAGATATTTTGTTCAGTAACCAATCTATTTTCCTTTTTAGATACAGTTGCCATGAAATTATTCAAACTTCACGTTTATTAACTTTGTTTAGGTACTATGTGATATGAAAAAGGGGTTAAAAAGGTGGAGATTAATATAATTATATAGCTTTTTACAAAGGAGATGATAAGTAGCTGTTTTATATGAACTATCTATGAAGTTATTCAGTGGAAAAGTGTATACGACATCATATCGATATATTGTGCGACAATGACAGTCTTTAAATTGATACCCTCGCCACAATTCTACAAAACAAATGTTCGCCTACATGAAAAACTAATAACAACTGGCTACAATCACGAAGCCTTCGTAACAACGGTGGGGGTGAAAAAAAATGGTGGTGAATAAGAAAGAGGTGGAAAAGGGAACAACACTCTTGTGACTATAGCTAACACCTGTTTGGGTTAACTAAGGAGTAAGCTTAAAAAGTGATGTTCACTGAGACTGCAGTCAAGTAGGATAGGTTTTCGATGAACTCTGGAGATAGATGAACGCAGCATTTGGTAGGAAATACAAAGAAACAGCTTGACTGGTTTAAAACTAAAAGTAATGGGCATACTGTATTCAGACAACCTGAATTGGAAATATCGGTGTTCCAAATCATAATCCAGACAGGAAGGCTGTTGAGATCCCAAAATATGGGGAACAACGACTAGATACTAAGTGCCAAAAACTTTCAAGGATGGTGGTTAAGAACCTCAGGTTAAACTAAAGTAGTAGCTCAGTTAACATAACACATACAGAATGCAGCCAGGCTTATAAATCGAAGATTTATTTCAAAGAAAAGAAATTCCCCTGCAATAAACGAAGACGGGTCGGTTTTGCTGATTCAGCATCTAAGATTCTACAGTCTATAATGATTTGAAGCTTAACCTCAGTAAGGAGAAAAAACCCTAAGAGATGAGGATTTCATGCTCAGTTAAAGCGGAGTCAAGCAGGTCCCTAAACTCCACCAAATGCTGCATAGGTATACTAACTGACGTGAAAAGGCTATTAAACCGTTAATCAAGAGTATCCAGTACATAATACAAAAATACGATGGAAATTCGAAAGGAAAAGTGCATCATTTCAATCTACTTCAGAAGGCTTTCTGTCACTACCCATATAATTGTGTAGGAATATATGGAGAGTAATCAGCTGGGAGATATCGAGGAACATCCCTGAAGAAACCTGTGTGGAAGAACACTGGAACTCTTTGAAAGAGAAGTAGAAAGAAACATGCATAACCGTATTAGGAAGGAAGAAGAAAGAAGATAAGGAATGGATGTCGATGGACGGTATCTGCATCCTCAGTGTCCGCCATCTTTAATAACATCTATCTACTTTGATCATGCTCGTTACTGAAGATCAGATGGCCAGAATAATAAGAATAAGCAACAAGGAACTCTGGTTGGCTGTCAACAAACCAACCAACAACCTATCGCTGAACAAATATGCACTGGAAGGAAGTGGAGATGGATTGGGCATACACTGATAAGACTATTCGGGGACATCACGCGTCAAGCCAGTTGCTCGAGTGGAATCCCCATAGGAAGCGACGAGTTGGGCGTCCGAGGGTGACATGAAGGAGATCATGTGAGGAAATGAGAGCTTGTGGGCAGTCGTGGAGCCAGGTTCAAAAGATTTCAGAGAAGAGAGTGCAATGGAGACGTGCTACTGAATCCCTATGTTCCATTAGGAACCCAAGGGACATAAAAATAAATATATAAATCATCTGGGCGTACCTACGACCATTGATGTCTACTCAGCTCATCCTGTCACAAACACGCCTAACTGATCTGATGTATGGAAACGAAAGGTGTCTGAGCAATATCCTCAAATATATAGTGTAACGAACACTCAACTCCATACTAAGGTTCCTCATCTACCAAATACAAGACTACTTTATTGATTTACTTAATTACAAACCCCGAACATATGCACCAAGATATGGGCTAAGAATGTAAAGTTGGTTTTTAAAGACTAACACCTTATACTAGCGCAATTTAAGCACGAGTAATGAGGCGGCAAAATGGAATGAACAGATTAGGAAATCGAAAGAAGTTCTGCTGGGTTGATTTTTTAGCGAATGACACAAGAGGCCCATTTATCATTTGATAGTGCACATTACCAAAGGATATATATATATATATATATTATAATATATATATATATATATATATATATAATATATATATATATATATATATATAATTTGTCCCTTGGATTCGTAATAAAACATAGGGCTTCAGTAGCATGTCTTCATTGCACTCTCTTCTCTGAGATCTTTTGAACCTGGCTCCAAGACTGCCCACAAGCTCTCATTTCCTCCTCACACGATCTCCTCCATGTCACCATCGGACGCCCAACTCGTCGCTTCCTATGGGGATTCCACTCGAGCAACTAGCCTAACGCGTGATGTCCCCAGTCGGCCTTCTCAGTGTGTGCCCGACCCAATCCATCTCCATTTCCTTCCAGTGCTTATTTGTTGGCTGATAGCTTCTTGGTTGGTTCGTTCCCAGAGTTCCTTGTTGCTTATTCTTTCTCACCATCTCATCTGATTTTCAGTGAGGAGCCAGTGTAGGCAGCAGTTGTTGATGAATGTCTGTAGTTTATTGGAAATCCCTTTTGTAACGCGCCAAGTCTCTGAGCCATACAGAAGCACTGACTTGACGTTGGTGTTGAAAATCTGCATCTTGTTCCACATGCTGAGTGCAGTGCAGATCTCCACACTGGTTTCAGGTTAATGAACGTCTGTCTTGCTGTCTTTCCGATTCTGACTTTGACGTCCTCGTCTGCGCCACCTGTAGCTGAAACAGTGCTGCCGCATTTCAGTAGCTTTATGGAGCTCAGGGCTTCGACTTTCGTCGGAAGATTTATGTTCACTTGTAGTTCTGTGACTGGGCTGCAGGTGGTATTTCTGGACCAAGTGCAGATGGTGGTCGATTCAAGAGCTTCTTGAAGTGGTTGACCCATCGTTTGCTTTGTTACTTTTCTTTGGTAATTAAGTCTCCTTCATCATCTTTTTTTGGTTTCATCTGTGTTGATCTCTTCCCTCCCAGATAGTAACCTGGTTATTTGATACAATGTCGTCAGGTCTCTCTTACCAGCCAGCAGCCTGTTCTGCTTCACCTGCCAGTGTTTCATAGAAATGTCTTTTGTCTTCCCGTGCACTCTTCTTCACTTCCTTGTCCAGTGTTTTATACATTGTACTCAGTTCCTCCTCTCGTTATGCATCCTTGCACTGGTTTATCTTCTGCTTCACCATCCTCCTCTCCCTCATCTATCAGCTTCCATGTGTCCGTCGAGATCCACACCTTATCTTCTTTCTTCTTCATTCCTAATACAGTTGTGCAGGTTTGTTCCACATAGCTTTCAAAGTATCCCAGTGTTCTTCCACACAGGTTTCTTCAGGGATGTTCCTCGATATCCCCCATTTTGTCTTGATGGCTGCCGTGAAGATGTCCTTTGTAGTTTCGTCCTTCAGTTTCTGAGTGTTGTACTTGAACTGTGGTCTATCACCAGCTTCCTTGAAGGCTTTCAACTTGATTTGGAAGGTTCTTTGCACTATATATATATATATATATATATATATATATATATATATATATATATATATATATATATATATATATATATATATATATAATTAAAAAGCGAGTTTACTGAGCGAATCTGCTATCGACCAGTTCACGGCTGAGGTGTAACTATCTAGTAGTTAGGTATTTGGGCATAAAATTTTAAACGGGTAGAATAAATCAGTGAAGCCATAGGTTGACATGTGCTACACGGCGCTGTATAACAAATGAGTTGTGAAGATTTTAAGCGAAAACATGAAGGTTTACCATATATTCCCACAATGCAATATGCAATATAATAATGGAACTTAACCCGATTCCGGTGCTTATTAACTACCCTATAAACCAGTACATTTTTTGTGACAGATTTTGATACTACTCAGTTGTTTACGCTCATTAGTCGGAGGTCAGGTACTTAAGACTGTGTGCCACACTTCCACACGTGTGTAGAAAAATATTTCTGCAATAACCTGCGCTGAATACTTGTGCAACAAGGAGGAGTAAAGATCCTATTAACTTTGTAGGTTTCTTCAGTTCTGAATGTTGGTGAAATTTGATACCAATATGCCGATGAAGGAGGTGAGTACATACTGCAGCAGTGCTTCTAAAGTTACCAAATAGATATACAACATAAGAAACATGTGTATCTGATGATATGCTGTAGTAGTTGTTTGTTCACAATGTCGAATATTAACACAATGGTTCTCATATCAAGATTGACTATACCTAATACAAACAGTAGAGACAGTTCATAACGCAGTACACTAACAGCTGCGCAAAAAATACTATTATTGTCACTTTCAATCCATCATTATCATAATCAAAATCAACTTAGGACCAGGAACTATTAGTAACGGTACAAGTTGACACACCGCATATCACCACATCAAGTACAAAGGGAATAAAATGGAAGATGAAGATAATACGTGTATACATCCGCGCCAGTGACACCGGTCCTGAGCCATGTCACTTAGAGTCTCTAACCGCTGGTTTCTCATGTCCCGTAGACCCCAACCGACTAGTCTGCATCGCCTTACATGGCTCATACAACGAGGCAAACGGTAGCTGGGCATACGCAACATGCCCCAGCCATCTCAGTCGATGAAGGTTTACGACCGCACCAACTGACTTACCTCTCCTCCATAAAACTATACGCCTGACTTTTGAGTTACATAGTGGTACCACAACATAACATCTATCCTACGAAGGCAGTGACGATCAAACACCAGAAACCTCATATCTTCTACTTTCAATAGGCATGTTTTACATATACAGAGTGGAATAAAGCGGACTGCATCACAGTACACTCGACTCTTCATAAGCAAACAGATATTGTGAGGGTGACACAGATGGCGTAAGTTGGCAAAAGCCAATCGAGTCTTTTGTATCCGTGCAAAGATTTCGTCGGCCACTGACCAACGTTCTAGGGCTAATCCGACTTTCGAAGTAACTGAAGTAAAGTCGACAGTTGCTCATAAAATCCCAGTTGATATTGGTTTACCCCCCTAATATCCATAGACAGTTTTAAAGTACTGAAAACGAAAGTGAGTGGAGATTTCCGTACAAGCTTTGTACGCCGTCCAAACACATAGATCAATTCTTTTTGTATATAAGGGGGAAACAATCCGAACTCCAACGACAAGAAAACAACACTGGTTGCAATGTTACGTCAAATATTCCAAGACGAATTCACTCACCAACGGTCCTGGGCTGGTACGAAGTCGAAGAAAGAGATCAAGTATACATGGATTAAATCGACTGTTCGAAGTTGTAACTAGTACAACTAATCTATATTCTTAGTAATTATTAATTTCCAGTTAACGCAGGATGACGGCTTAAGCAACTTCGATAGCATCAACCGGGAAATACACGAAAGATTAGGTTCGACAACCTTCAAGATCAAGACGGTAGGAGAATGAGATGACTTTCTACTAAGGTTATCTTCCCTGTCGGTTACATTCACTTTTAGAGCGGGGAAGCCGAAGACAACTAACCAGTGACGACAGGCTGTAGTATCTGATGTCATTGAAGGAACAGTTCGGAATTGGTGACTAAGAGATTGCTAACACTCTTTGTCGTGAAAAACTGCTTAGCTTTTTTATTGCCTGGTGTGTAAATAGTATGAAATTCCACTGGATTGTATCAGTCCCATCTATGTATTTACATAGGATATGATTGATTTAAGGGAATGTAATTTCCCTTAATAATCTGTCATACAAGGCCTAGAAGAAATGCAGCTGACAGAGGAAAATATGCCATTCCTAACTAGGTGGAAAAGGAAAGCTATATCCATGAGATGTAGGGCGAACTGTTAAATAAGTAGGGAAGAATCGAAGAAACGAAGAGCAAATCAGAAAAAAGCAGTACAAGACGTGGCGCGAGTCGATGAAGTCCCTGAATGTTGGTCTGAGCCGTGGGAGAGATGCAGACTACCCAGCTGAAGTCCTTGAGACAACAGAAACCAGTGGGCAATGATGCAAAATACTGAGGTTTGCTTCAAATTTTTGATGCATTTCCCCACCACGAATCCTCATTTTGCCCCGCGAAAATGTTGACTGGGTGTGGGGTAAGTTGAGTTCTGGAAATAGGCTTAGTGGCTTGGTATTAGCATTTGCTCCCGCTGTCAATTTAAGACTCTCACCACCTCAAAAATTCTGCTGGAAAATACTGTTTTCATTATGTCTAGTTATGAAAGCCTTTACGTTAGGCTTGTAGTAACAGAAACCCATTATATAGAGCCGATTCACCTCAGAACAATGTGAAATAATGAACGCAGAACCAAGCCAGATGCATGGTGAATTGAAAGAATGAGAGGTGATTGTCGAAGAAGAACATATCCATCCTAGAACGGGTATAGAGAAGAGCTATAGAGAAAGTGATTGGGTTACGGCACATACCGTACCCAGACCGCCTTAGTTACTCTTAAGCTTCATCCAGTACAATACCGGAGGATTCCAACAAGACAGACGTAGAACCCAAGGAACCGCCGTTCACTAATTTCACAACACGAAGTTTGAAGAGTAAAAGACGAGGACGACAAAAGCAGAGGTAATAGAAAAGAAGACGCAAACAGCAGGGCCCAAAATAATAACACTGCAAGATGAAAAAATTCAAATTCCCTTAATTTTCCCCGTAAAAATGGTGACGAATTAGTCACCAGCTGTCAAGCTTATGAACCCTGTAGAATTTCACACACATATGTACATACATAACCCACAACCCTTACGTTTTCACGTTAAACTCCTTTCGTTGACGTGTAGTAAATTTAGTGGCAGATATTCTGAGTGAAAACTAAACTAAGGATCAGAAAAAGCTACTGCGACCACCAACCAATGAGACCTTGAAAGTACTTCCGCGCTCTTTATTTTCATCCAATATCAATAGTGAAAGTGGAGTAAACTTGTGGTTTTCGAGCTTTCGCTTATACATCTTGAGGCTCCGTTCATTCTGTTTACTTACACTCGCTAGGCAGTTGCACAAGTCCTACGTTTTTCCTGTTTATAGCTTTGGAGATAATGATTGTCTATATGAAGGTATTTATTCTTGCAAATTTTGGCTTGGCTTGTTTGGGGCAGCAAATGAGCTGCTGATAATATCAATTAGGCTTATGCTATTCTTGTTTTAGTAAGCACGTGCAAACACTTAGTGCTAGCAGTAAGGCAATTGAGGAATGAGAAAAGAGGTGTGAAAAGTACTCAACGAAAGGTAAGTGTTACTGGTAATAATATGGAGAAGGGATGTGTCTTATTGGAGATACTAAGGTTGGGGAATAAAGGAAGGATAAACATATCGTCAGTTGCTACTAATGAATGTTTGTGGTCCTATGGTAGGGTATCCTAGTAAGGTTCAAGCTTCGAACTTCGGGTCTTAGAATTAATGAACGGTGGTCCCTTGAGTTCTACGTCTGTCTGACTGGAGGACTTTCTTGGTTTGGAAAAGTCACAGTTGTCTTCCTGGTTCTGGTTTTTTTTAAATTTTGGGTGCCTGCCAATTGTTACAACAATAATGGTATCAAACGAGAGGCCAGACAGATGAACAATAAAATACTTTGGAATTATGAGTTCATTTGTCCGATACGGTAGCTGACAAAAACCAGACTTTGACTTGATGGATGTAGTATATCGGAGTCAATGTCGCGACAGAGTCAGCGGCGCGAAATCATGATGATACTACCATTTGTTTGCTTGTTAAATAAGGACTGCTAAGTTTGGCCGGAACAACACTGAAGCGTCACAGAAATCCTAAGATCGAACAGCCCAAATTCACACGATAATCGGTGCTGATGCTTACCTCCATAGTTCCAAAGGATTATTGTGAAGAAAGGGGTGCAGTAAGGCACGCAAACCTCTTAGCAAACTATCGATTTCCGCTGCGCTTCTCATCGTCAGCCAGCCTACACATCCCGGTTCACTGACTTGGTTATATGACCTCCTTTAAACAAGCAACTTTGTGTTCTTCGCCGGCCACCACAGACTGAACAGGTGTGATAAACTAGCCGTCCGTACTTTTGTCTCTGTACATCACATACATGAAATCTAAGTCATTGATGAACCATCAGCTGGTGAAATAAGCCTCCTAAACTAACATCTAACAGCCTCCAGCATTGGTGACGTGAGCGTAGGAAACCGATAGTTTTTAACCTGTCGTGTCAAGCTCTTGGGGGTTGGTTCGTGTTGTTTGGTTTGCTTCCTCAATGGACATGGAAATCTCCTTTACTTTCTCGAGTTTAGCTTCGAGGTGGTGAATGTTTTGTGGGTTACTAGTTAGAATCTGTAGAGTGATTGGGGAGGTATGAGTGGCTAGGAAGATTATAGGCTTGTTGAGGCTTTGGTCTTTGCAGGTACCTGAGTAGGAACAGCAAGATACTGGGAAAGGGTATGAGGGAATTCGGTAGCAGATAGCATGGGTCTAGTCGCTAAAGAGGGTTCTGTCGGTAATGTAGGTGTGCCAACAAGAGAGGTAGTGAGTGGCGAGTAGAAGGGAGGTGGTGGCGGGTCAGTGAGGTTCATAATTCGCTGGGTACATCTGCGGTAGACCATGAGAAGTGATGTGACTGTTTATTCGTCCTTTGACTGGATCCACGGGGGGGGAGCGACTACACCCCGCAGAAAGGCATTCCAAAGAGCTCATACTCTCAAAGAGGAAAAGTTGGACTTGAGTCTGCCGTTAGCTCTCCGATGTGCTATCCTGATGATGAGCCCTTGAGATGACCACCGTGTCGCAGGCAAGGTCAGTTTGTTTGCGTGAGTCGCCTGGTGGATGATATTACAGGCCGTAATTAGGTCACCCCTCTTCCTGCGACGGCCCAAGGTGAATAGGCTTGGGTGTGTCAGTCTTCCATAGCATGCCTCCATAAACGGTGTCACTTCTGACTTTGTTGTAGATCTTTGTATTTTTTTAAGGCATCCATCTTGAACGTTGGGGCGGCCACTATACTGATGACCTCCGGGTGAAGCTGTACGAAGGGTTCGAAAACCGTGAGAAACAGTTGGCGGACGAGATCACATTGCTGTCCACACCGAAAGTGTAAAATGGCACTAGTTCTGACTGGCGTTGCCTTGTAGTTGGATCTGGTGTTTAGGGTGTTCGAGGAGCTGAGCCCCAAAATTTTCTCCGTTGGTGATAGAATGGCTTACCGACTTGTATTGGAAGTCAGCCGTCCCTGCTTCATAAGCACCGATGCGCATTACTTTTCACATTTCCAGGTTGGAGCTTAAGCCGTTTCCCGATGACCAGAATTCAGGTTATTGCACTTGGCCTCTTCGTTTACTACCCCCATGGAAAGACGGATGTGTCAGGAGACTTGGTGGGACAGATAGCTAATGAACAGGAGGAACGGAAACGGTCCCAGCATTGCTCTTCGTGATACACTTGACATCGGTAGTCTCCACTCCGACCGTATTCTGCTCACTTTGGTGAAGTGCTTGCATTCTAAGTACGCCTTGAACCGAGAGGGTAGAGGTTCGTCTGCGCCGGCTGTCACGAGTTTGCGAAGCAGGACTGTGGGAGGAAAACTGTTAAATGCTTTGGCTGGGTTGCGAAGATCAATGTGCCATGAACCTTTGTCTTCTCTACTAAAAGTCCAGTCATCCTAGGCAATCAGCAAGTTGTTTGTACGTCAACAGTCACCCCAAAAGTCACTGTGAGCAGCATGGACGGTGATCTCCATGCTGAGGAATTGCCAGATCTCGTCAGCCACCAGGCTTTCTAATACTTTGGACAGCATAGTGAGCAGGGAGATCACTCTGTAGCTGCTGGGGCCTCTTCTGTCACATCTCCTTAAGACTGGTGCACACTTTCATCCTTTAGAGAGCTTGTATGACTTTAGCGAGCGCTTGAAGAGGTTGCAGACTGGTTTTGGGGTGCCTCTGCTCAGTTTTTCAAGATCCGTGGTCTCGGGTTATCATAGCCATAAGACTTGCACGGACGGAGCCTAGACAGTTTTTCCGATGCTATTTCCCTGTGATTGGGATTTCTGAGAGTGCAGACACGCACCATTTCTTCAGGTATGAATACATTTATATGAAAATCACGTGTCGCTTAATGGAAAGCAATTTTAATTGCTGGAATGTATTACATGTCAAGAAAATGCAGCGTATCAACAGAATAAGTATGCACAATTTGACACTATGAAGAACTGGACGTATTACCTTAACACTAAAAAACTTGGGTCTGCATTTAGGTAGTACTAGGATGGCGTGGAAAAGAAAATAAAGCCTGAAGTCATCACTTCTATTACCATGTGCATTACATTTTACTTTTTACTGGTGATGAAGAGCATATGGATTAATGTGAACATGTGACTTTTTATTTACTGTCCCTTAATGAGTGCAGAACCATGAACTTTATTCAGTCCTGTACCGTATAACGTCGGAAACTGATAATATTACTGAATATTACGAGTGAAAGCCAAATATCTGCCTTTTTCAAATCCTGCACAAAAACTTGGTAGGTTCGTGTGAGTGCATCAAGCGGAAGTCCAGAAACTTCTGTCTGTCATTTTCCTCAAACCCTTACCAACCTTTGGCTGGTAAGCGTGATATGTTCCCGTTCACTTTCGTAGTGAACTGCAGGTCTTGATAATAACAAGGTTGTGGTTCGTAGAACATCATTCGTTTCTCCGCATTTTAATTTGCTGTTGTGAATGGGATGACAATATTCCACAATGGGTAGTTTCAGCTCAGGTTTGTTCCTTTAAGAATATAATCCCCCTTATAACCAAGGCGGCTTTCAAAGATGATGGGTTTGCTAACAATAATCAAGTAGAGCAAGAAAAAGCAGCAGGTAGAGAAAAGAAGGCAGAAGTCAAACAAGGAGTGTGTTTTCTATCTACATACTTTTCGGCGCCTTGGCTTTTCTTACTATACCATTAGTTGTATGTGCTCTGTCTGTTAACCATTTAATGATATATCCTCTACGTATTCTGCTACTCTAAGACTTTGTCATGCGTTTATTATCACGGAAAGATGTGGTTGTTTATCGTTAGGTAGTGAGTACTCAACTGGGAGAGAGTGATCAGGACTACGGATGAAAGTTCACAGCAGATGTAAATTGGAATGCCACAGAGGTATTCACTATTTGTAGTCTGATCAGCACGGCGCGGAGCATCTTCATGTCAGCAAAATGCAACTAAGGCCACAGTAAATTGATTAAACTGAATTAGCTGAATAAGCCTCTAGCGCTCCTCCGGATGCTCTGGGTATTTTAAGTTTTGTTTTAACGAGCGTGCATCCAAATGGGCTTCGACGTCATTTTTTCTCTCTCTTTGTGCTGCTGAAAGCCCAGATCCTCAGAGTCCCTAGCTCGGTCGCACTACCTAGATAAGTTGGATAAACTTTTCCACTCACAATTCCTGGCCCGTTTATTCTAATTAAATATATTGCCCCCTTGAATATATTTCTGAATACCAGTTTTTTCGATGTGTTTCGTCATCAGTACTTACACGCTAGGTAAGGTACTGAATAAGCAGGTACTTGAGCACATGGACCTGAGTAGGGCTGGTCCAATATCATGCAATAGTAACACATCTAGCACCCCTACAATTTTATGGAACAGGGCAGATCTATAGCTGGTGCTAAGCTGAACTTGAATTTTGCGCTTAGAACCTCAGCTATCTCTAGACTGCTTGGTACGCCTAAATTAAAACCTGTGACGAGATTTACCCTTTAGCTGGTTCAATTTCTTATCGACATAAAGTTGTACAGATTTCTAGGGTTACCTTGTCTTGGATGCTTTCATCTGTATTCTTAGCTGGTGGGTCCTGGCTTGCTCTAGTACACGCATATTCAGCCGCCCGTTTGGTCTTTCGCTTTATACCGCGCGTATAGAATATCTGAGGTGTGTGCGTCCAAGAGGATGATGAGAAGTCTAGGAGTAGGTATGGACACAAGGTGCCTCAGTCTCCGCAGTCTGCTGAAGCTGTTGGCTAGTAAATGGTCAAGGCCAGCTTCATTTGAGGGCCATTGTCGTTGTTTGACGTAGTGGAGGCGCCGATCTTTAGCAGACCGGTCACCTGGCAGTTGTGGGGTCCCATGCAAAACCATAGTGGTGTTTCTCCCTTCCTCTTTCAATTACCATGGTTTGTCAGACTCGGCCCAGATTTTGCGGGCACTGGCAATGTATGGTTGGCGTGAGAAAAGAAGGATATCTTTGGCTTCTCACGCGGTGCTCAGGAATATTCGTGAGGATGGTGGCTTGTATTAGAGTGACCGGCTACGGCGAGAACGAGGACACAGTATTGCGGGGACAGGGGAGATTCCCAGTATCTAACGGTAGTCGGACCACATTTGCCTGCCACACTGTTTTCTCCTTACCAAAAATGAGTCTGTCGGTGCACTGACATTGAACGAGATGATCGAGTTTGTCCTCTTGTGGCTTGTTTTCGTCTTGGGCGACACGTTCGACTTTCTAGCGGGTTTTTATGCATTTCTTCTGGTTGGTTCTCCATGACGGCATCTAGGACGTTTGGGCTGGGCCGCGTCAACAGTCTGGCGGACGGTGTCGTTATCCAAACGGTTGACGTTCTCTGTAACCAGACAGGAGATACAGAAGTCACGCCCAATATGATCTTAGTTTGTGATGGTGTGTGCACAGCTACATACATAGCTCTGTTTTCGGATCCTTCTGCACTGTCGTTTGGTGTTGACAACAACTTGCTCAGGGGTTGACGGCTGTCGTGTGATGGTCAGTATTTTTTTAGGCCCTTTATTTGGAGTGCGCGGAACTTTCTGAGTTCTGGACAGGTGTGCCAGAACCACTTGCGTGGCTTTTGTCCCATGAAAATGTAGTATTTTCGGGGTACTTCGCTGTCACAGTAGCAACGAGCCCATCGGTAGCATGAGTAACGTGCGAATGCTTCATCGACTGCTGACAAGACCTTGATGTAAACGTGTGGCCGTCGGATGTCATGGCACGACCCACTTTCCTCGGAAATGATGCTACAGTTTGTAGTAAACTGCCTGAGGCTGCCTTATACCTGTACCAGCGACGCCACTTCCTCCTTTTGAGCGTAGCCCAACCCCTCCCCCCAGCAGCGGGGGCTACTTTGTGATATACTGGGAGCTACTCAGTGTGGTAGCTGCCGGCACCCTAGGAACAGGGGCTGGCAGCGTATTTTGGAGACTGGCATTCCTCTAGATCTTTGGTCGGCTGTGGATACAGACAAGGGTGTTGTTTCGAGAATCATCGTCCCTCTTAGTGCACGCTAGCATTATCCGCGGTAGTGCGCCAGATCTACTTTTTTAAACTGGCACGACGGTATCATAAAACAGTGGCAGGGGGACTGAGCACAGCGGAAGGACAGAATGTGTCAAGGAAAACAACTTCTGCTAACTTACCTTCAAATACTTGTCATTTGGTCCTTTGCGCTTGGCCAACGAGTTTAACCGTGAGTGCAAGACCTGTGTGCAGAACCAGGAAAAATGTCTCCTCTGAAGATAACCTGAAGCTAGGGTAGCTGAGCAGCTGAAACAACCAAAAACCACTGTAAGGAGGCAGGTTGGTGGGTCCAAAGAATTAATGATGCCGGTTTTCTCCTGTTAAGACGTATGTTGAAAAATATGAGGCGGTCAAGAATGTGAAACTACAGGAGCGTTGCAAAGCGTTGGTCCTCATAGACCAAGTGTTCCAAATGAGGGCCTTCCAACGTCAAGAATATCTCAAAAGGAGAGACGGTAGCACCTCACGTCACTATTGGAAGCACGCGCTTCTATAATGCCTATAATGGCTGGGATGTTATTCATTAAAGAAGACGCTCACACATATTCGCAGAAGAACTGAAGCCGATGAATGGAACGTGGGATCTAAGCACACTCTACATCTAAAAGCTTACTTACTTCCTATAACATGCCTCTTGCGAAGAAACTCTAAATCTCTAAGGGTCCCCTCCAAAAAGATTATCATCTTCGAGAAGAAGGGGCTTATTTTCAAGATCTCAGCCTATTTTTCCAACTGTCTAAGTTTTCCACGATGATTAGAACAGGAATATACTTATTTGTTGAAGCACTGACAGTAGGGCCTATCTCAAACAACGAAGCCGCTAAAACTACCTCAAAACGTACTTATCGCTATAGATCCTGCCACGAAATTGCGGCGTGCACCATTCAGTGCCGTGGCAATTACAGGCTTGAGGTCAGTATGCCATAAATAATAATAATATCTATGAATAGGAACAAGACATGCATCAGCAAAGAAATATTTCTTTTCAGCGACTCCATTACCTAGCTGCACAGTTGTATTTGTACTAGTATGTTTCGTCAATGATATTTATCCCTGAATGTACAGGCGCGCACCATTTTTACAGGTGTGGATGTGTTATTGAGTAAATCATATGTACCTTTAAAGCAGGTAATCTTAATCCCCACCCATTGTGTCCCTGGAAGATATAAGTGCTGCATGGTTACACAACGCAACATCCCAGAAAAATAAGTATGCAAACATTTACAAGTCGAAAAAGTGGAAGTATTGCATTCACATTAACAGGAAAACCAGGTTAGTATCCCGACATTACATGCATCACCTGGAGAAAAACAAAGCCTGAAGCTAATACTTCCATTGTAACATTTTGTGCATCTTGCTTGGGGTGATTGTGTAAAGTTTTTGAGGGGATGTTTACACGAGGTGTCCATTTATTGTACTTCATTGATGATTTTAGAAAAGCATGATTCATGTAGGTTTATAAAATTTCACATCAAAGATTCATATTCTTGCTGAATATCACGACTGAGAGTCAAATATTCTCACTTTTCTGACACCCAAATTGGGGACCACATCCCCAATTCACAAATATCACAACCCGAAATTACATACCGTTGGGAAAGAAGTAGATGCAGCCAATAGGCACTAGTGCAAACGCGATCCACCAACTCCAAAAAAATTATCCCTAATGTGGAATGCTTTTGTTTTAGCTCAAACAAGTAAATGTCATGACGCTCAGTACTTGTACTGGTGCACGCAGCGATTTAGCGACAAAGCCGTCTATAGACGTATTTCTGATGGGGCATAACACAGATCTCACTTACAATTTTTAAACAGATTTCGCAGCATGTGTATACGTACACATGCATTGTAGTTTCCCTCTGTGAGTCTTGCGTTTTCCACTTAAGTCTATGTGGACTGGTATGGTATCCATGCCAATCTACATACACGACAACAGGCATCCAGTACTCTAGTATGTCAGCTCTGAGTAGAAGTCTCCTTCAGAGGAGACATAAGCCAGGCTAGAGTTCTCCAGAATGGCGTCAAATGCTCCATCCCGCTAGGTAAAATATGCTTAGCAACACCAACCGACAAATTTCCCAGAAACTGACTTCCACCTACCTTTCAAAACCTTTGGCCATTGTGTGATCAACCAGTTTGCAAACGAAATCATAACCGCCGCACAATTTCTCATATCTTTTACTTACATACATTTAATTACTTATGGCCTACAGTTCTGACGCTGATTATTACTTGGCCAATGCGTACTTTCCCGCCCTCACATCGAAGGCTCAGAAACTGTCACACCCATCAGGAAGCAACAAACCACAACAGAAAACCCTACTGTTCGTGTTCCTTCCCCGGCACCAGCTACAGTATCTGCACAGTGCTAATTTCGTAAGACAGTACAGATATGACGCTTGGATTATGAATCTCACTAACGGATGAAATCGACTGTAGTAAAAGTAGTTAGCTATGAGATGCTCCCAGTTGCATATAAGCTGAAACCCTGGAACCAAAATACCACACTAGAGGGGAAACTAACGGGAAAATCCCTCCTGCAGGACCTTTAAAGTTATATTTGCCTTACTGTTTCATTTTTGCTTTGTGATGAAACGTGTCCTTATTGCTCCGTACTCCCACTCTTGGTGATGGGTTAGCCCACAGGAGTGCAAATGTCGGTCTTCTATTTTCAGTGAGCCATATTCGCATTCGCCCTGTATGATCCAGTCTATTCAGCCGTAGTTTGCTATTTTCTAAGTTTCGCACTGCTTCCACTGTTGTTCTGCTCTACTTAGGGAGGTGAAAGAGACTATTGCTCTCTTGGTTTTGATTTGACCGTCTGCTTGAGGCATTCCTGGTGTTGATCTGATTCTTTTGGTCTCTTCTGTTGGGAATATTTTTTTGCACCTCGTTGTGAGTATATAGTTTTCATCACTTACCGATTTCTTTGTCACACAGGTTAATTTTTTAATTCGAAGAATTTATTGCTGACCTTACAGTGCCAAGGCGGCATTTCTGAGGCACCTTTTTATCGTATAATTTACAATGATCAAATAGAACGTAGGTTTCACACAGGTTCAGCGTGAATTTGTCATAAACAAAGCCAAATCTGTTGTGTTCATTCATCTCTGACTTATATTTTGACCAGGTGTAACTCAAGGAAGCTAAGCGCACCATAAACAAAGTATGCAGTCGCATACTCTTGGTCGAATCGAAAACTGTTCTGAAGTGGGGACCGGGTTCTGACCAGAATAATCCCATTCCAGCCGTTGCAACACCTTCCCAGGTTCACTGCGGCAAGAAACTGGATTGGGAGGGGGCATGGTTGAAGGAATAAATTTGAACTAAAGTATAAAATGCGAGAGTAAACTGGCAAAACCAACGGTAATTCGAAGCAGAGAAGTGAATGATTTCAGATGCGCAGGAAAATAAAAATGCAACAATCTCCATGATTAGCAGTGATGGGCAGTGGCTAGCAGTGGAATCCAGGATGAGCATTTCGTCCTATTTGGGACTCATCAGCCGGATGCACCTGCTTCCCATCATTACTAAACATAGTTAAAAGACAGGCAATATCGAGGCACCCGCATAGGAGCCCACATGCCAACAGAGACCGATCAATTCGGTCCAGTCAACGACAATGTAATACAAGCAACAACGCTAAATCTCTATGGTATTAAAATACGTTGTGCGTACCATTAAAACAGTAATGACAGAAGTACGGATGATGGAGGGGTTTGTGTGAGTTCACTCTCGGAAAGTGCAAAATTCAGTCGCATTACAAGTGAAGCAGGTGCAGTGACTAGGGTTCCGAAAAAGTGCAGTAATCCAAATGAGTAAGTACACCATACTGGCTACCAACATGTATTCATCGTATATGAAGGCACTGAAACCCATTAGGGAAGGCGAAATAAATCGTTGTTCTCTATACATTTCACACATGTAATGAGACGTAAAGCATTCATCGTATATGAGACGCAATGGTAATTTCCATAGATTGTGGGAGCATAGCATAGTGGTTTAATTTGCTCCAAACTCCTTCAATAAAATTCGCATGTGTCTCCCCTTCTGATGTGGAACCTTTTTGGATGACTGACTGCTGTTTGAGTAAGCACCAGGCTACAAATCTGTTATCAGTGCGACCGAAAAACGTTATCGTCTTGCTAAGACTAGGGAGGTTCAGAAGACCACTGATGATGAAGAAAATGACGCACTCAGGAAAAACTGAGCAAATTCAGAACCTCGGTTAGCTGAAATCTATCATAACTGACCCAAAATCCAAAGTCTCAATAGTACAAACACTTAGCCGTTCAACAGGTTACGCAATGTTGAGTTAGTATAAGCGTGTACAATTCCGATCGTCTCGATCACTAGTCCTGAATATATTAACTGACAGAGGCCGCCACGGCGTGCTAGCCAATTGGTCAAGCTTACTCCGGTAAACGGTCATCCTCTGCTTCTCCTACCTTCCTGGTCTTGTAGGCTGTGAAACCCATCTCTCACGGACTTTCTGTGGTTGCTGTCAAAGTTGCCTGCTTCTTTCGGTTGCGGTAACCGGAAGTTTCTGGTTGTTCCAGGGAAATATAAATCGCATATTCCAAGGATCAATTACTTTTAGCGTTCGTTTCGATCCTTGTGTGCTTGGAACACCTCTTCAGCTCAGTGCCACCCCAATAAAGTTGGTGAGTGAATTCTGTTTCAAACATAGGTAAATGAATAAACATTTTTTCTCACATTAGTAGTTCGATATAAGAGAAGCCAGCTTACAGGGATCATCACGTTGATATATGTTGAAAAATCTACGGGATTTTATGAGTCCCGAATGGTAAAGAGGGCATTTCGTTAAACTTAAAAATATCTGAAGATCCCGCTAGTTGTGAGGCGAGCAAGAAAATACCACTTTTCAGCATACAAAGAAAGCTAAAGTTTGGCTGAGAACAATTATTATTCTCATATATTGGATTTAACATCACACATACCAGTTTACAAGCATCATCAAATTGATAATTCTTGAAGAACTACAGAGTGATGTTTAGCATTAGGTAATTCACTTATCCGGTTATTGATGTGCATAACCGTGTTAAAACTCGCTAAGTTTCATGGTACGGGCATGGATATTTACCTCCCATCACACAGACAGACTTCGCTATCATGAAAAAAAGCGCACAATGTTTGAAGTTTGCGTTATAACCAGTAGACATTATTAGCATATCCACGTAGTTTCATATTTAGCAACGTAACTTTCCATTTGTTGGGAAAATTTTCAATTTTTCCGACTACAAGGGACTCACGCATGCTATCTGAAGTATCAGCAAAGCACCAACAGTTACATAGCCAAGGCTGGTGACGTAAAATTGCAGCCAATGTCACCTTCGTGTTATTGGAGTTTAGGTCGCACATTTCCGCACACTAGGAAGGTTATCCTGTACATTTGCACGACTCAAAGGTGTTACGGAAATCTTCGCAGGATTCCACTCCTAGTGTCTTTAACACTTCTACGGACGTTACGCCGGTAGGCCAGTATCAACTGGGATTTTGTGGGCAACGGTCAACGTTGACTCTTTTTACTGCCTGAAAAAAGGACAATGGTTTGCATTTACGTCTTTCTCAAGTAACCTGCAGGCACTGACCGAAAAGTTGATGAACTTACCCATCATAGCTTCTCCCTCTGACTTCAGGAAAGCAGTTGTATCAGGAGAGTTGGAGTACGGGCTGTAAAGGAAAGTGCGTTTACAGTTAGATTGTGATTTACGAAACTGGTTGCCCGGCAGAATTAATCTCCACTGAAGACATATCGGGTGACCTACACCATAGTGTGAATAATGTGCTAAGGAAGACTTACGAAGTGGGCGTACCATTAACTGCTGCCGGCTATCTTCCCATTTTCCTGATTTTTCTTTTGCTACCGGATCTAACGTGTGTCTCGCCACCACACATTCGAAGAATTCATCTGAATCACACAACCAGGACAAATCATGCATCTCTCTGCAAATTTAACCGAAATACAAACCCCAATCTACGGTGAGTGAGTGGGTCTACTGCACTGTGACCCACTGAAGACCTGGAGACGGCCTTCAAGAGGAAAAAGCTAGCTCGAAGAAATTACTTGACGTATACAGGCTCGTAAAATGGACATTATTCGTAGTGGTCGTCTACGCGGTTTATCACACACACAGCAGACGACCAGCTGGATATGTTTAGCCGAAATCTGTCTACGATTTGTGATCATTTCCAAAGTCCTGAGAGCCAAAGTTAAGAAATCAACTGTCTAACCCTTGCTCGTAATATTCTAGGTACCACCGGACACCAGCTTCGCCACTTGCGCAGCTTCATTTGTAGTGCCAGTCTTCGAGGACAGACACTGAAGTTACGCCACAAACATAACAGGTTAAAAATTGAGTGCAACTCCTGCTCTGGAATGGTTGTTACATCTCAAGACAATCACCCTGCAGGGGAAGATGAGGCTACTTAGCCAGAACATTTCAGTGGTCAGCTTGACGTCTACTCACCAAGTGAACAGAGGTTTAATAACATTCAGCTTACTCTTGCAGCTCGACCACCTCCTTTCTTACTTAATTTTCTCCGTCGGTTAGCAGCCAGAGGAACTCGTAGTCCTCCGACTCTTGACACGAGAGCCTGTTCGGTAAAATGTTTTCCTTTCATTCAAAACGCTAGCACCCTAATTACTCAAGACAGACTCTGGTATCCTTGGGATAGTACAAAATCTAGGAAAACACAGTCGTTGAACTGAAGGAAGAGGCATTCTGACAGAGTGACGCAACTAAACCTCTTTACCTTGGGTTATCACAGAAAGCGGTGTGACCTTATTAGAGCTTGCAAAACTGTCCGCCAAGTGAGCCACCCAAACAAACTAACCTCACCAGCAACGTGGTGGTCACGAAGAGGGAACCCCACTGAAATAACCCATCGGGTAGCCTACACGAAACTCAGGCCAAACTTCTTTTCGTTAGGAGTGCGTGCCTTACGAAATGCCCCACTGAGGAAAGTAGTTACGGCTTCCTTTCCCGGACTCGTTTAAGACGTTTGTCAACTTTCGCATAGTAAAACTCACCTGTGATGTACTCAGGGCACTTCTGACCTTACTGACCAGTACTTTCCTCTCATGCTACACTTAACTCCAGTTGGTTATGATCTGCCCACTTTGTAGCTTAACTCCTCCCAGGTATCTAGGCCCACACCATCCCATATACGTCCCCCGAAATTCTACCATTCCTATTCGGACAAGGGTACAAAGAGAAGTCACGGAAGCCTCCCAATCTTTTCAGTAAATCGTGGCTTCTTGACCAGATCAATCTAAAGTCACAAATTCACATCCACAAGAAGCATTTATCTCACCGGAGCCAAAAGCCAGGAGGTAGAAGATGGAACCTTGTCCACTACAGAACGTGTTCAGCAACGTACTAAACCTGTCGCAATGCCATTTCACTACAAATCTGGCAGAGTAGATGTTAGAAGCTGCATGAAGACCTCCGCTGCGCGCAACAAAGCGTAAGGTACAATTGCCAACTACCATTTCGGTATCCAACCTCGCCTGGTTAACTAGTTTACTAGTTACTAGCCGGTCCTAAGCCCGGGTAAAGAGGGAAGGTTGGGCATAGGGCTAGCAACCCTACCCCGTAAAACAAATCTAACCGCTAAAGAAACTTCAAAGCACAAACAAAATATAAAAAATGAAAACAAACTTATTCCCCGCTGGAATCGGAGAGGCGAAATGACGCCAGTTGGTGAAAGCCTTCGGGAAGCCAATTGGCCGATGTGTCTCCTCTCGATAAAGCGAAAGTAAACGTGGGGACATGGAATGTCCACACCATGTTTAAACCCAGCAAGGCAGCCCAGATTGCAAAGGAGATGAGAAGGTATCACATCGAAGTGCTTGGGATTCGCGAAAGCAGATGGAATGGGAGTGGACTCTCCAAACTGTCAACTGGAGAATCAATAATCTACTCCGGTCACCCAGACGACAACCACGAGCACACTGAGGGAGTGGCTATCATGATGTCCTCAAGAGCATCGAAGGCTCTCATGCAGTGGGAACCAATCTCCTCCAGGATCATGACAGCAAGATTCAACTCAAAAGGAAGAAAGGTCACAATCATACAATGTTATGCACCTACAAATAATGCAGAGCAAGAGAAAAAGGAGGATTCTACAGACAACTTCAATCAACACTGGACAAGACGTCAGTTGGCGATATCAAAATTCTAATGGGCGACATGAATGCCAAACTGGGAGGGGACAACACGGGAAGAGAACTAACCATGGGTCGAGAGGCGCTAGGTGAAATGAATGAGAATGGAGAATTGTTTGCAGAATTCTGCGCATTCAACGATTTGGTGATTGGAGGCAGTGTGTTCAGGCACAAAGATATCCACAAAGCGACATGGATTTCACCAGATGGACACACTAAAAATCAAATCGACTTTATCTCAATCTCAAGAAAATGGAGACGCAGTCTACTTAACACAAGGTCAAGAAGAGGAGCAGATGTAGGTTCAGACCACTACCTAGTGCAAGGAACCTTCCAAATCAAGTTAAAAGCCTTCAAGGAAGCTGGTGATAGACCTCAATTCAAGTACAACACTCGGAAACTGAAGGATGAAACTACAAAGGAGATCTTCAAGGCAGCCATCAAGACAAAATGGGAGACATCGAGCAACATCCCTGAAGAAACCTGTGTGGAAGAACACTGGAAGTCTTTGAAAGCTATGTGGAAAGAAACCTGCACAACAGTATTAGGAAGGAAGAAGGAAGACAAGGAATGGATCTCGACGGATACCTGGAAGCTGATAGAGGAGAGGAGGATGGTGAAGCAGAAGATAAACCAGTGCAAGGATGCTCAACGACAAGAGGAACTGAGCACAATGTATAAAACACTGGACAAAGAAGTGAAGAAGAGTGCACGCAAAGACAAAAGACACTTCTACGAAACACTGGCAAGTGAAGCAGAACAGGCTGCAGGTAAGAGAGACCTGACGACATTGTATCAAATAACCAGGTTGCTATCAGGGAAGAGACCAACACAGATGAAACCAATAAAAGATGAAGAAGGAAATTTAATTACAAAAGAAGAGAAACAGAGGAAACGATGGGCCGACCACTTCAAGAAGCTCTTGAATCGACCACCACCTGCACTTCGTCCAGAAATACCACCTGCAGCCGCTGAATTACAAGTGAACATTAATCCCCCAACGAAAATGGAAGTCCTGAACGCCATAAAGCTACTG
Organism: Heterobilharzia americana; assembly: GCA_944470555.2. Classification (NCBI taxonomy): domain Eukaryota; kingdom Metazoa; phylum Platyhelminthes; class Trematoda; order Strigeidida; family Schistosomatidae; genus Heterobilharzia; species Heterobilharzia americana. The sequence continues at coordinate 33,850,638 of OX104133.1, forward strand.
AAATGCGGGAAAGCAGCAGGACCAGATGGAATACCGCCAGAAGCACTGAGAACAGATGCAGAGACAACAGCGGACATGCTCACACCACTATTGCAGAAGGTGTGGAAGGAAGAGAAGGTACCTGACGATTGGAAGAAGGGTTACCTTGTCAAACTGCCGAAGAAGGGAGACCTCAGTGCTTGCAAGAACTGGCGCGGAATCACTCTCCTGTCCACCCCAAGTAAAATATTAAGCCGCATCATCCTGGAGAGGCTTAAAGACGCACTGGATTCAAAACTGCGACCGGAACAGGCAGGCTTCAGGAAGTACAAATCATGTGCAGACCAAATTGCAACGCTTCGTATCATCATAGAACAGAGCATAGAATGGCAATCACCTCTCTCCTCAACTTCATCGACTTTGAGAAGGCCTTTGACAGCGTCGACCGAGAAGTAATTTGGAAACTGCTTCAATACTACGGAGTACCGCAAACCTTTATCCGCCTCATTCAACAACTATATGAAGATGCCACATGCCAAGTAATCCACAATGGGAAGCTCAGTGATGCCTTTGAAGTGAAGACAGGAGTGAAACAAGGTTGCCTACTATCCCCCATGATATTCTTGATTGTGGTGGACTGGATCATGCAGCAAACAGTAGGCAGCGAGAAGAGGGGGATACACTGGACGACGGAAAAGAACCTAGAAGACTTGGATTTCGCCGATGACTTATGCCTAATGTCACATAAACTTGAAGATCTGCAGGCAAAAACTAACAAGTTGATAGAAGAGGCAGCGAAGACGGGACTTCAGGTGAATATAGAGAAGACAGAAGTGATGAAGATACCGCACCACCACCATCAACAACAACAACAAACTCCAATCACCGTCAACGGGAGAAACTTAAAGGAAGTAACCTCCTTCACTTATCTAGGAAGCACTGTTTCAACTACAGGCGGGACGGACGAGGACGTCAAAGTCAGAATCGGAAAAGCAAGACAGGCGTTCATTAGCCTGAAACCAGTGTGGAGATCTTCTGCACTCAGCATGCGGAACAAGATACGGATTTTCAACACCAACGTCAAGTCAGTGCTCTTGTATGGCTCAGAGACTTGGCGCGTCACGAAAGGTATTTCCAATAAACTACAGACATTCATCAACAACTGCTTACGCTCGCTGCTGAAGATCAGATGGCCAGAAAAAATAAGCAACAAGGAACTCTGGGAACGAACCAACCAAGAACCTATCACGCAACAAATATGCAGGAAGAAGTGGAGATGGATTGGCCATGCACTGAGAAGGCCGACTGAGGACATCACGCGTCAGGCCCTCGAGTGGAATCCCCATGGGAAGCGACGAGTTGGACGTCCGAGGGTGACATGGAGGAGGTCGTGCGAGCAGGAAATGAGAGGTTGTGGGCTGTCGTGGGACCAGGTTCAAAAGATCTCAGAGAACAGAGGTCACTGGAGGCGTGCTACTGAAGCCCTATGTTCCACTAGGAACCCAAGGGACTAATAATAATAATAAATAAATTTCGGTATCCACTTCACCAGTCAATAACTATGAAGTCCGCGCCAAAAACTTCAACGCACCAGCACTTGAGTTGGGATAGAGGGTAAGTTGTAAACTTGAATCTTTTGAGCAGCGGCGTCAAAGTGCAGGACCAATAGAAAAACCAACTATTATATTACTAATCAGCAAACTGCGCGAATGGACTAACAACGTCGGTTGGTTACAACGCAAACTTTGAACACTGCGCGCTTCTGATATTGATAATGGAACCTATCTGTGTGATGGGAGATGGCAATCCACATCCGTCTCATGAATTTCAGCAAATTTCAATAAGATTATGCACACTAATGACTTGGTATTTAAATCATTTAATACTAGATACTTTCAAAAGTTATGAATTTGACGGTGCTTGTAAACTAGTATCCCTCATGTTAAGCCTGTTAAATGAAGGCGACATTTACTATTATCTAAACTTTAATGCCGTATGTACGCTGTAAAGTAATACTTCCTCGTTCATTTCATAACTAGCAAAACCTTCGGCAGTTTTTAAAAATTGAGTTTAATGACATTCCATCGGTACCACTCAGGGCTCAAGTCTTGTAGACATTTTGACATGTATCAACGTGATGAAGCCTGTAAACTGGCTTCTCTCATGTTAAAATCCTTTTTTTTAACACGATGATAAAACATTTATTTATTTATTATATATAAGAAGCAGCGGAAACCACTCAATGGAGACCAGACGGATAGGATCACGAGGTGATTACTTTCCAACACGTAACGATCCACTGGTGGGAGAGACCTGTGTCCAGCTCCTCCAATGGCAACAGTGACCAGATGATGGTGGGATTTTCCTGGATAACCAGGGCGAAGCTGCCAATAGTTAAACCGGTAGCGTCGCATAGTTACTGAAAGGCAGACTGTCGGCTCACGAACAGTGAAGTCCCGGAAGCTGTATGGCTAAAAGAACAGTACTCCCTAAAAATAGACGAACTTCAGATACAAGCGGAAGAAATTATCCGGAGCGCCATCGAAAAGTGCTATGAATTTAATCAAACTGCAATATCTAAAACGGTCTTGGGTTACTCGTGAAACCCAAAGGCAAGTTCAGAGCAAAAACAGCTCACGGTACAGACGGCGCACATTCCTCAAGGAAAGAGACTTGTTTAACCACTACGGGCTACGCATCCTGTTCAACAGAAGTGTTCGTAATAAGAGGCACGAATATCGGAATATCCTGATCTGAGAGCTAAGCTACGACCCGAAAAGCCTATATCGGCTTATGTCACGGCGGAAACCGAGGTATGCGGGTTAGAAATTGACCTCGCTTGAATAGCAGCGAGATAGCGGGACCGTCGAGCAACCGATTTGACGAGCAGCTCGACGCAGTGATCCATCCCCTTCCGAAATCCAGTAATGAAAGGAAGATCCGGGACTGCGATGCAGAGCTGAAGACTGTGAAGATTTCGTCAGACCAAGTGTTTGCGAAAATTTCGACACTCAAGGCAGGAAAATCTCTGGGCTGTGGAGAAGTAAGACCGGCGGCCCTACGGACTTGTGCCGAATGGGCTCCGATCGGAAAAGCGTCCAGAAATGTTGGTAATAAATGCTGTTTGCATCCAAACAAGCAGGTTCTTCGAGTCCTGACAACCACTCGCATGGAAACGAAGCTAACCGAAAATGACTTGACATTAAGTTGTGACATTGAAGCTATATTGAATGGTTCAGTGGAGAAACCCCACGTATTTTTCACCTTAACATGACAACAGTAGCTGGACGGAGTTGCATCTTTGGCTTAATTTATTCGGATGACTCTGTTTACAACGTTATAGACCAAAACAATTGCTACACCCTGCGTGACACCATGTAACAGTGGACCCAAATTCCCTCTCCTCTGTCCATCCCAATATTTAATGCTAGTTTAACATGGTATCTGTAGACAGTACAAATTTATCGAGTACCCACACATCTTCGAATCCACTTGTTCTCAACATTCGATGTGGAATATATTCTCGTGGATCATATAGCTCGCTATTGCTAAGATACTTCTCATAATCAGTGATTGTACCCTCGTTTAACTTCAGTGCCACCGTCTAACCAAATAATTTTTCACAACATCTGTGACCAGCAACGCTCAAATAATTATTTAGTTCAGAGGGCTTCGAATGGCACGATGGTTTGTTTCTTTTTAAACTTTTCAGCTTCACAGAGAAAAACAACATTCATATAATGCCCGTGAAAACGGCATACGTTCGCTTATTCCACTGATAGAAATTTAGCATCATTATTATTGTCATTAGTGCCAAGCATACTCATATGCACCCTATGCATACACTCGTTGGAAGTGAGTCAATTCCCTGAATAAAGTCCTCAAGGGTGGAGACTGATGAAACTCTCGCAGTTACAGACCAGTAGCATTACTTCCAGTGCTATCCAAGGTACTTGAAAGAGATGTCATTTAGGACTACCTAAGCGGAAATAATGTCGTTCATCCCACCCAACATGGCTTCAGAACCAGACGGTCATGTACCACTTGATGGCCTCCTGGGATGACTGGACCACTAAATGAGTCAACAAGCAACCAGTTCACTTTAACTTTCTTGACGTGACCGAAGTCCTCGATAGCGTCCCAAACTGCACTATGCTTGCTAAACTTGCAAAGGTGGGTATCACCGAACCACTCATAACATGGTTTACAGCATACCTAGAGGACACAGACTTTTGTAATGAAGTGAACAGAATTCACCCAACCTGGAGGAATGAAAGAACAAGAGTTTCTGAAGGAGAGGTCCTTGGGCCACTCCTGTCTTTACCATTTACAAAAGACCTTCCCATCGAAATCTCGCATACCCTCCTATTTGCCGACTACACCAAAATATGGAGGACAGTAGGTTGGCAAGAGGAGCCCAGGATACTCCAAAACTATCTGTTGCAGCTGGAGTCCTGGCCAGGCCTGAGTGGTTCCCGCTTTAACCTGGACAAGTGCAGGGAGATGTGTCTTCGTACACCAGAGGAAATGAAACCGGTTGCACCATCAACAAAAGTATAATCGTCAAGGTATACACAGAGATGGACTTAAGATTAAACTGTGACACACAAGTTACGAGTGCCAACTTTAAGGGAATGGCAGCAAGGGCGAAAGCCCTCGTTCACCTGAAAAGGAGGCTGCTTGAAGTCCTAATTCGAGAGTTGTCCTTCGTGGCTTTTAAAACCTGCGTTAGACCACGCCCGAATGTGCTGAACACTGTAGCCCCCTGTGCTATAGAGACGCGAGTGCTCTCGAGGAGGTAAGGAGGAGGGCGACAGGGTCGGCTATTGAGCTGACGGACAAAAAATTTACGCAATGCCTTGGAAAACTCAGCTTGTCCACAATAAGCTATCGAGAAAAAAGAGGCGACCCGATAGCAGCCTACGAGATCATTCATCAAGTGAACCATCCCATTAAGTCATCGTTATCGGTCCAAAAGTGACGGTCCCATGGGGAAATCATTCGCACACAACAGTGAGATTTAACTTCTGACAGCGAATATGTGTCTTGTCAAACACTGCCGAAAAAAAGTAGCCACAGCTACTGCATTTGACCCCTTCGAATTGCGGCTCTATAAGTATGTGGACATGAACACCTTACAACGACCATCCGTCGGTAACAGCTGGAGACATGCCGGTCTATCTCTGTGTTCCAAAAACGGAGTGTCTGCAATAAGACCCATACCTTCCACTTGTTACTATCGGTAACACTTACTTTTCTTAGAGTACTTTTCCCACCTGTTTTCTCATTCACCACTTACCCTATTCCTGGAACTACTTCTTGAAAAACGCTTATTACTTACTTCAAGGTGCTCCCGAAAGTTGAAACATGGGAGATTAATAGATCTTTTCAATAGCTCCGTGGTTTATTCAAGCAAGCCAAGCTAAACTTTGCGAAATAATACCTTCAAATGGACAACTACTACCTTCAGAGCAATGAGCTAGAAAAACATAGAAACTCCTGCCACCTTCAGAGTACAAGTGAACGAAAGGAACCTGGCCCCAACACCTAGAAGCAAGAGCTTAAGGAAATCAGTTTCTAAAACCCTCACTACTGATGTTATTTTTTGAATACGAAATCAGATATTGAACATTGGAAGGTCATTAAGCAAGTACATTTGACCTAGCGGTGGATTCCATCTGACAAGTCTTTATCGTATGTGGCCACTTATGGCCTCTCGTGCATGTTAAAGTTTGTGAGGTGTATGATTCTAGCAACGGTTTTACACCGGTCTTTAGTGTTGCTTGGAATCCTGCGCCTGGCTGCATCCAATGAGGCCTTAAGCGGACTGTTGTCAACAAGTCTTTCAAAAGAAAAGAGGTTTGTAATTCAATCTTTTTTTATTCATTGATTGTCGCTTCAATAAAAGATTGCTTAATTCGTTACTCCATGGGTGATTAACCACAGGTTATGAGCGTTTTTAGTATTCAAATATTAGTTTTACTATTGTCTCTACACTATCGTATCCTAGTTATACAGTGTACTATTAGTGTCATTTAATCTTTGTGGCTAAAAGAAATACTTAAATCTACACTTTTGTGGCTGATCTGTTATTTACTGTTAACAATATTGTGAACACATAAAACCGGTGGCTTTTGGAAATTGTTTGTCCTATCATTGGGGTTCAGTTCTTTTCGTTTGGTTGTACTTGAGTAGACGGAGTGGCGTCCGTTACTTCTTAAGGGAAATGGTTGTTTGCTGTAGGGTTCTATCCTCATAAATTTAGCATAAATAAAAACGCTATGGAGCTGCTGGTGAGATTCAAGATTTTCATGTGTTTGTTTAGCTCTATTAGGTGGATTGCAAAAGTTAAAAAGCAGGCGCTTATCGCTCACAGAAAGATTGGGAATAGATGAAATGAAGAGATGACGATATCGACGATTAAAAAGGGAAGCTCAGTAGACTTGTTGCATCAGCAATGCTTTGCATATACATATTGTAGACCATATATGCTAACATTACTATTCTACTTTCTTTTGAAAGATTCCTCTGAAGAAGTTGTGGTAGAGTGTTGTACTGCACAAATATTTAAAGGCGAAATCAGTTCGAACTGATCTTGCTGCTGCTATTTTAGCATAGTCCATTCGTGGCCTTGAGTTGGTTGCTCAAAATCTCATGGTTATGGTTGTAGATCTAGTCAGTATTATGATAGACTTGATGAATTGGCATATCACTTTATATTTTTATGTCAAATACCTAGGATAATATGATCGAGATATATGCAGTCGTACTTCTAACTAATACCTTTTCTCGGAAATGGTTGTACTAAGTTTTCTTTGTATTTGTTTGACCTATTTTTGATTTTGTGTGTAGATTGTTTACAAAAAGTTTGATTTTCATAAATGCACGTAGATGAGATGCTATCTGAACTTATCTAATCCTTTTGTTGTAAAGTGTTTTTGTATTTCCGTTTGAAGGGTAACAACGTCACTCATTAACCCAGTAATTGTAAATGTACTGGGTTGTGGGCCAACACTTATAGGGTTTACGATACTACCTGGCTGTTCACACTGAATTAAATACAGCGAAGCTTTTTTGAAAGTTCAATATTCAAGCTTGTCAACTACAGATGCCATTGCATTATAGGATGGAAAGTCATGATAGTTTTCACTCTTTCATTTTAGTATGAACGAGATCTATGGCATTGTGAATTTGATAGACATACCTGAGGAAAGAGACCTTGTAGCTTTGCATCATAGTTACATGATTAATCAGTAGCTTGGAAGCACTCTAAAACATTCGGAATAGAAAAGCGATGCAAACATTAAGAAAGATGAACAGAGTCAAGATACACTTAGTATTTCAAAGATTCACTTGGGAAAAACAAATGTTAGACTCTAGAGGAATTAAAATCCATAAAACTGTGACAAAAAGAAATGCATAGAACACAGAAGAATGACCCAACAAAAGTTAAAAAAAGACAAGACAGCAAGGAAGCAATTCTTCCTATCGACGAAGTCATTTACCAAACTGTACATTTAAAAATCTATATTAGGAAGGGTAGAACATTCCAGGGTTACTTCCAGCCATGGGTCAAGATGTACATAGTAGTGAAAGGAAGTTGCGTAGCACAAATAAAAATTTAGACTAAGAAAATCAGCAGGGGTCACGAAAATAAATATAAGTACTTAATTAAGGATTGATCTAGAACAGTCAGGGTTTTATGATGGCCATGACAAAAACAAAGGTCGAACGTACTTTTTCTAAAAGTTTAGTGCTGGTTTAAACTTCTGAACCGCTAATCCTTAAGCTGTACCCAGTTGCCGTGGTCTCACTACTTTTGAGTGATTTTATCGAACCTTGTATGGGATTTTGGAGTAGTATTCAACAAGGGCTGAGTGAACTGAATTTACAAGGTGTTCTGCAATCAATTTGAATATACATTTCTATTCTTATGTCACTAGCTGGGTTGAATAATGTTCTTCAGCACGTTTTGAAAATGAACGTTTGGCATGATCAATGTACTCCCCTCCACAGAAGCAGGTAAACTGGTACATGCAGAAGGATAAAACCAACCCAGAACCTTGCACACAAATGCATTACTTCAGGGTGCCACATTTCACAGTTCCATTCAAAGAACAAGTGGATAAAAAAAGTGATATCATGGTAGGCAAAGTTGTGTAAGAGAATAAACAATCTGAATATGAAGGTTGGTGTTAATATTCAGGCCTTAATACAAGACCAGGAGTGAATACAAGTGTATCATTGTGACTGATTTTCAGGCATTTCACCAAGGCTCTGCAACCACTGATTCCTGTCGTCTCCCGTACCTCAGCCAGAGAGTCTACATCTCCCTACCTGGCACAGACTAGCAGCCAGGGACTTTGTTAATTGGTGACACATCTTAATCTGCCCACCTTGAACTCTTTTACAACTTAATTCAACTGTCCCCAGCATGACGCGTTTAGTTAGACGGTGGCTTGGCATGCTCAGTACATCTTCCTGTTATGTCAGTCAAAGGTTCATAATCTCATCAATCCATTTGCCTTCCTTACCTAGTTACCGCCTGACTTCAACATTGCTCACACAGTGATTCCACCAAACAGGAGCATTGCTACGAAGACACCTGTAATCAAAACCCTGTAGCCGCTTCATGTCTTCTACTTTTAACGGGCATGTTTCACAGCTGAATACGAATACAATCAGCGTTCCATCCTTTTCGGGGTTTTCACTAACCATCGCCTTCTTCTTATGGTTATCATTAACAAGCATAAATAATTATTTACTTTTACCTAGTCCTGATGCCTTCTCCATCCCTCTTCCTTTCGCCACCCACCATTGCTCGTGGTTGTTGGGAAGACTCTTGATCACTTTATGTTTAAGTTGTTCCCGCTCTTCCTTGTGGTGAGTGCCAGCTTAATTTAGTCTTCTCACATTACTCAGTTCGGATGAGGTTTCGAATTCCAATGATGTTTGCTAACTGTCGGGTGTAGGTGACCTACTGCCTTTACCACTATTTCTACGTCGGACTGAATACTACGTCTGGTTTTATCAGGATGAGCATTGCTGTCATCTTCAGATAAATACTTAGCTATCTCCTCCCTAAATACATGCTTGATGTTCTCATCTTCAAGTTGAGCACAAACAAAGATGGCTTATATATAATCTGTCTGTGCCCATCTTTGGTTTAATGTTGGCGGACGCCATGTAAGAGGGTATCTCTTCTCATGCTTGAAATTAGTGCTAGTCAGAAACAAGTGATTGTCAGAATGAAGTTGCGACAGATGATCACCGTTGTCGGTTTACTGTTAGGGGATTCTGTAGGTGTAGACTGGAAAAAGGTTAGGGGCGGTCAGACTAAAACATGGCATAACTGAATGAAGTCCTTGGCTGTTGGGCAGAGCCGTGTAGAACGATACAGACTGGCAGATTGGGGTCCGCATGAAAACAGAAACTAGTGGGTGGAGACTAGGTGACATAGCTCATAATCGGTCTCATTGGCGCTTTTGGCCACTTATTTTTATCTGTATCCTTCATCTTTGTGCTTTCTTGCTTAGTGTGTTGATGTGAAGTCTGGCAACCTGGACGGTTAGGGAATAATACCTGGTCCCATGGTGATATTGATGATGACGATGGTGCTATAAGAACTGCATCTGAAAAGTTGACTTTCAGTTGAATGTTGGACAGTTTCCGTTAGAAATCATCCTCCACTTCATACTGGCTTCAACCAGTAGGTGCGTAGTTAGAGATTACGAAGAGATGATGGTGAGTTTCACTATTCCCTTTAGTCTTTATTTCATTATTCAGCTGAACGGCAAGCAGGTGATTACCAACTGAGATCCAGTGAAGCATTTCACTATCTGCCTTGGACTTGACATTATTACATACACCCACAAGACCTGGACAGCTAGCCATCAAATCTCTAGAAACTCGAAGGGTTCATTTCTCAAATTCAGCATATTGGCAGAGTGAGGCTATTAAATAACCGCTCTTGTGTCCAGTATGTGTGTCCTACAAACATAGTACACTTCCGTGGCCCGAAATGTCACACTCCTAACTATCAGGGCTTGTTGGTTGATTTGACGAAGAGTGCGAATAATAAAAGCTCTAATGTGTATTTTCGAGCGCGGTGTATGGAGATCAGAAACACTGTTTCTCAAACTCCAAACGCTGCCAAGATCTGTAGAGCTAAAACAAATTAAAAATAACCGAGAGACGGAGATGGTGAAGCTTGGTAGTGATCTGAGGGACTTGAGTGCTGACAGACTTGTGATGGTGGCTACTACTCTCCGTTAGTCCTTCGTTTCAGCTACAAATCACCACATACGAGATGAAATTTTATTACTCTGTCATCTTCATGCGATTACTTATGATCCGTATAGTTGAATACATCTCCATGACAGACAAACAAACAAGATCAACGTAGAAATTCGCACACAAGTACATATGTTCACTTTGACACACTTCACAGTAGTATGCAAAAAAACAAGTGAATGAGGATGACGTATTCAAATTAGGTAAAGCTGTATTGGAGGAGGAGAGTAGTGAATTTCAAAATGAAGTTAGTCGAAACATTCAAACTTTAGAAACGTCAAAGAGTGAATACATCTATGCCATTTTGACCGATTTGCAGCCATCTCATCAACCATATTCCTATTGTCTTGGGGACCCTAGCCAGCCAGGTAGTCTATGTCTCCTCACATTGCTCAGACCAACAGTTGGGGACTTTGTTGAGTGATGTCACATCTTGGTCTACCTCCCCCCTGAACCCTCTTCCAACTTCATCTAGTTTCCCCTAGCATGGTACATCGAGAGAAGTGCTGATCAGCATCTCCATGGTATGAATCCGTTGATGTCATTCTATCACTCAAGAGAATTCTTCATTTTTCCTCCTCATATTTATTATCAGATTTATATTGTAAAGTAATGTAGCATTTATACAATGTGCTTATTATCTCTTGTATTTAAAAAAAATTTTTCCCCTTAGTGAAAAATGTACAATGAGTACAACTCATTGTGTACCAATTGCTTTACACCTTAATCGTACATGCCTTGGTAATCATTTACCTTACAAACTCACAGCTCCAATACCACTTGATGAAGATGTGACATTTTATAATCTTGAATTTTGGACTGCTTTACAGTCTATACCAGCTTGTTGGGATAAATTACAGGTAAACGCTATGATAACATTGAAATTAATTCTAGCAGCAAAGTAATATTTCATAGACTTTTACTGATTCCTTTTATATTTCATTATAACTGTTTGATTTGTTGATACCGCATAATGATTAAGGGTGGAATGAAAATCTGTCATAGTAGGATTGAAACCAGTCCCCTCTGGGTACTGACCTCTGTAATCTGCTAACTAACTATGAGACCTCGAGGCCACCGGTTCGAATCCACAACTATCTCAGATAGTCACACTGATAATTTATTTTCTTGTTAAAGTTTCTAGTTAGAATAAAATCTTAAATATATACGTATGTATGGTACACTTGCTGCCGTATTTTGGAGCATAATTTGGAGACGCTATGACCACCTACTATCTATAAGATCGCATGCTCAAATCTCTGTCATGTTAGTTGACATTAAAATGAGTGATGAATACAAATCTGTAACCATGTTTAGACTTTCAAAGTAAGCTGTGAAACTGACTACCCTGTTATTTTAGGCTACAATACCTAAATCACTTTGCAGTAGCTTCATTTAATTTCAGTGTGGCTATCAAATTATCTGGTCAGTCATGTTGTAGTCCACTGGGTGTCTGCCAGTGTTATGCAGGACTCACGTTCTGTGCTATTTGGACTTGTAAGCTGGACCCCAGTGAGTTATTTTGTTTCCCACTGAGACTTGGACCCAGTACCCATCGTTTCAAAGGCTAAAGCTTCTAAGAACAAAAAGTGACTCCATGGCCTAGTAGACAACGTTTTTAGCGTTTGGAGCGATGGCTTCCTATTTTCTACACACTTCAAACCAACAGTTAGCGACTTTACTGACTGATGCAAGGTCTTGGCTTGACCACCCCTAGTTTTATTGCAGCTTAATCCTATTTCAGCTAACCATTGTACATCGAGGCAGTCGGTGGGTTCGGCGTGCTCAGCACATGTATCCAAGCCATCTCAGTCGCTTGAGATTCACGACTTCATCAAGCGGTTTACCTTCCTTACCTATTAATCTGTAATACTTTTAGTTTGCACATATTTATCAATTGATTATCGAATGTCTATTATCGTCACAAGCTTATTTATTATATTTCATTTTCTTTTGTAACAATCCTGATTGATGATGGTACTATTGTCAATGATATGAATGTTACAGTACTTCTTGTGCTCTGTATATATCCCTGAATGTGTTGTTATCCAGAGTGGAAAATCTGTTGGTATTACACATTCATCAATTGATATTAATCAAAGGAATGGGTCAAAATCAGTTCATCATTCAGTTGGTATAACATCTGATGAATTGAAAATTGACAGTTATTTATCGTCACCTGAATCATCATCGTCATCATCATCATCATCATCTGCTTCATCAACTATTCATCGAGTTGTCTTACCAGAAGCTGAAATGTGTGAAGCTGTCCATAAAGCTTGTCCACTTTTATTTTCAATTATCCAATCAATGAATAACAATAAAAGAAACAATGTTGATAACCTTGAAATTATTGGTAACAGCGCCAGTAGTAGTAATGGCCACATGAAAGATGATATTCATGATAATACTAAACGTAGATTTTCATATCCAAAATTCTTGGATTGTTCATTGTATACACCAGGATGTCGACAGGTAATTTCTTCTCTCTTTTTCGTCTCACTTCATTTTATTGTCATGTTAGGATAATGATTATTGTAGTTAAGATGAAAGAGTTACCTACAACTTAGAGAATGATGAAGGTGAGCTAGCAAGTATTGGATTACAAGAGTAAACGATATCAAAATGGAACTTTAGAGGCTAGTGTCGTCTATAGGAAACCTTCCTACTCGAATCGCTACTTAAACTTCAAATCATCTCACTCCATCTGTGTTAAAGTAGGTCTAATTAAATGCCCAAGCGAAAAAGCTTGCTAGTAGAGTAGGAAATATATGACAAGAAATTAGATACATCTAGAATACCTTATGCGTCTCGATTTATCAATAAATTCATAATAATTCTACTACTATTAGTAATAATGATGACAAGGTTGAGAGAGAGAGAATTCAAAGCCTCTGGTGTGTTACTCTATACAAGGAAGTCACCTCAGAAGTATTAAGAAGAATTCTCAGTAAAACTGGCTGGAGTTAAAGTGTCATTGAAGCTAAAAAAAACTTGTTTAGAAACAACCTCTGTCGGTTAAAAGATCCTGTTGATGCAATTGAGTCAACTCTCTACCTCATCTTTATCGACTTTGTAAAGGCCTTCGATGGTGGTGTCGACCGAGAAGTAATTTGGCAGTTGCTTCAACACTATGGAGCGCCACAAATCTTTATCAACCTCATTCAACAGCTATATGAAGACGCCACATTCCAAGTGATTCACAATGGAAAGCTCAGTGATACCTTCAAGTGAAGACAGGAGTAAGACAAGGTTGGCTTTTACTATCACCGATCATCTTCCTGATTGTGGTCGACTCGACTGGATCATGCAGCAAACATTGAGGAGAGAGAAGGTGGGCATACGCTGACCAGACCAATGAAAAGAGCCTAGAAGATTTCGCCGATGACGAATTGTGTCTAATGTCTTGTCGCACAAACCCAAAGATGTACAGGCGAAAACTAACAAGTTGACAGAAGAGGCAGCGAAAACGGGCTTCAAGTGAATGGTGATGAAGATATCCAACCAACAACAGCATCAATAACAAGCACCCATCACCGTTAACGGGAAAAACCTAAAGGAAATAGTCTCTTTCACCTACCTACCTGCCTAGGTAGCATCGTTTCAGTTACAGGCAGCACAGGCACAGACGAGGAGGTCAAAACCAGCCAGGATCAGAAACGCAAGACAGGCCTTTGCATTAACCTGAAACCAGTGTGCAGATCTTCTGCACTCCACTCAGCATAAAGCGTGAACAACATCAGGATTTTCAACACCAATTCAGTCAAGTAAGTCAGTGCTTCCATGTGATGGTTGAAAGACTTGGCGTGTTACGAAAGGCACTTTCAACAAACTACAGATATCAACAACTGCCTACACTGGCTCATTACTGAAGCTCAGATGGCCAGAATAACAAGAATAAGCAACAAGGAACTCTGTCAACGAAGCAAGAACCTATCGTCCGACGAATATACACTAGAAGAAAGTGGAGATGGATTGGGCATGGACTGAGAAGACCATTCGGGGACATCACGCGTTAGGCCAGGCCGTCGAGTGGAACCCGCATAGGAAACGACAAGTTGGACGTCGGTGGCGAGGGTGACATGGCGGAGATGGTGTGAAGAAGAAATGAGAGGTTGTGGGCAGTCATGGAGCCAGGTTGAATAGATTGCAGATTGGAGAGTGAAATGGAGACGTGCTACTGAAGCCCTATATGTTCCACTAGGAACCCAAGGGACAAATAATAATATAATAATACGTACTGAGTGATTGATGAATGTAGCGATTAAAAGAATTTCAATTTCTCCGAAATTATTCCATTAGTTTATTGACGAGTGGACTTTTTCACAATCAAAAATGTCTAGATAATTTTTAGTGCTAAAATTTTTCATTTATCCCGCTTACTGGTTTATTCATTATTATTATAATTATATTGAAAGGTCATGGGTGCATGAACACTGTATTTATTCATATACAGTTAATGATATTGTCTAGACTATGTGGTGACAGCACAAATTTTCAGTCGTTTATTTGTCAATTGTATACAATGTCTCATTTGTCCCCAAGGTTAGAAATAATCAATAAGAATAATCTCCTTGATGGTTAGCCGTGGAATTTAGAATGCTCATTTCACCCTATTTGGAGGCTTGTCACCTGGATGTTTTACCTTACACCCAAGTGAGTGGTGCTGCTCTCGTTGAGGCACAATGGCCACCTCTTATACAACGGGTATCAGGTGTCATTTGATACTTGTAATCTCCTATTGTTGTACTGAACCACCTAGTGAGTCATACTTTGGCATTTGAGTCTCAGTGGGGAATAAAATCACTCACTGCGGTGCAGGTAAATCCAAGCAGTGAATGAATCCTAAATAGGACAAAACATGCATCCTGGATTCAACTTCTACCCACCAAGTAGATTACGACATAATAAGTAATCAAGTAGTATCGAAACCTGCGTATAGGAGCCCATCTGCCGACAGACATTGAGCGATTCGACCTAGTATAGCACTGGGAGGTTACTAGTATGAAAAAATCTACGGGAAAATCCTCCGCATCCAATAGTTGACTGATAAAGCCAAGTAGACAGACAAATTGGATTTTATTTACTCTGGTTACAAGCTTCCCCTGTCTGATGTAGTAATAATAATAATAATAATAATAATAATAATAATAATAATAATAATAATAATCGGGGTGGGGGGTTACTATGACGGTAGTTTCACCTTCGGAAGTTTAGTTCGTATTACATTAACTAGTAGTTGTATACTGAGATTGTGACTTATCGTTTTAGAGTTCTAACGATTGGGTCACGGGTTCGAGCCGCGTTCTATCTACCAAGATTTCGGCAGCCAGTTAGTATCATTAGCTCTCCCAAATTAGATGTGACTTATTACTACCTATACTGCATAAATGTCCACATAGTTACTGAGTTACATTTCGATTTCTATTCGTTGTTGTTAGTATTAAAAGTACAGCTGGTCAACTATCGTGTTATTACAAAAAGGAAAGGACAAATACAATTAGAGAATTATTGAAATTGTTTCCTTTAATGTGGTGACAAAATGAGAGATTTGAATATGAAAAATAAGTTCATATTATCCTTTGACAGAGACACAGAGAGACAAATCAATATGGATAAGCAGCTTACATTGGAATTCAGAATGTGTTTCATCCTGTCTGGGACTCGTCAGCTGGATGCGCTTATCATCAATGCTGTCAACTAAAATTCCCAGCAACACTAAGGGATATTCGTAAAGGATCCTATATGCTTATTGTAACCGCTCGATTCGGTCCAGTGAACGATGTAAAACTGACGGAACATGAGCACTGACTGCCCCTACCGTGGAAGACTAGGTCTTCTTGAGTTACCTTAAAAAGAAGGGTTATTGCATGATCGCAGAGCCCAGGAGACATCTATCAGAAGCCGATCACGTACGGCCTTTCTGATGTCACGAAAATTGGACTGTATTATGGAAGGTGTGCTCAGACATACGTTCTGTGGTTATGAATCATCTCTAACCATTGATGACTGATCTAAGCTATCATAAATGCATCAATTCATTGTTTACAAACATTGTTAAGAGTAAGGGTAACTGCTTTCTGTCCAGTTACTATTTAACAGACCTTTGTGGTACGGTAGGACCTCTAGGGAATAAGCTTCTCACCGGCACAGCTCGTTGAGTCGTGACATACAAGCCCGACCACCACGTCAAGGTAGTATCTATCAGTCAGGTGTTACCAAGTGACTAATGCATAAGTCAGGCATAGAGTTTTAAGTAGTAGAGATAAGACAGTTGATGCGGTTGTGAACCTTCATCGACTGAGATGGCTGGGAAGCATACCTAACCACCGTCTACCTCGTCGCACAATGTTGATCGAAGTAGGTTCAGGGTGGAAAAAGATTAAGGTAGCCAGACTAAAATATGGCATCAATTCATGGAGTCGTCGACTTGGTTTGAGCAATGTGGGGCGATGCAGAATAGCTGATTGGGGTTTGCAGGACGAGAGACACCAGTGGTTAGAGACTAGATAATATAGCGCAGATGTATACACACAGTATCGTTATCTTAACCGCTATACTTGAACTGATTATCTTCTGATTCTTCCTTCTCTTTTACTTCTTCTTACTTCCTGTGATCGGCGTTTCTTTCTTTCTTCACCTTCCATTTTATTTTCTCGTTACTTGATGTGCTGATATGAAGTGTGACGGCAGCTTGGACCGTTGTACAGTAATACCTGGTCATATGCTATAAAACTGTAGCCGTTGCATACAGACCGGCTACCGTGCCTCAGTAATCTACTGAATGTGATACGCTCCGGGTTGTAGCCTCAGTGGAATATTCAGTTGATGTATCCCATTATCATCATCAATATCAACATAGGACCAGGCATTACTACATAACGGTCCGAGTTCCCACCACACCTCGTATCAGTAGTAAGTCAGGCAGAAACGTAGCGAGGTGAAAGATGAAGTAAGGAAAATTCAGTCAAAAGCAATATAAACTACGAAAAGAGAGAAAGAAAGAATGAGAAAATGGTGAGATTCGGTACAGCATCGTTAGCGTGAGGATACATCTGCGCAACTCACATCGGTCCTGAACCATGTGACTGCCTGGAGTCTCCAACCACTGATTCCTCTTGTCATCTAGACCCCAACCGGCTAGTTTGCATCGTCCCTCTACATAGCTCAAACCAATAGTCAGAGACTTCATGCAGTGATGGCATGTTTTAGTCTGGTCACCTTAGACCTTTTTCCAACCTGAACCTACTTCGGTCAACATTGTATGACCAGGCAATCGGTGACACGTAGTACGTGTCTCAACCATCTCAGTCAATCAAGGTTTATAACCTTGTCAACCGACCGACCTCTTCTCCCTAAAATTCTATACCTAACTTCTGCATTACTCATAGGGTGACACCATGGAATACGGCCTATACTACAAAAGCAACGGTGGTCAAACACTTGAAGCCAACCTTCTCATGTCTTCCACCTTCAATGGTCATGTTTCACAACCATGGAGTAGAAGAGAGTGGACTACTGTGCAGTACACTTGACTATTAATAGACAATAGGATATCACACCGGCGCCACAGGTGGCGAAAATTGACGAAAGCCAATCGAGCCTTTTCTATTCGTGCAGACATTTCACCGGCCACTGACCAACACACCAACTCTCATCCTACTTCACTTACCAGGTAAGTGAAGTCGTCAACACACTCAACCACTACACTCTATTATTAGCCAAGGCACCTACCTCTAAACATCAATCCTGGAGCAACAATTTGCATTTCGGTGGTCAGAACCGCATCACAAACATTCTCAAATTCACACTCAAAGTGTTCACAAGACTCTGCATCTTGTCAGCGTCTTCACAGGACTCCCTGGACAACTCACCATAGGCTGTAACACACCGACAAGTGTTCGAGTAGAGAGCCTTGAATAATAAGGTGATGTAGTTACTCGGGATGCCTTTCAGTGAGAGACATTGCCATAAGACTTCTTGATCAACGGAGTCGATTGTCGACTTCAGGTTGAGAAATACAGCTATTGTCGGGCGTCGGTAAGTGTGCCTATGTTCCAGGACCTGGAGCCGAGTGAATATCTAGTCAATACACTCACGGCCGGATCTAAAGCCTGCTTGGTTTTCTCAGGCTTGCTGTTCACGAGCTCCACTCTGGTGTCGAAGAATTATAGGACCTAGAATTTTTGACACTATGTTCGTCAGGTTGATTTCTCTGTGGGGAGCGGACCGATCTCAATGTTCCATTCAGGAACCGACTGGGTAGCGGGCAACACAGTGGTGGCTGGGTGCCAGTTAAACTGTTCCTCAAAGTGTTCTGCACATGGTTCAAGTCGTCTCCCCTGTGAGTGAATCACAGTTCCGTCCTTCTCTGCTATAGCCTCACTAAGTGTTGTTGACTTTTTGTCCCCCAGTCTCCTTAATAAGTCTAAATGGGTCACAAATAGATGGAAACACACCTTCGCTATTAAGTTATTCTTATTATCCGGTTTCTAGGAGATAGTATAAAACCCAGTCACTTAGACAATGGTGAAGCGATGCTTTCAACATTTATGAATCCTTGAATTGTGATTGAAGAATTTACTGAAACTCGAATTTATGTTATTGATATAATGTTAATGTTCTATTTTGTTGCATAGACCCATTCTGGTGTCATTCAATCACGTTTATTGTGTATATTCCTTTTCTTTTCTATGATTAACTTAAGAATAAGTTAACCGCTCGTTTATTTCAAAGTAATGGAGGTGGATGTCAATCACCACTTGTTACAACATCATTAAGAAGAAATTGGTAAGCTTTTTTTCTTGAAAAAAAATTATTTTATTGAATACTATTTCATACTTCTTCTTTCTTGGTTGTTATTTATTGAATCGGTGAATAACTGAGCGCCTTTACAACTGTTATATTGATTTCAAGTTGTTATTCATCGAAGACTGACATCAGTTGGAGGAACAAAGGAAACCTGGGAGCACTGGACAGCTGTTTCGTCCTAGTATGGGACTCCTCAGCAGTGCGCACCCACGATGGTTATATGATGAGATAGGATCCATCCTTGTGTTGTTAATTTCTTTGAAGGATTGATTACTGATGATAAGCAGAAATGGCGGTAAAATTTACTGCAGACTGAATTAATGCATGAACTAATCAGACGATCATGTTCCCTGGAGTCAGTGTTAAGGGGACTAGATGACGATGTGGAAAGTTTTTTCTTATAAAAAAAAAGGTAGTTTGACAAGATAAATATGTAACAAGAATCTATACTCAAGGTAATGAAGTTTATTATTTAGCAATAGCTGATATATCCTGTTAAAAGGAACTCTTACAACCAAACAATTACCTCTATGGCAATTGCGTGAAGTTATTGTTATTTATTATTTATCCCTTGGGTTTACTCTATTCTCTACAGTCTTTTGAACCTGGCTCCACGACTGTCTATAAGCTTTCATTTCTTTCTCACATGATCTCCTCCGTTTCACTCTTGGATGCCCAACTCGTCGTTTCCTATGCGGGTTCCACTTGAGGGCCTGGCCTGATGCGTGATGCCCCCAATCGACCTTCTCAGTGTATGTCCAATCCAGTTCATCTCCAGTTTCTTCCAGTGCATATTTGTTAGGCGATAGATTCTTGGTTGGTTCATTGCTAGGTCAGAGTCCCTTCTTGTCTATTCTTTCTGGCCATCTAATCTTCAGTATGGAGTGAGCGTAGGCAGCAGCTGTTGATGATGTATGTATGCAGTTTGTTGGAAATGCTTCCCGTAACATGCCAAGTCTGTCAACCATCACATAGAAGCACTGATGTACTTGACTGACTTAGTGTTGAAAATCCGGATCTTGTTCCACATGCTGAGTGCGATGATGTGCAGTAGATCTCCACACTGATTTCAGATTAATGAAGGAAGGCCTGTCTTGCTGTTTTTCTGATTCTGGCTTTGACATCCTCATCTGTGCCGCCTGCAGTTTAGATGATGCTGTTTAGGTAGGTGGGTGAAAGAGACAAATTCCATTAGATTTCCCCCGTTGATGATCATTGGTGTTTGTTGTTGTCGTTGTTGGTTGGATATCTTCACCACCTCTGTCTTCTCTACGTTCACCTGAAGTCTCGTCTTCGTTGTCTCGCCTCTTCTGCCAACTTGTTGGTTTCCTCCTGTAGATCTTTGACTTTGTGTGACATTAGACATAAATCATGATGGGTGAAATCCAAATCTTCTAGGCTCTTTTCATCGGTTCTCACAGTTTGTTGCACGATCCAGTCGAGTCGACCACAATCAGGAAGATGATCGGTGATAGTAAACGCCAACCTTGTCTTACTCCTGTCTTCACTTGACAGGTATCACTGAGCTTTCCATTGTGAATCATTTGGCATATAGCATCGTCATATAGCTGAGTAAAGTGTTTGGGGACGTATTCTCAGTGTCGGTAGGTTGAAATTATTCTTTCTAATTCTGCAGTTACCTTCTAAATTATACTTCGAGAATACTTTTTGCATATATCGTTGGGTTCACATGTAAATCACTTCTCAGTTCTCTATCCTCTTTATACTAAGTAACAAACACATTTCAAGTAAAGGTTTTCTTGTGTTTTTCTGCCTAATGTCCTTTGTGTGTAGTTGTTAGTGTTGTAACCGAGTGGAATTACCGACGTGAGTATAACGATACTGAGATTCCATAGACATCTCAACCGAATACTGTTACGACTGACTTCCCTTAGTCCCTTCTGCTTCACTGAGCCGCGTAAAATCAGAAGACAAAAGACCGGCGTATGACTGCAGGAACAATAACAATTTTATCCGACAAATACATGACTGCCTTTTTGCCACTATATATCAGTTAGATTCTATTAAAATTTCATCTGAATAAAGCTTGATCGTACTGAGTTGAATCGAAATGCTGATAATGTAAACACTGCCTTGTTCTTTCTGTAGCACTTCTACAAAAGATGGTAAATAATCCTCTTTCTCATCACGACATATCAGAGATATGTTCAGTTTACAATTAAACATGGGATAAGTTGATGAGGTTGCAAATCTTCAACGATTCAGGTGACTTGGCCATATGTTGTGCTTGGTTATCACCTTCATGGGTATGGTGCAATGCTAGCAGAAGTTGAATTAGGTTGGAAGACTCAGAGTGACCAGATCAAGATGTGGTAACAGTTGATGAAGTCTATGACTGTTGGTCTCAGTCATATGGGATAGTGCCAAATACCTAGCTGTGATCTCCGAGACGACAGGAACCAGTAGTTGAGGACTCGTTGTGATATGGCTGAAAATTGATCACAATGAAATATGGCAACTTGAACTGATGTACTTGTTTGCAAGGTTCTACGTTGATTTTCTCGGTCATAATCGTTTGTCCAACAGTCAACAAATTTCATACACATCATCAATCCCATGTTGTTTTGTACAAACTGTAGAAAAATGCCGACTGCATACCAATAAAAGAATTTTGTTACTATGGTATTGTGTGTTTCAGTTGTATAGACACTGAAGTATTATTCATTGAGTTGTGAGTTCGAACTCACTCTTCTTATTTTGACTTAGGTAAAATAACCAGCGTCAATAAATTATCATTGGCTGGCGGGGCGGCTGGGGGTGACTGAGTAAGTGCATAACCCAATTGAAGTCTGTTTACTCGAACACCTGTGGGTGTGTTACAGCCTATAGTGAGATATCAGATGAGTTGTGTACGTTGAGTGTTGTCCTTCAAAGATGCCCACTCTCTATTGTTATTCAATTTTATCATAGATATTCTTATGGAGGTCTACCTATCAACATCTTACTACACAGAGATTCACCTGATCAACAGTACTCCAACTAACAATAGACTGTGAAGTGGTTGAGTGCGTTGAACACTTCACTCACCTGGGAAGCCGGATCAGACCTGATGCGTTGGTCAGTGGTCGAGGAAATGCCTGCACAAATACAAAAGGCTTAGTTGACTTTGCCAACTTACGCCATCTGTGGCGCCACCGCAATATCTGATTGTCTAATAATAGTCAAGTGTACTGTGAAGCAGTCCTCTCTGTTCTACTGTATGACTGTGAAACGTGACCACTAAAAGGTAGAAGATATGAGAAGGTTTCGAGTGTCTGACCACCGTTGCCTTCGCAGTATAGGCCGTGTTTCATGGTGTCACCATGTGAGTAACGCAAAAGTCAGACGCAGAGTTATATGGAGAAGAGGTAAGACAGTTGATGCGGTTGTGAACCTTCCTCGACTGAAAGTGCTGGCTGGAGCATTTATTACGTGTGCCAAACCACCGTCTGCCTAGTCACACAATGTTGACCGAACTAGGTTGAGGCTGGAGGTGGTCAGACTACAACATGCCATCATTGCATGAAGTCTCTGACTATTGGTTTGAGCTATGTAGAGGGACGATGCAAACTAGCCGGTTGGGGTCTAGAGGACAAGAGGAATCAGTGGTTGGAGACTCCAGGCAGTCACATAGTTCAGAAGTGATGTCAGTGGCGCAAATGTATCCTCACACAGATTGTCCTAATGTTAACGATGCTGTACCGAATCTCACCATTTTCTCATTCTTTCTTTCTCTCTTTTCATACTTTATATTTCCCGTGACCGAATTTTCTTTTCTTCATCTTCCACTTCGCTGCGTTTTTACTTGATGTACTACTGATATGAGGTGTGGTGGGAACTCGAACCGTTACATAGGAATACATGGTCGTGTGTTGACTTGGATCGGATTGAATTGACTGCTATCACAACACTGGTCTTATAATAATGGTAATAATATGACTCTTCTTGCAGTGTGTATTGTTTGATTCCATTTCTGGTTTATTGCGCTTACTGAAGCGCGCTGTACCATTACCATGAAGTTAGAGAAGCACTGGTATTCAAATCTCTTGTGTAAAGTTCTGATGGAATTTCTAGTGTGATATGAAAAGTGTTTTATTCAATTCTCTTTTTTTCTTAAAATATTTTATTGTTCACCTTTATAGGATTCCTGGTATAGAACGATGCAGTTTTCCATGTCGGCGACCTCATTTTGATTCAGAACACTATAAACTAGCTAGATGGATCACAGGTTGTGCTGCTGTAGTTTGCTTATGTACTAATATTTTTACATTGGTAAGTTATGGTTGGCGCATTATTCTTGCATATGTGTGTGTGTGTGTGTGTCATTTCCGCGACTTTTTAAGCATGACACTGCGTCTCAATGTTTACTGATTATTATTATTATTACTTGTCCCTTGGGTTGCTAGTGGAACATACAGGGCTTCGTTAGCACGTCGCCATTTCACTGTCTTCTCTACAGTTTTTTGAACCCTCAAGCTTTCATTTCATCCTCACATGATCTCCTCCATGTCACCCTCACCTTGGACGCCCAACTTGTCATTTCCCCTTTTGAATTCCACTTGATTGCCTGGCCTGATGCGTGATGTCCCCAATGGGTTTTCTCAGTGTGTATGTACAATCCAATCCATCTTCATTTTCTTCTTCCACTTACCAAATGTATCTCTGAGCACTATCCTGCATGGTTGCTAAGGGGAGAATGTGAATCAATTAGTAGTTCAATTCATTAGCATTTAGTCAACTCTGGACATATAGCTAGCTGTATCAGAGTCCGCCCCACTGTCATTTACAGAGAATCAAAATGAATAGTTCAGTAGGAGTACGATTTCGACAGTTGTGCAACACGGCGGAAGCCCATAGGTAATTTACCAGTTCAAGCTTGATCTCTGCATGCAGAAGCAGTATGCTCAATCTCTTATCTTACAATAATCTTCACAGCTTCACAATCTTTCCGGTTTCGCTATAATTGGTTAGTTTACTATTGTCACCTTCATTGTGTATGATGCTTGCTTCCTTCTTCACCTTCCTTACATCTACCTATCAAATGGACACATTCAACTACTCACATGCACCAACACTTTTCACCTTATCAAACTCCTTATCCACTGTCTTCCACTGTCTAAAAGTTCATTCAACTGTTGATTGATTAAAATTCTTTTCTTGACAAGCATGCAGAATAGTGCTCAGAGATATTTTTGGAAAGTGTACGCTTTGTGTGGTCTATATAAAAGGCTTCACAGGAGCGAGTAAATTTGTGGACAAACAATGAGGTGACCCAAAGCGGCAATTTGTTCTTAACGCACTCCTATCCCGATTTATTGAGAGAACTTGAAATTAAAACAGAATACGGAGCAACTACTCATAGTTTCAAAGAAGACCTTGTTTATGAACGTTGGTTTTCAAAGGTGATATGGTAGCAGAGATCCTGAAGAATCGGGTATCCAGATGTCTGAAGAAGATATTCTTCTCTGAGAAGCTACAGATTAGCTTCTCTAGTCAACAATTTGACCCACGGTGTATTCAGGACAAGTTTCAGCTTTGGGCCACCTCAATGTATGTTTCTACAAATTCACTTGCTCTTGTGGAGCTAGTTATGCAGGTCACATAAAACACGCACTTTACAAACGTGTCTCTTAGACTATCCTAAAGGATTATTACGCAATCGCTTTGCGTTCTTGATTTCAGTGTTTTATCACTAGGTGGCATAATGATGAAATTATACACTATTGTTTAACAATGGTTGCCTGAGGTAGCCAGACTAAAATATGGCACCAATATATGAAGTCTTTGACTGTTAGTTTGACCCATGTGGGGTGATGCAGACTGGGTGGTTGGGGTCTGGGGACAAGAGGAACCAGTGGTTGGAGAATCTGGATGATATGGCTGAGAACCGAAGTCAGTGGCGCAGATGTATCGCCACACACATTATCCCCATCTCAACACCATACCGATTCTCACCATTTTCTCATTCTTCCTTTCTTTCTTCTCCTACTTTGTATTTCTTTTGACTGAATTTTCTTGTCTTCATCTTCCACCTAACTGCCTTTTTACTTGATGTACTAGGGATATGAGGTGTGGTGGGAATTCGGACCGTTAGGCAGTAATGCCTGGTCCTATGTTGATATTGATGATGATTGCTTAGTAATAGACTGTTATATGTTAGTGATATGTGTATGAATACGATTACAGAGCTTTAGAAGAAGGATATCGTCGAAAAAGAGGAGTAACTTGTGCATCGAGATAATCAACTAACATGAGGTCAAGGCATTTCAACTGGGAATTGTGGCGAATATTTGAAACTTACGATGTTCATGTTCAGAATAAGTTGTTATTTGCACCTAAGATTTATGTTGGCAAACATTTCAATGTTATGCTAGACAGCATCATTAGTACATGATAACTTCACAAGGAACTTAAGTTATTGCTTGTGTGCCCTGCTCTACCTACTTCAGCCTTAATACATAAAGATCCGTATCGAATTGAATTGCGTTTATTAATGTAGAGTTAAGGCAGTGTAGTACAGTACGATTCCATATTGGATATGTGATCATGATAAACAATTTATGCTTGGAACGTCATCCAGTAAACAATATTGTATTGCGCTTCATTATTTATCAATTAAACATATTCACTATGTTTCTTATTGCTATTACAGATGAGTGTTGACTATCTTGTTTCATTTTGCACGAGTGGATGTTGTTCGAAAGCGGTAGCAGTCGATCTCCAGGAATCTCTGAATCTAAGTTTTCTACTTGTTGCCGATCAATTCATTTATCTGCGGATTTGGATTAACCCTAAAAGGCTAGTTACTGACGAAATCTCAGCTCGTATACAGAAATCCCGTTTGGTATTTGCCAACTTGAGTCATCTGTGGTATCGGAGAGAGGTACCTGGCAATTTATGAAAAGAAAAGTGTACTGCGCTGCTATACGACTGCCATATACGGCCGTTAAAAGTAGAAGATCTGAAGCGATTACACGGTTTCGATCATAAGTGTCTTCATAGCATTGCTTGCACTTGGTGGGATCACCGTGTGAACAATCTTAAGGTCAGTCAGACGAAGGGTACTAGGCAAGTCGATTGATGAGGTTGTGAACTATGATTGACTGAGATGGCTTAGATGTGTACTGCACCAGTTCCTGAGGTGTATAAATACGGTAGTAGAGTGTTTTTAGTCAACTGAAGTGTTAACTACTGCATGGGAGTCAAATATGGTCCCATTTGACTAGTCTCAATTACTGATTATCCCACCATTCAGGAAAAGCGAGAAGTCCTGTAGCGATAACTACAGAGGAATCAGCCTGATGAACATAGTGTCTACGATCCTAGGTTCTATAATCACTAGACGCCTGAGTGGAGCTCGGGAACGGCAAACCTGAGAAAACCGGCCAGGCTTCAAACCTAGTTGTGCATGTATCGACCAAATATTCATTGTCCTCCAGGTTCTGAAACACACGTACGCTTACTGACTCGGGACAATAGATGTGTTTCTCAACAAAAAACTTTTATGGCAATGTCTCACTCAAGGGCATACCAAGTAAATACATCACCCTATTGAAGGATGTTTATCCGAATCCCCTTGGGCGTGTTAGACTCTTTGGTGAGATGTAGTGTGAGCTGTGTACGTCGAATGGTGTCCGTCAACGATGTCCACTATCTTCATTCTTATTCAATTTTATCATAGCGATCCTATTGAGGTCTTCCTGTCGTCAGCTGACTACAAAGGCATTAATCTAATCACAGGAGAATTTTTGATGGACCTAGACTACGCAGATGACATAGTCCTGTTAGATGAAGACGTTGACAAGATGTAATGTTTGCTGGACACTGAGTGAGAAATTGAGGATGTTTGGAATGGATTTCTTACCACCCAAATGCAATTTGTTGCTCCAGGATTGGTCTTCAACGGTACGCCTACTAACAGTAGAGAGTGTAATGGTTGGGCGCATTGAACGCTTCACTTACATAGGAATTCGAATCAGTCCTGGTGCGTTGGTCAGTGGCCGACGAAATCTCTGCACGGATACAAAAGGCTCGGTGGGCGTTTGCCAGCTTACTCCATCTATATCGCTGCTGCGTTATCCTATTGTCTATTAAGAGTCCAGTGTACTGTGTTGCAGTCCTCTCTGTTGTACTCTATGGCTGTGAAACATGGCCATTAAAGGTAGAGGACATGAGAAGGTTTCTGGTGTTTGACTGTCACTAAATTCGTAGCATAGGTTGTGTTATGGTATAACCACGTGAGTAACGTAGAAGTAAGACATAGAGTTGTAGAGTGGAGAGGTTAGTCAGCTGATGCTGTTGTGAACCTTCATCGACTGAGATGGCTGGTTGGGACATGTGTTACGTATGCCTAGCTACCCTCTTTCTCATCGCACAATGTTGATCGAAGTATATTCAGTCTGGGAAAAGACTCGGGGAGGTCAGACTGGAACGTGGCGTCAGTGCATGAAGTCGTTGTCTGTTGGTTCGAGCTATGTAGGGCAAAGCAGACTTGCCGGTTGCGGGATGAGAGAAACCAGTGGATGGAGACCTTATATAATATGGTGTAAATGTATATACACATATTATCCTCATCTTAACCACTATTCTTAATCTCATTCTTCCTCCCTCTGTTTTACTGCTGTCTTCTTCTACTCCCTTTGACCGGATCTTTCTTTTCTTCCTCATCTTCCATTTCATTGCTTGATATGGGGTATGGCTACTTGAACCGTTGTACAGTAATGTCTAGTCCTATGTTGATGATGATGACATTGTTAGTGTCTCCTCACCTACTGAATATTGTTAATTGATAGGCTAATGCAATTCTTTTTATCTGATGGTTAGGTCTTCAACACTATGTGTATACCTGAATGGAACATTGAGATCGGTCCGCTCCCCAACACTAGGAGAAGTCAAGAAAGCGGTAGATAACCTGAAACGAGGAAGGTAAGCAGGACCAGATGGACTAACTCCAGAGGTATACAAGGATGGTGGTAAGGTGCTCTTAGTCAGGTTAACGGAAGTTTTAGCTAGTATACGGAAATCAAATACGATCCCGTCTAACTGGTCCAACTCACTGATAATCCCGGTCTTTAAGGAAGGTGAGAAGTCCTCTTGTGATAACCACAGAGGAATCAGTCTGACGAACATAGTATCCAAAATCCAAATTCTCCGACGCCTGAGTGGACCTCAGAAACAACAAGCCTGAGAAAACCAGACAGGCTTTAGACCTGGCCGTGAGTGTATCGACTAGATATTCACACGGCTCCAGGTCCTGGAACATAGGCACCCTTACCGACGCCCGACAATAGCTGTATTTGTCAACCTGAAGTCGACAATCGACTCCGTTGATCAAGAAGTCTTATGGCAATGTCTCTCACTGAAAGGCATCCCGAGTAACTACATCACCTTATTATTCAAGGCTCTCTACTCGAACACTTGTGGGTGTGTTACAGCCTATGGTGAGTTGTCCAGGGAACTATGCCCATCCAGTGGTGTCTGTCAAGGGTGCCCACTCTCCCCACTCTCATTCAATTTTATCATAGATATTCTTATGGAGGTCTCCCTCTCGTCACCTAACTACTACTACTACTACTACTACACAGAGGTTGACCTAATCACAGGAGAATTTTCGTTACACGTAGACTATGCAGATGACATAGTCCTGTTAGTCCTGTGAAGATGCTGACAAGATGCAGAGTCTTGTGAACACTTTGAGTGTGAATTTGAGAATGTTTGTGATGCGGTTCTGACCACCGAAATGCAAATTGTTGCTCCAGGATTGATGTTTAGAGGTAGGTGCATTGGCTAATAATAGAGTGTAGTGGTTGAGTGTGTTGACGACTTCACTTACCTGGTAAGTGAAGTAGGATGAGAGTTGGTGTGTTGGTCAGTGGCCGGTGAAATGTCTGCACGAATAGAAAAGGCTCGATTGGCTTTCGTCAATTTACGCCACCTATGGCGCTGGTGTGACATCCGATTGTCTATTAACAGTCAAGTGTACTGCACAGCAGTCCACTCTCTTCTACTCCATGGCTGTGAAACATGACCATTGAAGGTGGAAGACATGAGAAGGTTGGCTTCAAGTGTTCGACTACCGTTACTTTGTAGTATAGGCCGTATTCCATGGTGTCACCCTATGAGTAATGCAGAAGTTAGGTATAGAATTTTAGGGAGAAGAGGTCGGTCGGTTGACAAGGTTATAAACCTTGATTGACTGAGATGGTTGAGACACGTACTACGTGTCACCGACTGCCTGGTCACACAATGTTGACCGAAGTAGGTTCAGGTTGGAAAAAGGTCTAAGGTGACCAGACTAAAACATGCCATCATTGCATGAAGTCTCTGACTATTGGTTTGAGCTACGTAGAGGGACGATGCAAACTAGCCGGTTGGGGTCTAGAGGACAAGAGGAATTAGTGGTTGGAGACTCTAAGTGATCACATGGCTGAGAAGCGATATCAGTGGTGCAGATGTATCCTCACACAGATTGTCCTCATGCTAACGATGCTGTACCGAATCTCACCACTTTCTGATTCTTCCTTTGTCTCTTTTCGCACTTTATATTTCTTTTGACTGAATTTTCTTATCTTCGTCTTCCACCTAACTGCCTTTTTACTTGATGTACTAGGGATATGAGGTGTGGCGGGAACTCGGACCGTTACGCAGTAATGCCCAGTCCTAGATTAATGTGGATGGATGTTTAATTCACTCCAAGTTAATCTCCATGCCAGGTCCTACTCTGCTTCCTGTATAAAAATATAGTCTCAAATACATCTATACTATTGACTATGAGTATCCAGTTTCTACCTTTTTCTGCATTAATGTAATGCATGAAAACAACAACAATAATCACCTACTCTCCTGTTTCTCTTCTGTTACAGTTCACACTTCGCTTACAATTTACTGAACGTATGGAGATTACACAACAATTATCTGCTTACATACATCGTCTTATTGATTCATTGCATTTGCCAACATTTTCAACAGATCGTAAATCTCATCTTATCTATCATGGAAAAGCGACAACATCATCATCATCATCAGCATGTCTTGTCTCTGCATCAGGTTCATCTAATACTAGTTCAGTGCTAATCCATCTTGGTGTTTAATACATACATCATTATTTTATATGCATTTATTCCTTTTATTCGGTTGTTTCGGTTGGTTAATACCTTTAATGCCAAATACTGGAGAGTATGTTGCTTGTCGAGAAGATGGTAGTCTACGTGTTGGGGAACCACAAATAAGGTAAGTTTTTATTATCCTTTTTTTATCAATCTTTACAACATGTTTATAGTAAAAGAAAAAATTAACACTCAACAGTCACATTCACGTGTGTACAGTAATCAATGAGCTGGATACATTCTGTGAGAGTTGTCGAGATGTAAGTAGTAGATGGAGGAAGGTTTCCATTGGTTGGAAATCGAGTGCCTATACCAACAAGGCATAACTTTTTTAAATGCTAAAAAGTTGATTGTTTCCATCTGATTCAATATTACATGCTACTACGAATTCATACAGTAAGCATAATCCAACTATCCTATACTGTCTGACTTTCAATAATTACTTGATAACTAATAATTTGTAATAAAAGCTCTGCTTCTAATATTGTTTTAGATTCTATGCTTAGCTGGACTAAATATTTTCGCATAAGACACATATTTTCACAGGTTTCATTCAGCGAAATTAGAAATGAATAGTAACATAAGCAAACGATACCAGCTGACTGAGACACTTGAACTGCATACATGCATACTGGATGAACATATAAAACCACGAGGTCAAAAGTCAAATAGTTTATTCTGATTGGCCAACTGTAGAAGAAAATTTACCAGTCACGTTTTTCTTGACCATACAGTGATATGAAACCGAAATTGAAACTTGAAATATTGATTTCCTGCTCGCCTCACCCTATTTAGGTTGCTTCGTATCAAGAACATTTCCGGTTAAGGTAGTTTGACATACAAACTGGGTTTATGTACATGAATTTATTGATTGATGTAAACCGGTTTCGATCTCTCTTTGGTAGGTTACTTCTTTAGGAACACATTGTGTATTTTTAATCATCGATTAAAAGTTGTCATGTATTTGAATCTATCCCTTCATCATTATTTCCGAAAAATCACCACTTGATTACTATTATTATTATATATTATTTAACCCTTGGGTTCCTAATGGGACATAGGGCTTCAGTACCACGTCTTCAACGCACTCTGTTCCCTGCAAACTTTTGAACCTGGCTCCACAACAGCCCACAAGCTCTCGTTTCTTCCTCACACCATCTCCTCCATGTCACCCTCGCCTCGGACTTCTAACTCATCGCTTCCCATGCGGGTTCCACTCGAGCAACTGACTTGGCGCGTGATGTCCCCGAATGGTCCAGTGCATATTTGTTGAGTGATAGGTTCTTACTTCGTTGGTTCGTTGCCAGCCAACCAGCCAGAGTTCCTTGTTGCTTATTCTTGTTATTCTGGCCATCTGATCTTCAGTGAGGAGCCAGCATAGGCAGTTGTTGATGAATGTCTGTAGTTTGTTGGAAATGCCTTTCGTAACGCTCCAAGTCTCGGAACCATCACACGGAAGCACTGACTTACTTGACTGAATCGGTGTTGAAAATGCGGATGTTGTTTACGTTTTATGCTGAGTGGAGTGCAGAAGATCTGCACACTGGTTTCAGGTTAATGCACCAAGGCCTGTCTTGCTTTTCTGATGCTGGCTGGTTTTGACGTCCTTGTGTGTGCCTGTGCTGCCTGTAGTTGAAACGATGCTGCCTAGTTAGGTGGGTGAAATAGGCTACTTCCTTTAAGTTTCTCCTGTTAATGGTGATTGGAGCTTGTTGTTGTTGTTGATGGTTGGGTATCTTCATCACTTCTGTCTCCTCTACGTTCACACTTGATTAGTAATTTGATTAAATTGTAAAAATATGCATATTAATGTAGAGCCCAAGTTGAAGACCTAGTTGAAAAGCAATAGATTTCTTCGCCCGCTTAATCAGTCTTTTTTTTTTACTAGAAAAAACTCCTATACTGAAATATATTACTGAAAAACATCAGTAGTAAGCTAGAAACTATTCTCAATCTCTTTTGATTTCACTCTGCAGATTAGCTTGATTACTTTTTGACTATGCTGTCCAATAGTAGATTTCGTTAGTTGATCACACTTTTATGTCAAAGATTTCTATCTTATGATCTTGTAGTTGAGTGCTGATTTCCAACGCAAATCCTCTTGATAATTACAGTTAGGCTAGGCAGTTGAAAAACTATCCAGCTGTGTGATCAATTTCAACGTGAATTGTCCAATGTATAACAAAATCACACTCCGCACTGAAGGGCAAGTACATTGAAGGACAGACGTCGGTGGTTTGGATACTGCCCACCGTCTACAGGAAACCAACATTATCTAACAGGTATCTCTAGACCTCAAGTCATCCCATCCAATGTCAGTCAGTGAAGGCAGGCTTAGTTAAATGTCTAAGTCTTAGAGCTAGAAAACTGACTAATCAGTGCAAGGATCTACACAAGTAACTGAAACACATAAAAGAAGCACTACTAGGTGATAATTATCCTCTACAGTTTATCAACGAATTCGTACGAACACACAAGAAACGAAGTAATAACAGTCACACGATTATGAGTAATATCGGTAAGACGAGTTGAAAGGAGTTCACAGTCTCCATTGTGTTACTCTATAAGAGCGTTACATCAGAAACTTCATATAGGATTCTCAACAAAGCTGGAATCAGTTATGGTAACATTTAAACCTACAAACTGACTCAAAGATAAGCTTTTTCGGCTGGCTTATGTATCAGATAGAACCAATTAAGCAAAATAATCTAATCTATGAAATTTCATGTAATGACTGTGAGTCAGATCAAGTACATAGGTCAAACTAGCTAGGTGGGATAGAACCAATGTACTTAACTCCAACATGATTAGGTAGAGAGAGAGAGAGAGAGATCGATTAGTGAATCTCTGTTCATCGAATCAACCAACACCCTACTGATGTAATAGGAATGATGATGCAACATTTATGCCAGAGATATGGAGAATGTTTACTACCAATGATGACAGGACTATAAAAATCAGATATTGTAAGTTGTATGTGATCAGTGTGATATGAGTTTCACTTCCTTGTTTACCTCGTTCGACTGACTGGTGAGTTTTCCAGCTCTATTGTATTTAGACATTTGACTAAACCTGCCTTCACTGACTGACATTGGATGGGATGACTTGAGGTCTAGATACCTGTTAGATTATGTTGGTTTCCTGTAGACGGTGAACAGTATCCAAACCACCGACGTCTTGTCCTCCGTTTCACTGTGGAATCTAACATAGGTAATTCTCCTTATTCGTTGTCTACCTACTCATAAGTGAATTGGTGAGCTAGATGAGAGGAACATAGGAATAAGATGAATAATATAGAAAGTAACTGGGCTATTGCAATGGAATCACACACACCATAGGTTGGGTAGGATAAGAACACTGTACTTAAGTCCAATATAGTTAGGTGAAGAGAGAGAGATTGACTACTGAATGTTTATTTATCGAATCAGCTAACACCGAGAACATCTAATAGGAATGATGATGCAACATTTATGCCAGAGATATTGAGAATGTTTACTACCAATGAAGCCAATGAATATTAGGTGGGTGACAGGACTATAAAAATCAAATGTCGACAGTGGTGTGTGATTACATTGAGATATTGTTATGAGTAATAATTGATGCTCGATGCGTCGTCATCAAGTAAACAATACTAGATCACTTATTATTATTATTATTTTATTATTAGTCCCTTGGGTTCCTAGTGGAACATAGGGCTTCAGTAGCTCGCCTCCATTTCATCCTGTTCTCTGAGATCTTTTGAACCTGGTCCCACGACAGCCCAGAAGCTCTCATTTCCTCCTCGCACGACCTCCTCCATGTCACCATCGCCACCGACGCCCAACTCGTCGCTTCCCCTGGGGATTCCACTCGAGCAACTGGCCTGACGCGTGATGTCCTCAGTCGGCCTTCTCAGTGCATGCCCAATACATCTCCACTTCCTCCTGCATATTTGTTGCGTGATAGGTTCTTGGTTGGTTCGTTCCCAGAGTTCCTTGTTGCTTATTCTTGTTATTCTGGCCATCTGATCTTCAGTAGCGAGCCAGCGTAAGCAGTTGTTGATGAATGTCTGTAGTTTATTGGAAATGCCTTTCGTGACGCGCCAAGTCTCTGAACCATACAGAAGCACTGACTTGACGTTGGTGTTGAAAATCCGTATCTTGTTCCGCATGAAGAGTGCAGAAGATCTCCACACTGGAGATCACTTATTGTGTGCTATATAATCAGATAAACAAATCGAGTATGGAATTAAATTGCACCACAGCGCCCGGCTTTTTACAATCATATGAATTCCTTAATTGACATTCGATGAAATGATGATAAGTCTAGATATCTATTAGAATGTGTCAGGTTGCTGTAGACGGTTGTATCTAAGGTACCTGACTATCCTGACGATAGCAGATGAAGCATGAACTGAACTTGAGACCAGCTGTGACCAACACTGTACCGTATATATCAAATAAACAAATCTAATATGGAATGTTCACGTATTCTTAGCACTACCGAACGTTATTTATCCGTCAATGTGTTAGAAAATGTAAACATAGACGACATAAATGGTTGAAGGTAGCGGAAAATGAATCCACAAAGATGTCGGTATGATATCCGATTGCCTATTAAAGGACGAGTGTACCGCACTTCAATTCTCTTTATTCGACCGTTTAGCTGTGAAAAATGGCAATTAAAGATGTAGAGTACATAAGGGAGACGATTTTTATCTGTTGGACTACTGTCGCCTTCACAGTATAAAGGGTTAAACGTAACTCCCTGTGTTTATAAGATATTTGATGTTGATGTTTAGAATGGAAAAGATGAAAAATAATTTTAATAATGATATTTTGATCAATCAATTTTTGTTTTTATGCCACACAAAAAATTGGATTCACTGAATAATGATTAACTGTTTTGTTCGACTTTTGGAATCGTCAGCAGTTTACACCGATAACTCGTTGATGTGCGATTCTATAGGAAGCTGGATTAGATTAGAAGAGGGTTTAGGATGGCCAGACCAAGATGTGGTACTAGTCAATGAAGTCATCTACTGTTGGTCTAAGCCATCTAGGGGAGGTAGGGGTCACCAAAACCATAGAAATCAATGGTTGAGGATTCGTGTGGAGATGACTAAAAATCCTTCACGTTGACACAGATGTATTCACTCATCAACATCTTCACACTAACCTCAGATTGTTTATTCCCTCACACTATTTTATCTACTTTGATATGAGTCTTTTTACATCCACTTGTTGTTTGTGTACTACCTTGGTATGAAGTGTGGCAACTTGGGAGTGATACACTAGTGTGCAAGGTTCCATGTTGATTTTATTACTCAGTCCATTCACATCATCATCAAGTTATCAATAGTCAGTCAGTTGAAATTAATCTTTGCTGAAGCGTTCAATTCTTGATAAACCAATCAGTTAAATGATGATAATAACATCAACTTGACTATCTGGTATATCTGTGGTTCCAACAGATTTGTATTATTGGTTGATTGAAGGTGAAATAAAAATTTGGTTAGCAGCTGGATGTTAGTTAATAGAACACTGGGCCAGTCCCCGACAGTCTCTGATTCGAGTCCTGTGGCCGTGGCCGCTTAGATTTTCACCTCACCCCTCATTATATATCAGCCAGTATCGATAGTAATATCATTGTATTTTATTGCTATGAATGTAGTCCGTGTTATCTTCCTTATTATTTATGCTTATATTCTTCTTAATGTTTACAACTCTAGTTCTGGAAAATCACTTCTATGCATCATAAACTTCATTCTATTGTATTTCTCATCTATGGTTGCTGCTATCTGGTCAAATATATTTGACTATGCTTTATTGTATCAAATGAAAAAAATTACTTATAGTCTAGACAATCGATTTCATCATCCTTATACTACCGATCATCATCATCATCATCATCGTCGTCGTCGTCGTCCACATCGTCAAGATCATCATCGTCAAATAGATATGGAAATGAAGCATTTTCAATCATGTTTAACAAAATTTAGTGAAACTTTATCAAAAAAGTATAATAAACCAATATCATCATTACCACGACGACGACGACGACGCCGACGGCGACATCAACAACAACGACGTCGACCACCACCACCACAACAACAACAAGACTATTCTTTACATAAGCGTATTTCTGATGAACCATTATCAGAGTTGACTAATTCAGTCAATTTAACCAATGAAAAATCTTCTGAATTCGAATTAGTGAATGAAGATCAAACCATCATTTATACTCCTGTTAACAATGAGAATAATGAGACAATTACTGAGTTACTAAATACACCGATTACAAAAGATAATGATATAACACATAATAAAATGTATAAATTGAAAAGGCTTCATTCATCTTGTTCTTTATCATTGTCATCTCCATCTAGATCATCTGAATCACCTTCATCATTGACTACTTCTTCATCTTCATCTTCATCATCGTCATCATCATCATTATTATTATCTAATCAAAATAATATAAATAATGAAAAAATAGAAGAACATTTATTATGCTTATCATCACATAGTCATACATCTTCTATTCAAAAATCACATAGAAATAAATTGAGAAGAGAAAAAATGAAAAATTGATAGACAATAATGAATCGATTAATGATGATACAAGCAACATTCGAAGTAAGTCTTAGTGTATATGGTTAGATATATGATTTTTATTTTACAAGCTCTTATGAAATGATTGAACATTGTTTGAACACTTCATTTACCTAGTGCATTGATCAATAGTCGATAAAATTTTTGCATAGTTTGCTCTGTTCTATTCTATACCTGTGAAATATGGCCATTAAAAGTAGGAGATATGAGAGAAGGCTTCACGGTGTTTGACCACCGTTGTCTACGTAGCATATGCCATGGCATGTCATGGTATCACCATGTGAGTAATGCACAAGTCAGATATAGAAATTTAGGGAGACGAGGTAAGGCAGTTGATGCGGTTGTGAACCTTCATCGACTCAGATGACTAGCTAATCACCGCCTTCCTCGTCGTATCGTCTTGGTTCAGTCCGGTAAAAGGCTCTAGATGACCAGATTAAAACATGGCATCACTGCGTGAAGTACTTGACTGTTAGTTTAAGCCATGCAAGGCGATGCAGACTAACCGGTTAAGGTCGGTGGGACAAGAGAAATCAGTGGTTGGAGACCTTATTGTGATATGACGTAGATGTATACACACAGTATCCCCATCTTAATCGCTATACTTAATCTCATCATTTTCACATTTTCTTTCCCTCTTCATCTTCCACTTTCTTGTCTTGTTACCTGATTTGTTGATAT
The DNA here is from genome assembly GCA_944470555.2 of Heterobilharzia americana. Taxonomy (NCBI): domain Eukaryota; kingdom Metazoa; phylum Platyhelminthes; class Trematoda; order Strigeidida; family Schistosomatidae; genus Heterobilharzia; species Heterobilharzia americana. The sequence continues at coordinate 33,888,100 of OX104133.1, forward strand.
GAGGTATGAAGGCAACCTGGACCGTTGTGCAGCAATGCCTGGTCCTATGTTGTTATTGATGGTGATGACAATGATATGCTCGTTAAACTGTCTGACGATCTATACACTGTCTTTAGCCTATCGACTTTATTATTATCTGTCCTTTAGGTTCCTAGTGCAATATACAGCTTCAATACAGTCTTCTCAACCTGACTCCACCAATACCCACAACCTTTCATTTCTTCCTCACACAATCTCCTCCAAGTCACCCTCACCTCCGACGCCCAACTCGTCGTTCACCATTTGAGTTCCACTCGACAACCTCACCTGGTCTCACGCATGATCTCCACAAACCGTCTTCTCAGTCCACGTACAATCAAATCCATCTCCATTTTATTCCAGTGCATATTTGTTGGGTGATAGTTTTGTCTTAGGTTGCTTGGTTTGTTGCCAACCAGTCAGAGTTCCTCCTTGCTTTTCCCTTCTGGCCATCTCACCTAATCTTCATTCAGTATGGAGTGAGCTTAGGTGGCAGCTGTTGATCGATGTCTGTAGTTTGTTTGAAATGCTTTTCGTAACGTGGCAAGTCTGTCAACCATCACATAGAAACACTGACATACTTGATTGACTTAGTGTTGGAAATCGGGATGTTGTTGACGCTTTATGCTGAATGTATTGCATTGCAGCATATCTCCACACTGATCTCAGGTAAATGAAGTCTGTTTTATTATCTTTTCAATGGTGGCTTTGACGTGCTCATGTGTGCCTGTGCCTGTGCTGTCTCTAGTTGAAATGATGCTGCCTAGGTAGGTCGCCTATCGATTACGAGTATTTACATAAGCGATAACGTGTACTTGACCCTGATCGACTACTTTGACTTTATGTATCTGACCTAAATAGTTGCCAGGGATTTGGTAAATTATTAGAACCGAATAATCTAACTCAGCAGAATGGTTCATTTCTGCATTTATCATGGAATGACATCGGTTAGAGAAATGTCGATAATCTGAGAGCACTGGATAACTGTTTTGTCCTTACGTGGGACTCCTCAGCAGTGCATGAGTTCGCCTCCCCAGAGATCGAACCCACGACCCTGTAGGCATCATGTTGTCATTGACTCACTAGTCCACATTTCTTATTTTTGTCAGTTCATGATGTATATCATGACCTCTATCCAATGCCGTCATCGCATAACTGTCGTCACGTTCAATATGGTTGACTCCATTGGTCATGACTCTTCTCATTTCAATTTTAGGAATTACATCTTGAAGCAAGTGTAACTACTAACTCACTGGTTCAATAATAATATGCTGGCTACGAGACTTGAAGGCTATGGGTTCGAACCCCGGTGTGATGAGTGCGTATCACTGAGTAGTCCCATATTAGGACGAAACAGTTGTCCAATGCTCTGAGATATACGACTTGAAATCAATCAATCAATCACCAGAATTCTTCAAATGGAATATATTTTTATGTTGTTACTTGTATGTGCCATAAATTTGTCAGTCTCTATTGGGATTATAAACTATTTATTGTGTAGATGTTTTAACGTGTTACTAGCGTTTTCAATTTGGTATATTCTTTCTTTTTCTTTTTTTTTTCAGAAGTACATTCTACACCTAGTAAAACTCATAGTGGTATAGTATGCTTAGAATCAGTTATTCAACAGTCTCCAATAATGCAGAATATATCCTTGAATCTAAAGTCTGGTAATAGTCATAATGAACAACGACACGTCGACACCATCATCATCATCATCATCATAATCATCAAGTTGGTCATGACTATCGACTGTATAAATGTGGTTCATTCACTGGTATTCCTTTGAATTCACTAGTTGACCTTCTACTCTATGATTGTTTAGATCCTTGTGTTTATTCTTCATCATGTTTTCCTATCACTAAACCATTAATCTCACAAATACTATGGATCCAGTTATTTACAAGTGATAAATACTTATTTATTCATAATTTCGATACAATTGACAATAGTATCGGTGATCTTAGCACTGGTAAACATTCTACCCAACATAATGATCATCATCATCATCATTGTACAAATACAGTAGGCAATATCCCAATAAAAAAATCAACAACTTATTCACATATCAGATCACTTATGCTTAAACAAGGCGTCATCATTTCATCACCATTAAATCAGTCAATAAATACTCAATCACAAACAACTTGTTTACATCTTCTAGCATTAGCTATTCCTTTAGTGTTTACTTTGATCAGTTTAACAGCAGCAGAAGTGAGTTGTTGTTTTGTTTTTTTCCTTCTGCTGATTTCTATTTCGGTTATTTTGTTTACTTTTTGATAGAGCTGTAGTATATTTCATAAACTAGTCGGTCACGGGTTCGAGTCCAGTTTAGGCAACTAGATAGTATGTATAATTAGATTTTATACAAAAAGTGTGTTTCATTTTGGCTACTGCGTGTATGTGTAGAAGGTGACTGGAGAAAATTTCGATTTCTTTCGTTTGTTTGTGTTGTGTCATTAGAATGTAAACTGCAAACAAGCTCATTTGCAATGATTAACGAATCATATGCAGGTGAAAACCAACAACTTGGCACAGGAGGTGGGGAAATGAAGACGGGAGTATCTTCAGGCGAATGTATTGAAGATACAGGTGATGAAGATACACAACCACCGCCGCTAACAACAAGCACCATCAACGGGAAAAATGTAAACGGAGTTGTCCTTTCATCTACCTACCTACCTAGACAGCATCATTTCAACTAGAGACAGCACAGGCACACATGAGGACGTCAAAGCCACCATTGAAAAGATAATAAAACAGGCCTTCATTTACCTGAGATCAGTGTGGAGATATGCTGCAATGCAATACATTCAGCATAAAGCGTCAACAACATCCCGATTTCCAACACTAAATCAATCAAGTATATCAGTGTTTCTATGTGATGGTTGACAGACTTGCCATGTTACGAAAAGCATTTCAAACAATCTACAGACATTGATCAACAGCTGCCACCTAAGCTCACTCCATACTGAATGAAGATTAGGTGAGATGGTCAGAAGGGAAAAGCAAGGAGGAACTCTGACTGGTTGGCAACAAACCAAGCAACCTAAGACAAAACTATCACCCAACAAATATGCACTGGAATAAATGGAGATGGATTTGATTGTACGTGGACTGAGAAGTTGGTTTGGGGAGATCATGCGTGAGGCCAGGTGAGGTTGTCGAGTGAATTCAAATGGTGAACGACGAGTTGGGCGTCGGAGGTGAGGGTGACTTGGAGGAGATTGTGTGAGGAAGAAATGAAAGGTTGTGGGTATTGGTGGAGTCAGGTTGAGAAGACTGTAGAGAAGAGAGTGAAGTACTGATGTGCTAGTGAAGCCGTATGTTCCACTAGCAACCCAAGGGACAAATAATGGTAATCGATAGCGAATCATATGAAGGGCATAACAACTAATTACATTGCATAATTGGAAACTGTCCGATAACTGAAGGATAACGTGTTCATTGCACCATTCAATAGTGATTGGTTCGAGTCCTCGTGTGGTTCAGACTACTGAGTAGTCCGAAACTGCTATGAAACAGCTATCCAGCAGTAATACGTTTTACAGGATGATAGTTCTGCCGAAGATATCCATCATGATATGAATAGTGAGGAAAAAAAGCATTCCAACAAAATGTCTTCATACAGTGACTTCTTCCATGAAGGTTGTACAGTGGCTGTTTTAAACATTTTTCTTGTGTTACTGCTTGACAGTTAACAGTAGGTCGTCAAACTTGCCATCAGAAAAGCAGCCTTAATGCATGAACTGTGATTAAAATCAAAAAATGTAATGAACGGTAAAGATCAGTGAAAATATGATTAGAATTGCATAAAAAGTACTAAGTATTGGAGAAGAAGTTGCACAACATAACGCAATAGTTGGTAAGTGGAATGTGATCGATAGCGGCTACCTTGACGTGGTGGTCGGGCTTCCATATCACAATTACCCAATGAGCTATGCTGGTGGAGCACTTGTTCCCTCGAGGTCCTAACATACAAGAAAGGTCTTGTGGATAGTAGTTAGACGAAAAGCAGTTACTGTTGTGGTGTAAATTACTACACTATGATGGGAGTCTGAGGGCGAAGTGATACTGCTGTTAGCTGGATGGGGTGTGACAGTAGTAAGGTGTTTCCCTTGGATGACCAGCAGTGCCATGCTGATGCTGCCTTCTCAGTGGAAGGGAGGAGGGGGGGGGTTAGTAGAGGTTGGCCCCAAAAATAAGACACTCTGCCAAGTTCGACGGTCTGCCGGGCCGACGGTGTTGGTTCATTCACTGTTTCTTTTCAAACATCTGGCCCCAAAACAACAAACGATCAAAATAATCATACTCAAAAGGCTTCGTGTGACAGACCTCAAGCAGATGTCCGAAGGGGTCTGTGGTCAGACAGATCTCTTTTAGGTACCTTAAGAATAAATAGCCTTCCATGGTGTGGGCAGCCGGGAAGTGTCAATCGCCTTCATAACTCTGTCAGAACTCAAGTTTCCGTGGTTTGAGTATTTTGGAACAGAAATCGAGCATTTCTATGCAGTATGACAACGGGAAATTATAACATGTATCAATAAATAATAATAATAACTGATACCCATTGGAGGATAGGTGGCTATCTTGTCTCGTTGGTCTAATGGTTACTGAGTTGGAGTCTTAGTGGAAATACCATCATTTACTGGAGTGCATGCAAATTCGGCTGATGAATCCTAAATCGGATGAAACACGCATCATGTTACAAGTTGTAGTAGATAATTGTAGAAGAGATGTAATCATGTATGTTGAATGCAATTTCATCACTTCATTCACACATTTTTTTTCTCTGACAGTACCTTCAAAATTGTTAACTCAGTATTCCTACAACATTTTTAGGTGACGAGTAAAGGAGAATCATGATGGTGATGAAATTCTCTGTTTCCTCTTTTTATTTGCTCATACTTTCCGCCAATCATACGCTTATGATCATTGTCTGAGGGAACTTGACTGATGACCGAGATGTTAAGGCGGTTGACATTTTCTAGCTGCCCACACTGCGGAAGGCTATTTCTTCTTGAGGTAACTGAAAAAGAAGGCATAGTACATGACCGAAGAGCTGCAGTGACATTTGCTTGAGGCAGCCGGTCACATATGACCTTTTCAGAAGTTTGAAACTTCGGTTTGTCAGTGCTGAATCTCACTATGAACCCAGGTCGACAGCTCTGGTATACCACTGTGTAGAGGGTAAGGTACTAATTTTAGAGTAGTATCAGCGTGTCACTGTTGGTCATCCAATGGAAATGGCTTAGTGCTGTCACACCACCAGCCAGCTGGCAATACCACTTCACCCTCGGACCCCTATTATAGTGCAGCAATTCACAGTACAACGGTAAAGGCTTTTTGTCTTACCATTATCCAACACACCTTTCTGATTTGGTAGGACCTCGAGGGAATAAACATTTCAGCAGTATAGATCGTTGGCTCATAGTGTTTGCAAGTCCGACCATCACGTCAAGGTAGTAGCTATTAGTCGAGTACTCTAATAGTAAAAGGAATCACTCAATAGATACTTTGTTTATGCTAAATGGGTTGCACCGTTATGTTGTAATCTGTCTGGTGGTTAGCGGTGATACCCAGGACGGTGTTTCGTTCCATCTGGGACTCATTAGCTGGAAGAACCTGCGCTTCAGTGAGTGGTGCTATTCTCACTACGACTCGAACCTATCGCTTCAGTTGCTGAGGCGGTTATACACTGGGGCAAGGGAACCACCATTTCACCTATGAAGTGTAATTATTGTATGATTGCTCAAAACTCGATAATCTGTGCAAAATTTTAAGGCTTAAAACCCAATTTTTGAAGATGGAGTGATTTAACCTACTATTCAACCCGCGCACTCCCTTCGAATATCGTTGGGAGTACCAATTATACGTACTTATCTGTATCGTTGAAATAAGTTCTAATTGATGCCTTAATTATTACTGTTTATTGATACATTTGTAGTTCTCCCTTGTTTTTATGGATCAAATTGTTGTACAAGAAGTGGTTATCGTTTCTCAATGGTATAGTGCATTTGAAGCGATGGGTATGAGGTTTGAATCTCAGTGGGAACAATATCACTCACTGGGGTGTGTGGGTGCATCCAGCTGGTGAGTCCCGGAGAGGACGAAACGCGCATTCTGGATTCCTCTGCCAGTTACAACCAACCAATCAGATTACCACAAAGTTTTAGTTTATTATATTATTATTATTTTTGCCTTGGGTTCCTAGTGGAACATAGGGCTTCAGTAGCACGTCGCCATTGCACTCTGTTCTCTGCAGTCTTTTGGACCTGGCATCACGACCACCCACAAGCTTTCATTTCTTCCTAATATTATCTTCTCTATGTTACCCTTGATGAAGATACCGCACCACCACCAGCAACCAACTCCAATCACCATCAATGGGAGAAACTTAAAGGAAGTAACCTCCTTCACTTATCTAGGAAGCACTGTTTCAACTACAGGTGGCACAGACGAGGATGTCAAAGTCAGAATCGGAAAAGCAAGACAGGCGTTCATTATCTTGAAACCAGTGTGGAGATCTTCTGCACTCAGCATGCGGAACAAGATCCGGATTTTCAACACCAACGTCAAGTCAGTGCTTCTATCTGATGGTTGAGAGACTTGGCGCGTTACGAAAGGGATTTCCAATAAACTACAGACATTCATCAACAAATGCTTACGCTCGCTACTGAAGATCAGATGGCCAGAAAGAATAAACAACAAGGAGCTCTGGCTGAGCAACGAACCAATCAAGAAGCTATCGCTGAACAAATATGCAGGAGGAAGTGGAGATGGATTGGGCATGCACTGAGAAGGCGGACTGGGGACATCAGGCGTCAGGCCAGTTTCTCGAGTGGAATCCTCATGGGGAGCGGCGAGTTGGACGTCCGAGGGTGACATAGAGGAGATCGTGTGAGGAGGAGATGAGAGCTTGTGGGCAGTTGTGGAGCCAGGTTTAAAAGGCTGCAGAGAACAGAGTGGAATGGAGACGTGCTAGTGAATCCCTATGTTCCACTAGGAACCCAAGGGACTAATAATAATAATGATAATAGTAATGTTACCCTTGCCTCGGACGCCCAACTCGTCGTTTCACTTTTGGGTTCCAGTCGAGTTTTTACCTTCAGTTTCTGGGTGTTGAACTTGAACTGTGGTCTATCATCAACTTCTTTCAAGGCTTTCATCCCTATTTTGAAGGTTCCTTACACTAGATAATAGTCTAAACCTACATCTGCTTCTCTTCTTGATTTTGTGCCCAGTAGGCTACATCTTCACTTTCTTGAGATTGAGATGAAGTCGATCTGATTTTTAGTGTAGTGTGTCCATCTGCGGAAATCCATGTCGCTCGCTTTGTAAACACCCTTGCGTTTGTATATACTACCTCCAATCATCAAATCGTTGAATGCAGAGAAATCTGCAAACAGTTCTCCATTCTCATTCATTATTTCACTGAATGCTTCTCGACGCATAATGAATTCTTATCCAGTGTTGTCCACTCCGAGTTTGGCATTCATTAGAATTTTGATGTCGCCAACTAGGAGTCTTGTCCATTAATGATTACAGTTTTGCTGTAGGATTCTTCCTTCTTCTCTTGTTCGCCATTACTTGTAGGTGCATTGCATGATCGTGACTTTCCTTTCCTTTGAATTGAATCTTGCTGTCATGATGCTGATTCTACATGAGGAAACTGGTTCTTACTACATGAAAGCCTTCGATGCTCTTGAAGGGGACATCATGATAGCCACTCCAAAACTCAGTGTGCTCGTGGTTGTCGTTTGGGTGACCGAAGTAAATTATTGACTCCTCTCCAGTTGACAGTTTGGAGAATCCACTTTCATTCCATCTACTTTCTCAGATTCCTAGCACTTCAATGTGATACCTTCTCATCTCTTTGACAATCTGAGCAGCCTTGGTTGGTTCATACATGGTGCGGACATTCTATATCCCTATGTTTACTTCCGCTTTCATCGAGAGAAGAGGGGACATATCGGCCAATTGACTTGGTGTAGAAAGAAGTTTATTTTTATCTTTTACATTTTCTTTGTGCTTTGAAGTTTCTTTATCGATTGAATTAGTTTTCCGGGGTATGGTTGGTAGCCGTATGCCCAACCTGGGCTTAGGACTGGCTAGTAACTAGTGGAGTATTTAACCAGGCGAAATTACAAAATTTTAGTTATTTCTATGTAATCATCTCCGTGTACTTTCAATATCAAATTTTTATTTCTCTCTTTTTTTGTATTACAGATTGATGGGAATTCATTAACTGGTATCTGTACAGTTGGCCTAGTCAATATATGGGCACGTGTTGGCCTATTGTTTTTTCCGTTCACTTTATGCTTAATAATTAAATTCTTTTATTTTATACAAATAATACATCAATTTGTACGATTACGTCATAAATTTCTAGTATCATCATTTCGTGTAGATCATGAAATAGCTCAACGCTTAGTACGTCATGCTTTATTTTACGGTGAGTTTATATATAAATATATTGTATTGTATTTTGAAGGAGTTGTGGAGATTTGGAAATATATTTCAAGTTATTATTCATCGTAGACTGACTGACATCAGTTGGAGGAACAGTGGAAACCTATGAGCACTGGACAGCCAGGGATCGAACCCGCGACCTTCGGTTCCGCTGCCGGCGCGTTACCATTGAGCTAGCCACTGGGTCAGAATCCAGGCGTCCATCTTTTCAACTTCTGTTAGCTCACGATATAGCGCAACTGCCACCCAATGTCATCATTGAGTAACTGTCCTCATGACCATCAGGCTTTGACTCCACCGGTCACGACTTCTCATTCGAACTTCGCGAATACCTCTCGAAGCTAGTCACCAATGAGCACCAGTTCAATTGGATTTTTAGGGAGATTTGAAAATATTTCAAGTTATTATGCTCAATAGTAACCTGAAGGTCGATCCCTGGTGGTGCGGGGTCGTGGGTGCGCACTGCCAAGGAGTCCCACACTAGTTGGACGAAACAACTGTCCAGTGCCCCGAGGTTTCCTTTGTTCCTCCAACTGATGTCAGTCAGTCTACAATGAATAACAACTTGAAATATATTTGTGTAAAACACTTAGAAATATATATGGTAATGGAGAGAGGAGAGAGAGTTGGGGTTTAGTGATGATTCAGCTTGAAATGGAGATCTAAGCCACAGTCTCGGGATTTACGAATTCTGACTACTGAATTGTTAAACTCAATTGTCCTGACTAGAATTTAGTTTCGTTTCAATCAGCAAAAATTTTCATATGCCCGTCATATGAATGTTCATTACCATCACACTTTGATTGTTGTCATATGAAGAGTGCCAACTTGATTCTATACACTTGTGTCCCAGGTTCAATGATGGTTTTTTTGCCCGTCTCTTTCGTCTGTCACCGTTTTCACCTGGCAGGACAATATCGTGTGCTTGCACCAAGTCAACTAGATGACCTCCAGAGAGTAGGTCAATCAATCCTTGTGAGGTTAGACTTACTTAAGATTATGTTCATTAGTACATCTATGATGAAGTTAAATAGGAAAAGATGACAGTGGGCATTCGTGGCGGATACCACTAGTTGTCGTCAGTTCTTATGATAACTCTCCATAAACTCTGACATGACTGCGTGAATTCAAGTACATAGCTACAACACCTCACAGTTGTCTGAGTTAAACACCGCCGCCTTCAAGTCAACGAATATGGTAAGTGTCGATCACTAACCGGTAGGTATGCCTGCATTCCAAAACCTGTCGGCGGGTAAAAACATAATTGATTTGCCCTCGTTCATGTCTGAAATTTGACTGTTTTTCTCAACCTCCAGTTAGACGTTGGATAACTACACACTCTAGAATCAAACTAATTCCCTTATAGTTGTCACAGGAAAACTTCTCCCCCTTTTCATAGACTAAAATAATCAGTAAAGTAGTGATTCCCATACACTACCTAATACCTCTGTCACTCTAATCACCAATTTCTTACCTCCATCTTTGAAAACTTATGGTGACAAACTGTCAGGTCCTGCTGCTTTGCATCATTTCACGTTTCAAACAGCCTTTTCAACTTCAAGGAGAGTTTAGAGGGTCGATATATATGTCCCGTTTCATTTGTGTCATATAACTTACTAACTAAGAATCTTAAGTTGTGGTTAGCAGATCACAAATTGTGGTATGAATATTTTAGTTTCCAAGAGGAACTACAATGAAATCTCATAGTTTTAAGGCTTGCAAATATCTACTCACTTAGCTAACCACAATTCGGTTGATTTAAATAGGTCAACATAGGATCAGGTATTACTGCGTAACGGTCCAATTTGCCTCCACATCTCATATCACCACATCAAGCAAATAACGCAGTGAAGTGGAAGATGAAGAAAATAAAATTCAGTCAAGAGAAATATAAAGTAATAAAGGAGGGAAAGGAAGAACGAGAAAATGATGAGATTCGCCATACCGGTTAACATGAAGATGATGTGTGTGGGGATGAATCTGGGCCACTGACTTTGGTTCTGAGCCATATGATCACCTAGAGTCTCCAACCATTGATTCCTCTTGTCCTGCCAACCCCAACCGGCTAATCTGCATCGCCCATCTACATGTCTCAAACCAACAGTCAGAGAATTCATACACTGATGCCATGTTTTAGTGTGGCCACCTCGAACCTTTTCCCAGCTTCGATCTACTTCGGTCAACATTGTGTGACGAAGCAATCGGTGACTAGGCATGCGTAACACATGTCCAAGTCAGCCATCTCAGTCAATCAAGGTTCACAACCACATCAACTGACTAACCTCTCCACCCTACAACTCTAAACCTGAATTCCACGTTATCCACGTGGTGACACCACGGAATACGACTTATACTACGAAAGCAACGGTAGTCAAACACTCGAAGCCTTCTCATGTCTTCCATATTCAATGGCCATGTTTCACAGGCATAGGGTAAAAGAGAGTGGACTTCTGTGCAGTATACGCGACTCTTAATAGACAGTCGGATGTCCCGGTGGCACCGTAAGTGGGGTAAGTTGGCAAAAGCCAGCCAGCCAACCGAGCCTTATGTATTTGTGCAGAGATTTCATGGGCCACTGAGCCACCAGGGTAGGGCTCATCTTACTTCCCTATCAACTAATGAAGTGCTGGTGTGTTTCACATGAACGGTTTACAAGTTAATCATTATTGTCAGTTAGTAATTACATAATCTTAAAATGCACATGAATAATAACTAACCGAGATAAATTAAAGGCTTTTTTCACATAAAAAGTAAAGTTTATTATCAAAGTGATTTACAATGTATATTGAATATTTTAAGATCACTAATATGAATTCGTTACCTAAAAAAGAAGAATACAATGCACGCTAACCTTAAAATGTATAGTATACTGATTAGTGACATGTTTGGAGATGAATATTTCTATTGAGAAACCCGTGACCTGTAATGTCAGATCAACCAGTTGAAAATGAAGCAGATTCCAACTGATAGTTGCAGTTTAACACAAATTGATAGATATAGAAAACAGTAGACAATTAAACTTTAACCAAGTGGATAAATAGCCAATATGCTCGACTTAAGTTCGAACCCTAATGTGGTGGGATCGTAGTTGTGTACTACTGATGAGTCCCGTACTAGGACGAAACAGCTATCTAGTGCTCTCAGGTTATCATTCCTTCTCCAACGATGAGGAATATAACCTTGAAAAATGCAGTAGATTGAATATTCCTATTTAGACATTCTTTTTCAGTTAGGTCTTCATCTTCTGCACTACACTAATAGATATAGGGAGTTCCAATTCAATCAAAATACCAATCAAGTGTTGTAGAGCGGAAGGCGTTGGTCATCAATAAGTAAGTCATGAAGATGATAAGTTTTACAAATTAAGAGTAATTGAAATTGGTAATATGTGAAGTAGGTTATTCTTAGTTAAACGGAGTGATTCTTCATGAGTGTTCAGTTATAAACAATCAGTGATTACGTAGTAATAATAATTATAATATAAATGAATATTGATGGAAACAAGAGGGGAGGTGAGAAGAGGTGTACAAAGTTATCCTATAAGTTACATCATGTTCACGTCCATGGTAACGAAAGTGATCGAACAAACTTCTTTGGAATACAAAGATTAGGTTTGTTTGTCGAGGTGGATTGATTGTAATCGCCTGTGCTATGTTTGAAGTAAGCGAGTGGATAATCCAAGTATGTGGTAAATTATTTGGAATCTGATGAATAGTTTTAAATGTCATTCTAGTATCTACTTGATGTGCTATGTCAACTAGGTGTATAAGTATGGACTTGTTTATTGTTTTAATTTGTCGCTTACTCAACCATGATGGGTGGTGCTCAGAAATTCGTGACCTGTTTATTAGGAATGGCTATTCAGAAAAGTTTGTAACTAAGCCTATGAATATTACGAGGGTTAAGATAAGAACACCAACAGTTCCTAAGAAGCAAATCTTCTTGAAGCTGAAATTCAATCCTGACATTGCCAGTGAGATCATGACATAACGCATAAAAAGAGTCTTGCATTAAAGTATTCCGAGCATGCAAACTATGTCCCATCTACAACCTCCCGATTCTAGGTGCAACTTCCATGTGCATTTATCAATTCAACTGCTACCGTGGAGCTAATTACATTGGGTGTACAATGAGGCAGTTCCATAGTCGAATTTCTCAGCACCACCCATCATGGTTGAGTAAGGGACAAATTAGAACAATAAACAAGTCCATACTTATACACCTAGTTGACATAGCACATCAAGTAGATACCAGAATGACCTTTGAAACTATTCATCAGATTCCAAATAATTTACCACATACTTGGATTATCCACTCGCTTACTTCAAACATAGCACAGGCGATTACAATCAATCCACCTCGACAAACAAACCTAATCTTTGTATTCCAAAGAAGTTTGTTCGATCACTTCGTTACCATGGACGTGAACATGATGTAACTTATAGGATAACTTTGTACACCTCTTCTCACCTCCTCCCTTGTTTCCATCAATATTCATTTATATTATAATTATTATTATTACGTAATCACTGATTGTTTATGACTGAACACTCATGAAGAATCACTTCATTTAACTAAGAGTAACCTACTTCACATATTACCAATTTCATTTACTCTTAATTTGTAAAACTTATCATCTTTATGACTTACTTATTGATGACCAACGCCTTCCGCTCTATCAACACTTGATTGGTATTTTGATTGAATTGGGATTTTGAGATATTTTCCCGGCTGGTATTCATCATGAACTGACATCAGGTGGAGAAAAATTGGAAACCTCAGGGTACTGGGCAGCTGACTCTTTAAACTCATTGGTGACTAGCTCTAAGAGGGGATTCCTGAAGTTCCAATGATAAGTCGTGACCAGTGAGACAAACCTGCTTACCATGAAGACAAATACTCATCGATGACATTGGGTTATTGGTCGCGCTATGTCTTGAACTGACAGAAGTTGGAAATATGGACCTACAGTGGCTCAATAGTAACGTGCTGACCACGGAAACTGAAGGTCGCTGGTTCGATCCCTAGTGGGGTCGTGTGTGCGCATACTAGGACGAAACAGCTGTCTAATACTTCCAGGTTCCCAATGTTCCTCCAATTGATGTCTGTACATGATGAACTAGAAATCCGTATGTCTATTAGTTTAGGGTCCAAGAGGAAGACCTATTTGAAAAGGAATATATTTTTCTGTTCGATCAGTCTTTTTTCTTCAAAAGAATGTTGAATCTACCTTTTCTCCTGTTTATTTATTTTTTCAATTGTCTTTCTGTACAGGTCTATTTTTGATCTTTCTGCTTAGTCTTTGGTTATTTTCAATATGTATTCACGCCTATGTCTACATGAATGAACCTGTTTGGTTGGAATCACAAAGACTTTTATTCTTGTAAGTGACTTTTATTATTATTGTTATTATTATTATTATTACATTATTATATTTTGTGATATGATCTTTATGTGCCAAGAGGACGCTGTGGCAGTTGTAAAAGATGAGCTTGTTTTGTCTGGAAGGAAGTTGAAGTTAACGTTTCAGTTCACTATCGACATTGCGATTATACATATATATATATATATATATATATATATATATATATATATATATATATATGGTTTTACCACCCTTGAAATCTCTTCAATCGTAATCCAACTTCTCATAGCATAGCACATTGAGGTAGGCGATGGCTCGGCATGTGCAATGCACATCCAGGGTTCAAAACCTCATCAATCGACTTGCCTGATTGACCTCAACAGTGCTGACACGATTATTCCACCGAAAGTGAGCTATGCTATAAAGATACTTATGGTCAAAAAACTGTAACTGCTTCATGTCTTCTACTTTGAACGGTCAAGTGCTACAGCTTCATATCAGGAGAGAATGAATTGCAGTGAAGTGTACTCATCGTTTGATAGATAGATAAATAGTCGGATACTTTGGCAAGATGATTGCAATGATGGGATAGTGATGTGTAAGAAATTCACAGAATTGAAGTGAAATCGAAACTTTACTGGCAGTTGCACCTCGTATCTCGATTGATAGATCATCAAGTGAATAAGTCTGAGATCGCTAGTTCGATTCCGGCCGTGGCTCACACTTGCACTTTCACCTTTTTTCCCCTATTTCTCTATTTTTCCATCTTAATTCCTTTCTATTCTTATATGTGTGGCGTCGGTATTGAAGACTGTTATGGAGTTAATATCAGATGGCCCGATCTTGTCATTAGCTTTCTGACTGACTGGATTATATTTCAAATCAGTTGATAGATATTGTCCTATCACTTGTCGTTTGTGCTGAGTACTGATCGATTGATATCCATAGTTACGCGGAAAGTAAAGGATTATGATGTTAGTATCACCTGAAAATCGACTTATCTCTTGTCAGTGATGTTACCCCAGGCAAACGTTATCGAGGTGAGATACAGAAGAAAAGAGGTGTCAGTCGCGCAAGCTGTGAAGCCTAGTCTACTGACACTTCCGTTATGATGTATACTCAACTATCGTCCAGATCTAAATAAGGTACTGTTTCCAATTGGCGTAGATTTTTTTTCTTACAAGTTCTTGAAGTAGTGATCATATGAAGATCAGTTGCTGTCTGTTGATCTAAATCCGTCATGGAAAGTGTAGACTTCGTTCATGATAGTATGGTTGAAAATACCCTTTCGGAAAAATTTGAATTCCATTGTTGGCATTCGATTGGAATAGAGAGCAGATAAGCTAACTCATATCTTTGTTAACCTTCACTTATTTCCCGTTTCTTTATCACTGTTATTACTCTTTTCTGTTCCCCGTCGAAGTTCTCTTTTTTGCATATTGTTACCAATTGTAACACGAAACAATATAGTTTGTCGTCACCCCTGTGGTCCCGGCAAAATATTCGAGTATCTGTCAAATTATGAATATACTTCGTTGTAGTCCGTTCTCTCCTGTTCTACGGCTTTGATACTTGATAGTTACAGGGTTTTGATCACAGATGTCTTCATAGCATTCCTCAAGTTTGGTGGAATCACCGAGTGAGCAGTGTTGAAATCAGTTAGGCGAAGGATACTAGATTAGAGATGCAAGTCGATGTGGGGATGTTTTAAACCTTAGTTGATTGAGATGACATAAGGATGTACTGCTCATGCTGAACCATCGCTTACCTCGACGAAGCATGTTAAAGGAATTTGTATTGAAGATGGTTCAGGGTGGCCAGACTAGGACCTGGAACCAGTCGATGAAGTCATTGACTTCTAGGTTGAGCCGTATGGGGAAATGTAGACTTCGCTCTTTAATATCACCTAAAGGTTGTACTTCATTCAAGAACTACGTATAACTATACACATTGGACGATGAGCTACGCGTGTTGTATGAAGGTGAGTGCTAGCACCACTTAGGCGCCGAGATATGAGTAAGTACAATATGATCGGGGTTCAAACCCATAACCTAACTGGTTAATAGTCGAGTGACTAGATGTATGTATGTGTATGTGAAGCTGAATAAATTCATAGTAATTTTCATGTATATATCTTCTTTTTTTCAATATATATTCCTTATCTGAATTAGATGTCGGATACGTTATCGTTTTATGGGATTTGATGAATCTGCAGCAATGAATCTTTGCGTTAATACTGCCCCATCAGCTCAGTGAAGATATCATCATCTTCATATGAAATTTCAAAGACACCAACATCTTCAACATTATATACTCTATCGGTTAATTTGAACTCAAATCATGTATACACATCATCATCATCATCAGAGTCGACGTCTAATAGACTAACAATAAAACCATCTCGTGTACAACAGCAACAGCAAGAATTGGGACAGTTAAGTCAACCAATTGATAATGGTATAACATCATCTCATCTTCAATATTTAAATGATTATCTACCAATTGAAGATGTAACTATCTATAAACCATCTGTTGGACCAATATTTTTACACTTAATGATATATTTCGCTATCAATCTTTTATATAATTCAATGTGTTTACTTGATCCATCAGTTAAACGAAGTTGGTGGTATTTAACTAAAAGGTAAATATGATATTATATACAATTATTATATTGATAATTATCGCTTAGGTTCCTAGTGGAACATAAGGCTTCAATAGCACGCCTCTATTGCACTCTGTTCTCTGCAATCTTTTCAACCTGTCTCCACGACTACTCACAAGCTCTCATTTCTTCTTCACACCATCTCTCCTCCATGTGTCACCCTCACCTTGAATGCCCAACTTGTTGTTTTCCATCTGGGTTCCACTCGAGGGCATGGCCTAGCACGTGATGTCCCCAGTTGACCTTCTCAATGTATGCCCAATCCATATGCAATTATAGTTAACTGTTATTCTCTGTTGTTTAACATTCCTTTTTTCGAAGACAATCGAGAACTTACTTCTCCTTCTGTTTGAAGCTTCATTGATGATTTTCAGAGATCCAAAACAGTTTGCTTATGAATATAGGACAAGTACTTTAGGATGCATCATCATAATATTGTTTGTAGTCTAGACAAAGGTGTTAAGTATGTTCATTGTAGCCTTTTAGATTACTCATCAAGCCTTTGACTCTGCTCCTACACTCCAAACTGGCTATATTCTCTACACTGTCTATAAAGGGAAGCACTTCACTTCATTGTTTACTGAAGCTGATGTACCACAAACTGTTGTACTTTCTCCTTTTCTGTTTTCGTTCCTCTGGTATAATTTACCTTATATTCTGTTGAAACTAATCTAATTAAGTATGCTGATGTCCTGAAGGTGTCTATTCCAGTCAACTGTCTCAATTAAATGGATTCTTCTCTGTTATCGATCAATGGTGTCAAGTTAAACCCTTTCAAAATGTCAGTCAGTTAATTTTAGCCTCAGGTGTAAACGAGACTTGTATGAGGTGCTTAAGTCTCATGAAGTTTGTTGCAGTACTGATGGTGTCTGTGCAGAAGGCAAATCGAGTGTTAACTATCTTCGATTGACTCTTACTTCTCAGCTTTGTTGGTTGTCTCATATCTTGTTGACTTGTAGAAAAATCTTTTGTTTAGCCTATTACATAGTGAAACTGAGACTGTCTGGTATAACTCAATACCTCTCTAGTTTGCGATTGATCAATTCCTGGATGTTACCTATTCTTCTGTATTGTTCCCCGCTGATGTTTCATGGTTTACCACTAAACAAGGAGTATGTTATATTGTGTAGGGGTCTGAAATCCATCAGTGAGTAGGGTGAGTGGTGTGCCCCTGGCCCAACTGATTAACACTGTGGTAGTTGATAGACATTTAAATCCCAGCAAACAACTAGCTACAGTAATTTTAACTGACAGTGAGCATCCACTTCATCATTCACAGTCCTCTCTCCTTGTATCTTCTCTCAGGGAGGACAAGAAGAAACTACATACGGTGACTGTATGCTCGCACAGCCAAGTACAAGAATTCAACTGCGTCCTCACCTAGCACGCACATTATGTGCGGCAAAAAGGGTGTTAAAAGCGAACTCACATATCAACCTTGTAAGGGTTAACAGTCTCATTTCCATACTTTAATTAACATTGTAAAATGTTCTCATTATTATTATCATTATTATTATTAGATTGTATTGCATATGAAGTGATTCTTGTGCTCTAGTAACCTAGGGGGTAAACGTCTGGTATGTGCAGCGACGAGTATTGGGTTTGAGCGTTAGGGCGGGGGGCGAATGGAAAGAACATCACTCCGCAATGAGGTGCAGCTGACAAGTTCCATGCACAGAAAAAAGTCGTGTCCTGTATCCTTTTGCTGACGATCAAGATAAATACAACATAATAAGTATTCGGGCAGTATTATCGAGGCATCCGCTTTCAGAAGTCGGACAATTTCACCCGGTATAACGATTAGAAATTAGAAGTAGTCATAAACACCATTCTTACTTGCTTTTCAATTGCCTGACCGATAGCTGCTACCTTGACGTGGTGGTCGGGCTTCCATATCACAATGACCCAACAAACTATGCTGGTGGAATACTTGTTCCCTCGAGGTCCTACCATACCAGAAAGGTCTGTTGGATAGTGGTTAGACGAAAAACAGTTACTGTTGTGGTGTAAATTACTACACTATGATGGGAGTCTGAGGGCGAAGTGATACTGCTGTTAGCTGGATGGGGTGTGACAGTAGTAAGGTGTTTCCCTTGGATGACCAGCAGTGCCATGCTGATGCTGCCTTCTCAGTGGAAGGGGGGAGGGGGGGGTTAGAAAAGGTTGGCCCCAAAAATAACACACTCCACCATGTCCCATGGTCTACCGGGCCGACGGTGTTGGTTCATTCACTGTTTCTTTTCAAACATCTGGCCCCAAAACAACAAACGATCAAAATAATCATACACCAAAGGCTTCGTGTGACAGGCCTCAAGCAGATGTCCGAAGGGGTTTGTGGTCAGACAAATCTGTTTGAGGTACCTTAAGAATAAATAGCCTTCCACGGTGTGGGCAGTCGGGAAGTGTCCACGACCTTCATAACTCTGTCAGCACTCAGGTTTCTTCAGCCTTCATATGTTGGGTATATTTGTGAAGTCAACTATGGGTCTAATGGGATAATCTGGTTTATGAACCCTAATAGTGCCATAAATCCTGCTAGGATTATGAGTTTTAAAGATTAAATCAAACCATTTAGACTTACATAGAGATGGTTTTAGTCGGCGTATCAGATCGGCTGTAGATTTCCTAATTTTATTCATGACGGTGTCTAAAGGTTTCTTGATCTCTTCAAATGGTCCTATTGTTGAAATAATCCAATTTGTCTTTAACTACAGTTGAATTGCGTTTATCAGACTTAACAATTACTATATCGTAGATTATTCAGAGCTCAATTTCCAAGTTTCGTTGAGTTTCTTCGTCTCTATTGCCTTTTCAGTGTTAATGCACACTGTGATCTAACGTTTATAAACCTGGTTACCTCATTAGACCCATAGTTGACTTCAGAAATACCCCTAACATATGAACTAGCAAAGTATTCAGCATCGATATGTTGTCCTATTAGAAACCGTTCTCATTACAGACCAGTAAAATCTTACGTAGTAAAACTAAGGCTTAATGACCTACATATATAGAAGAGGATGAAAAAAATGGTTGCCTTCGATGTACTAAGTCTTTATACTAAAATACCAATCACTACGACACTAAATATTGACTTACAACTTACTCAGACAACTAAGATATCGATAGATGAGATCATATTAAGCGTAGACTTATGGCTGACTTCTACAATCTTCAAGTTTCAGAACAAAATATACAGACAAACAGAAGGAGTAGCAATAGGATTGCCAATATCCCCAATGACAGCAGATATATATTTATGGATAGTTGGGGAAACATGACATTACATTACAAGAGTTTATTACTCCGCCTAAGAAATGGTGGTGATATGTGGATGACACATTTACTACTGTTTTGAAATCGGAACATATGGAGAATTCCCTTGCACAAAGAAACTCAGTAGTAGACGTAATCCAATTGACTTACGAGGAGATAGGAAATGAATAAGGAGAATTACCTATGTTGGATTGCAGGATGAAACGAAGGACAGACAAATGGTTTAGATACTACCGTCTACCAAAATCCGATACTAGGAATTGGAGCACGTAAAAGAACCACTACTAGTCAATAATTAGCCTCTATATTTTATTCAGAAATTCATATGAACACATAAGAAACGAAATAATAACAGTAACACGAGTAGGAAGGAGTTCACAGCCTCCATTGTATTACCCCATAAGGAGTGTACATCAAAAACCGTTATCTAGGATTCTCAACAAGACTGGAATTAGTGTCATTTAAGCCCACAAACTCACTCAGAGATAAGCTTTGTCAACTGGTTTAAGTATCCGATAGAACCAATTAAGCAAAATAATCTAATCTAATGGATTGTAAGTCAGACCAAGTGTATAGGTGAAACTAACCGGTAGGGATCAGTTTGATTAGTGGAACATCGGAATTTAGCTGAGTATAGAATGAAAGACTCCAATAACATCAATAATCTAGAAAAAAAACTCGTCTGATATAATAAGGTGAAGAGAGAGATTGATTAGAGAACTTTCGTTCATCGAATCAATCAATACACATCACATGTAATCGGAATGATGCCATATGTATACCACATATACGGAAAAAGGTTTACCACCAATAAAAGCAATGAATATAAGGTGGATGACAGGACTATAAAGATCAGACATCGAAAGTTGAGTGTAATCACTGTGATATGATGATTATGGGGAGTGATAATTGATGCTGGAAATGTCTTCATCAAGTAAATAATACCGAATCATGTATTGTGTGATATGAGTTTCACTTCCTTGTTTAACTCGTTCGACTGACTGGTGAGTTTTCCAGCTCTATTATATTTAGACATTAGACTGTACCTGACTTCACTGACTGACATTGGATGGGATGACTTGAGGTCTAGAGATACCTGTTAGATTATGTTGGTTTCCTGTAGATGGTGAACAGTATCCAAACCACCGACTTCTGTCCTCCGTTTCACTGTGGAATCCAACATAGGTAATTCTCCTTATTCATTTTCTACCTACTCATAAGTGAATTGGTGAGTTAGATGAGAGGAACATCGGAATTCAGGTGAATAGATATATATAGAATGACAGAGGAGGATAAGATGAATAATGTAGAAAGTAAGTCATCTGTCGCAATGCATGCACGTGTACACATAACCACACACACACACACACACACACTATAGGGGGTGGGTGGGTGGGATAGAACCACTGTACTTAACTCCAACGTAATTAGGTGAACAGAGAGAGATTGATTAGTGGATCTCTGTTCATCGAATCAACCAACACCCTACTGATGTAATAGGAATGATGACGCAACCCTGTACCAGGTATATGGAGAATGTTTACTACCAATGATGATAGGACTATAAAGATCAGACATCGGAAGTTGAGTGTGATCAGTGTGATATGATGATTGTGAGCAGTGATAATTGATGCTGGAGATGTCGTCATCAAGTAAATAATACTGTATCACATGGTGTGTACTATATCATGACCAAGTTTTACACTTACATTAACTATCCTTCTGCCTCTGGTCAAGAATTATCCTCGAAGAACGCTAGAATACATCCATCATTAGTACTTTCAGATATTTGAGAATTTTGTTTTTAAGGTAGTATTCATCATGGACTGGTATCAGTTGGAGAAACATTGGAAATCTGAGAGCACTCGATAGCTGCTGTTTTATCCTAGTATGGAGCTTTTCAGCGGTGCTCACCCATGACCCCGCTAGGGAGTATAGATTCACTGGTTCACTGGTTATGTGCTAACCACTGAGCCCAGAAGGTCATTGGTTCGGCCCCCTGGGTCAGCATTGTTGAGGAGTCCTATACTAGGACGCATACAGCTGTCTAACTCTCCCAGATTTCCAATTATCCTCCAGCTGATGCCAGTTCATGAGGAATACCTACCTGAATTCGCGATTGTCATCCAGGATGTTCAGTTGACATCCTCTTCACTTCCGGCTGGTTGATATAACATCATAGGTCACAATTTCTCTGGAAGAATGTCAGTAATGAGCGCATTGTACATTGATGTACTCTGAGTAGTAGCTAATTAACGTTTTATTTCGTATAACTATTTACTGTGTTGTCTCATGAAATTGTCAGCATTAAACTGTACTTATGTTCTTGATTGTATTGTGTTCTCTAAGCTGGGTTGTTCAATCATGAAGCTTTCATCGTCTTTCTGGACGACATCATAAGCACTAACTTCAGTATGAAGTGAACTGTCAATATCTCTCCGTGAGTGATTAAGTGGCTTGCTCTGATGATGTGGTCTATGATTGGTTGTTTTCTTCGATTGTTGTGTCATTCACCGACTACATAGATTTTCCTGTTGGCTGTTCCTCTCTTTGACCTCTGACCTTTCTGTCGTTTATCATTTTTCTTATTGGTTGATACATTGGGTCTATGTCTATGCATCTGTTGATTGCTGACTAACTGACTGATCTGAATCCCAAGGTTCTAGGAATTCTCTGATGATATTCTTTGTGTTTCCTCTCTCTCTGTTGAAGATTTCTACGATTAAACAACCCAGTATAGAGAACACAATACCAATCAAGATCATCCACCTGAGCTATAGATATTCTCCATTACTGCACTTATATGATTGTATGTTCACATAACTTCAGTAGACTATTCTTTAAAGTAAAATATCACTTTGTATTATTTTTTTCATTTTAAAGGATTGTATTTTGGTGTCGACCAAAAAGGAGATATTCACGAAATATTCAACATCTTCATCCATATTCATATCATCATGATAGTGAACAACATGGACATCATTTTATCCATGATTATCATTCAGATATTGAAGATGGTCATATCGATGAGAATAGTAAACATGAAATATTAATGACACAAAATGTAACAACAACAATAAGAAATGAAAATGATTATTTTGTCAAATCATATTTAAATCATGTGACTGTTGGATTCAGTTGGTGGGATCCTGGATTTTTTACTACACCTACACCGATTCTATCCAATTATGACTTATGGATTAAGTGTAATACTTTGTATTCGTATAAAAAAGCAGGTAAACAACATAAACATAATACTTTATTACAAGAATTTGAGCTAACTAAATGTAAATCAGATCTTCTATGTACTGGTAATGATATGATGAGTAATACCAATAGTATTGTGACTACAATTACTACTTCTCCTGTCACTACTACTACTACTACCACTACAGCTACTACTCATATCGAAGGTAGTAATATTGATCATATTACTAAGGTTATCAATAATAATCGTGATATTATTGATTTTTGTATAAATAATCCTGATCAATTTAGTCATATAATGGATCCATTCGAGTCATTACTATTAGCGACAGCATCAAATGATCAAGTATGGATGAATCCACCTCCGACTTCATTAACATCATCATCATCATCATCATATGCTAAATTACTTTCATCAAATCATAATGTTATAGAACAATTTCCTTTATATCAACAAGTACAACAACCTGAACAAAATTCACAGATATCATCTACAATGAATTTGGAAACAGCATTACATATCCTACGTCAATTACATCATCAACTTATCACTACTACTAGTGCTAATACAAACACGGTTGGTAACAATATCTCTGTTAATCAACAGGCATTTTTTGATATTCATCCTAATAATACTACTACTACTACATCGCTGATGACGACAACAACAACAACAACGTCTACTTCTACTAATAGTAGCAGTAATAGTAGTCGTGCTGTTGGTACCGGTGATAACACTAATGTTGTATACCCTATGGCAAATCAAACAGAATTGAATTCAAATGTATTCACTAATCATAATAATCTTTTTGGAAATTATAATTTCATTAATTCTTTATCGAATGATGCGGATATAACCGCTTCGTTAACCGCAGCTGCTGCTTATGAGCATTATCAGAAACAGTTGTCAGATTTAACAGCGGTAAGTGAGTGAGTGAGTGAGTGAGTGAGTGAGTGAGTGAGTGTGTGAGTGAGTGAGTGAGTGAGTGTGTAACTGGTCTTATTTTTCTCCTATTATTGTAGGGTATATCACGCCGTCGAAGTAGACACAAACGATTGTTGTCTGGTCGTACTTCAAGTAAGTCACTTAGTTACAGCGTTGTTATTATACTGTTATACATTGTCATTTACCTTAAACTGTCGACTATTGAACTGTAATTGTAGTTGTCATTATTAAATTTTACATTACTCTCACCAAAATATCTCTGAGTTCATGCGGTTGTTTTATATTCCGACGACACAGAGTGTTTCACACTTATTAAATGTAAGTTAATCCTGTAGAAGTGATCTGCACCAACTTTTAACTCAAGGATAGAGAAGAAGTTGTGGTATCCACTAATCACTTCACATACTTTGTGGACGCTGATAGATTTTTTTTGGTGGAGAATTCCCTGCATGGATGCAAAAGGTGTATCTGACTTCCATGAACTTACATTGTCATCAAGAGAATGAATAAGTTGCACAAGAAGTCACTATATCCTCCTTTATGACTGTTATCGTGTCCCCTTAAAACGAAAAACATGATGAGGCAACAGATTATTAATCATAAGCAACGGCTTCATAACACTACTTACCTTGAGAACCTCAGTAAGTAAATAACATTTAGGTCAAGTTGTAGTGTTTACTTTGAAATGCCCGTCAATCAGGCTATAAGATTTCACTATCTGAAATCATTATTCACACACTTCAGTTCTCCGCCTACCCCAATACATGATATTGGCTGAAGTACAATTAGTTTGGAAGTAAGCCAAAGCTTTTCAAGTCTCCCTTGCTTGATTTGAGTTATCCATGGAAGTATAAACTGGCTTGATTGAGTCGCTCAATAATGTTAGACGATAACGGTTGATGAATCTTAGTGACATGTTTTAAAATTGATCATGATGTCCTAGATACATTCAGGTTATCATTGTCGTCTTCAAAGGTTTTTCTACATCTTTATTGACCTTCTCCTAACACTTTTCATTCTATATCTGTTTACTTATGGATTATATACGGTTTAGAAGTATGATCAAATGATATAACTCACTACTTTGCTCATATTCTTTATTGATTTCCCCGTGTCCAGTCAGTCTACATTGATTGATCACGAGAGAGCAACTAAGTTCATATTGTCTAGTTCAGTCCAAGTACTGACCATATTCTGTCAATCATATTTGCATTGTGATCATCAAGATAGGAGGCTCAGCATCGCGATACACAATAGTTAGTTGGAGGCAGTCACCATGATGCCCTGGACTTAGTTTTCATACTTCTCAGCAAGGTGTATTTGAAACGTCGACGCAACTGATCGTCCACCTGAGATTCGAATCTGGGTCGTCCAGTGCTATAGTCATTGACGTCACCACTGAGCTATTTAGATGAGGATTCACCTCTTGTAGGACTGAGTTACATAGATTGATTGGTCATGAGAGAGCAACTAATTTCATATTTTCTTCATTATTCCCATTGTGACATTAAAAACAAGATATTCAGCTAAGAGGACTCTTTTCAACGAATTTATTCTCAAGCTGTACATTCATATATATATACATATGATATTTAAAGACTGTAATCCGTGATATACCGGCAAAATGATGGGGTTGCAATGGGATCCCCACTATTACCTCTAATGGTAGATTGTTTCATGTCAAAACTTCAAAATTCTATTTTTAGCCAAACTATTAAGCATTTTGACATCTATAAACGATATATGGATGATATATTCGTTATTTGCGACTCAACTATCGACTTGGATGACATCCAACGCGAGTTTAACAATTGTCACTCAGCGTTGGAATTCACTATTGAGAAGTAATTGGAATCAGCTATTCCTTTCCTTGACGTACTGATTACTAGGCGTGGCAATGCAACGCTGAAAAGATCCATCTATAGGAAACCCACATGGAATGGACAACTCACCAATTTCTATAGCTAGGTGCCGATTATGAGGAAGAGAAACCTCATCCGCTCACTGTGCCATCGAATACGTAATATTTGTAACACGGAATGTGTTCAACTTGGACTTGACTTTCTAAGATGGACGCTCGCGGGAAATGGCTATCCTAGCCGATTTATCGACAAGAATATGCAAGAAACACGTGCGAAACCAGTCACTAGGTCAGTTTCAAAAAAGACTTTGTTCATGAACCTGGACGTCAAAGATGATGCAGCATCAGAAATCCTGAAAAATAGTCTTTCCAGATCAATTAGTAGGACCTTTTTTGCAGCAAAACTTTACTTGATCTTTACCAGTCATAAATTGTTCTCCGTTTGTATAAAAGACAATATCCCTCGACAGGCCACATCCATGTGTATCTACCAGTTCACCTGCTGCTTCTGTGGAGCAAGTTACATTGGTCATAGTCAGAGATTGCTGTCAACACGTATACGAGAACATATTCTGGCTGGCCTGGTTTTATAAGGGTCAAAGGAAATGTATCAGAAGTTCTATCCTTGAACATTTAATCGATTCCAATCATTCAGCCAACCGAAAGAAGGATTTCAAGGTTGTCTATTGAATTCGCCCTAAGACACTTCACTTTTCCTGCGTGTTCAACTTTTAAAAACAGCAGAGGCCTTGGCTATCCATGAACTGAAGCCTGACCTTTGTGTACAAAAGAAGTATGTACAGTCTTTGTCTCTACCTTGACCTTAATTTATTTTAGTCTTGGTGGGCTCCGTCCTCTTTTTTCGTTTTTCACCCCCCCCCCTTCCCCTTTTTTTGTCAGATTAATCTTTGTACTCTTATATCATGATTATCACTCTGTTTTTTGTATTCATTAGTTTCCGGTATTATTTCATTTAATCTTTCTAATTATCTCAACTTTTAATAAAACATTTTCAATTTACTCCAATTAACCTGTTGTCTTATTTATATTACCTAATACTTTGGTTGTTTATTAACGTTTATTAACCAAGGACCATATACAACAGCTAAAACTAATCAAAGATAACAGGGATATTATCATAAGCCGTCCTGATAAGGGAGGAGGCATTGTCCTAATGAATCGTCAGGAGTATACTGATAAACTTTCCGTAATCCTCTCTGATCCCACTAAGTTTAGTAAACCCGAAGGTGAGCCCAATAAGACACATATAATTGAAACACAACTCACAAATGTCTTAAAAAACATGAGGGATAAATCAATAATTGATCCTGATTTATATGAACGTATCCGACCGGTTGGCTCTATAATCCCACGTCTATATGGACTACCGAAGATACATAAAACGGGATTACCTCTTCGTCCGATCCTCGATATGGCTGGTTCTCCCTATCACCGAACTGCTCAATGGTTAGCTGAAATTCTGGAACCTGTTAGAAGGCAAGTATCGAGTTTTTCTATCCGTGATACATTTCAGTTTGTTGAGGGTATTAAGGATTTTAATGCTCTAAACAAGATGATGTTTTCATTAGACGTCACTTCATTGTTCACGAGTGTGCCACTCACCGAAACTGTCTGTTATGTATGTGACTATATTGATGCACATAATTTAGACGTAGGACTACCAACGAGCTGCTTGAAAGAGCTTTTGTTGAGGTGCACATTTAATGTCCAATTCAGTTTCAATAATGAAATCTATAGACAGAAAGATGGAATTGCGATGGGGTCACCATTGGGACCACTGCTAGCAGATTTCTTCATGTCGAAACTGGAAAATTCAAACTTCGTCAAACTATTGATAGCTTTGACTTTTATAGAAGATATATGGACGACACGTTTGTTATTTGCGACAAAAATGTAGACCTCGACGACGTGCTTCGTTCATTCAATGAATGTCATCAAGCCCTCAAGTTTACTATAGAGAAGGAATCAGAATCAACTATTCCTTTTCTTGATGTGCTTCTCACCCGACGTCAGAATGGATACCTTAAAAGATCCATCTACAGAAAACCAACGTGGAACGGACAACTAACTAATTTTTATAGTTGGGTGCCCATCAACAGAAAAAGAAATCTTATTCACTCTCTTTGCTATCGAATAAGAAGTATCTGTAGTGACGATTGTATCGAGAAGAGCTATCTTTTTAAAAAGCATACTTGTCGAAAACGGTTACCCTAGCCGTTTTATTGATAAAAATATGCGGGAAAGAAACACTAAACCAGTCATCCACTCGGTCTCAAAGAAAAGATTGTTTATGAGCCTAGAGTTTAAAGGAGACCTAGCATCGGATGTACTGAAGAATCGTCTTACCAGATCAATCAATAGGACTTTCTTCGCAGCAAGACTCCAGTTGACTTTTACCAGCCGCAACCTATTCTCCACCTGCGTCAAAGACAAGCTTCCTCGTTTGGCCGCCTCTATGTGCATCTACCAGTTCACCTGCTCCTGTGGAGCAAGGTACATCGGCCGTAGCCAGAGAATGCTTTCTACACGTATACGAGAACATGTTCCTGCTTGGTTTTATAAAGGTGAAAGAAAGTCTGTTAGAAGTTCGATTCTAGAACATTTGATTGACTTCCATCACACAACAAATCCAGACGATGACTTTGAAATTATTTATCGAATTCGCCCAAACCTCCCACGTTCTCTTCGTTTTCAACTCCTTAAAACAGCGGAGGCTTTAGCTATTCATGAACTAAGACCTGATCTGTGTGTACAAAAGAAGTATGTGCAGTCACTGTCTTTATCATGGCCATAACATTTTCCCACCCCATTAGCTCCCCCTCCCACTTTGTTAATTTAACCTTTGTATCCTTCCTTTATCACTATTATTGTTATTATAATCGCCTTCACTTCAACTAGTTTCCGGTGTTGTTTCACTTAATTGTCTTAATCCTTTTAGAAATTGACTTCATCTTGTCCAATTTGTCTAATGCCATTACATAATACTTAATTGATTTACCATTTTCAACAATTTTTTCACCCCCTTCTGAGTTATATACTCTCTATGTACCATTCCATATATTACATAATCTATTTGTTATCATTCGCACTTCAATTGTTGTTATAATCACAAATGCAAAAATTCCCATTTAGACATTTAGTAAAACAAACAATGTGAGCGAAGAAATATTTCTTTTCAATTAGTTCCTCATCAATGGCTCTACACTAATATATATGTAGCATTTTCAAACGTAAAATTACATACCAATCTAGTGGTGAGAGTTATTCAATGAAAGGTTATCAATCTCAAAGTATCAAGAAGGTGATAATTTATCAGGTAATTACGACAGTGTTAACTAAAGCACAGGAGATTAATTATCATAGAAAGATGCTGTGAACAGGTTCTTACATAATTGATATTTTATATAATGATAACTAAAGAGCAAAAATGAACTGTCACGTAAAATGGTAAATTGTTGACGGTAATTAGAGACAGTAGGGGGAGAGAAAGATGGTTAAGTCTGTAATAATAATAATAATAATAATAATAATAATAATAATAATAATAATAATAATAATAATAATAATGGAGCTATTGAAATATTAGTTATAGTGAATTGTGTGATGAATGATGATGAATGATGCCTTGGCCATCTGTATAGCTCATTTATTACAACAAAACTCTTCATTTCATTCATCACACAATTCACTATAACTAATATTTCAATAGCTCCATTATTATTATTACTATTATTACAGACTTAACCATCTTTCTCTCCCCCTACTGTCTCTAATTACCGTCAACAATTTACCATTTTACGTGACAGTTCATTTTTGCTCTTTAGTTATCATTATATAAAATATCAATTATGTAAGAACCTGTTCACAGCATCTTTCTATGATAATTAATCTCCTGTGCTTTAGTTAACACTGTCGTAATTACCTGATAAATTATCACCTTCTTGGTACTTTGAGATTGATAACCTTTCATTGAATAACTCTCACCACTAGATTGGTATGTAATTTTACGTTTGAAAATGCTACACATATATAAGTGTAGAGCCATTGATGAGGAACTAATTGAGAAGAAATATTTCTTCGCTCACATTGTTTGTTTTACTAAATAATCACAAATGTGTATGTCATCATTCGCTCTATTATTATTATTGTCATCATCATGTGGTGTTTAGTTTTCCTTACAGGATATAATTTTTTCCAAATATCATATATATACGATTGTACAGCTTGAGAATAAATTCGTTGAAAAGAGTCTTTTAGCTGAATATCCTGTTTTTTATTTATATTACCTAATACTTTGATTGTTTATTAACGTTCTCACCCCCTTTTTAAGCTATATGCACTTTATAAACGACTTGAAAGTCTTACATAACCCCCTTTTTGTTGCCATTCAACCTTTATGTCATCAACTATCAACATGATAATTATCACCACCACCATTATTATTGTTTCAACCCCCCCTCCCCCCTCATTATTTCAGTTAAATCTTCCTCATGGATTACAGTCTTTAAATATCACATATATATACGAATGTACAGCTTGAGAATAAATTCGTTGAAAAGAGTCCTCTTCGCCGAATATCTTGTTTCTAATTTCATATTGTCTAGTCTAAGTATTGACCATATTCTGTCAATCATACTTACAATGTACCAACTGCCTCCATCCCAACCACCAATGTGTTTGTTGTACTAACTAGTTATTGGCCTATACAATAATATTGGTTATATTCATTGACTCTCTTTGAAAGTTTTCGCTTTATCTTGTTTATTTTTTTCTTCATTCAGTTCGTCGTCATAGTCAATCGCGTAGTTTCTCTTCGAATGGCTTATTCATTCCGGGATTAACAGCATCTATGAATCTTAAGGTGAAAGGAACAAGTTCTTCAACTTGTTCTGCAACATCAAAGTCAATTGGTCAACCGTCAAGTTCAACAACACCGGCGGCGGCAGCAGCAGCAGGCTCATCATCATGTCTTTTTCAAAGAGGTTCTTCATTCAATTTGTTACAAGCTGCAGCTTCCATTGTTGCTGCTGCGGCGGCGGCGGCAGCAGCAGCTGCTACGGCAAAGGCGGATAACACAACTCATAGTAATAATAATAATAATAATAATAACAGTAGTAATTTCAGCAGTAGCAAACGTCGTCTCAGTCAATCGGGTTTCAGTGGAATTGATGCATTTTCTACTCATCATTTGGATAGTTCTAGTGGCGCAGCCTCAGGTTGGTCAACTTAATTGATCACTCTTATCACATTCTGAGTAGATAATCAATTGTATTGTTGTTGTTGTTGTTGACTGGTACAATTTAACTTTAACAAAAAGGTATAAACTTCGATATGAATCGGTAGTTGGTTAGAGGCTGAGGTTAAAGGTAACTGATTATCCTCACTGAAATCCCTATCCATATCATCCAATGATTCAGTCAGTGATGTTATCATCGATCGCCTTGGATTCCAATACCTTTCTAATCATCAGATAGTAATCAAATTCTATTGTCATGCTGAGTTTTTTTCGATTTTTCATACGAATATATATGAAAGTAGTCGATAGAATTCAATTAGGGCTTAAAATTTCATAAAATGTAATTGTTTACTCTTCAGAGACATTAATCCAATGTAGAGATAAATTTTTCTTTGAGGTTTTCAATGACTATTTCTAGGCATGGAGACTGACTGATCAACTTCCGCAGTAGTTATATTTTCTGAAAATGTTAATACAATTATATCTTAAAGTAAACTGGAAGTTTGAATAGTGAATAACCACGACCTTCCATCAGCTTCAGACGTTGCCTACAATTGAAATCATTTTTATTTTTCGCTTGGGTTTATAGTGGATCATAGGGCTTCAGTAGCACGTCTTCATTCCACTCTCTTCTCTGCAGTCTTCTCAACGTGGCTCCACCAATGCCGACAAGCTTTGATTTCCTCTTAACCCCATCTCCTCCTTGTCATCCTCGCCTCAGATACCCAACTCGTGGTTCACCATTTGAGTTCCACAGTGTATGTCCAACCCTATCCATCTTCACTTTGTTCCTGTGAATATTTGTTGGGCGATGGATGGGTTGTTGGTCGGTTGGTTCGTTGCCAGCCAGCTAGCCAGCCACAGTTGGTTGTTTCTTGTTCTGCCTGGCCATCTCATCTGATCCTCAGTATGGAGTGAGCGTAGGTGGCAGATGTTGACGATGTATGTGTGTAGTTTGTTTGGAATGGTTTCCGTGATGTGGCAAGTTTGTGAACTATGACATGGAAGCCAGTGATTTGATTGAATTAATGTTGAAAGTCTGGATGTTGTTTATGCTGAGTGGGATGATGTGCAGTAGGTCTGCACACTGATTTCAGATTGATGAATGAAGGCGTGTGTTGCTGTTGTTGTGATCCTGACTTTGACGTCGTCATGTGTGCCCGTGCTGTCGCGTGTAGTTGAAACGATGCTGCATAGGTAGGTAGGGAGGTAGGTGTTTAGGTGGTATGTAGTTAGGTGAAAGAGACAACTTCCTTTAGTTTTCTCGCATTCATGGTGGTTGATGCTTGTTGTTGTTGTTGTTTGGGTATGTTGATGACCTCCGTTTTCTGTTTATTCAGTTGAAGGGAGTGCCGTCTTGTTTGGGTGTCTGTTCTATCAACTTGTTGATTTTGTGTGTAGATCTTTGAGTTAGTACGACAATTCATTGGACGTGAATGTTGATAGGTGAAATCCAAATGTTGTAGGGTCTTTTTATCGTTCGAGGCAGCATATACCCATCTCGTACCTCACAGTTTGTTGCATGATCCAGTCGAGTCGACCAGAATGAGGAAGATGATCGATGATAGTAGACGGCAATCTTGTCTTACTCCTGTCTTCACTTCAAAGGCGTCACTGAGCAACTGAAATGAAATATTAGTAATAGTGACATAATATACTTTAGATATACTGGGTGATAGTTGAAGGTGAAATGAAAATTTGAACCCTGGCCTGACTCGAACCAGAGACCAGTGGCTACGGCTATCTCGGATAATCAGTCAAAATGATGGTCAACATGATGCTTTTCCTCTCTAATTCACTTAGATTTCGAATAGGATGGGAAGTTCTGACAGTGGGCAACGAGTGTGTGAATACAATCAAGTGGCAGTAGTAGCTGCATCATAAATTCATATGGTAGTCGTCGGGCAAAATCTCGCTTGCAGTTGAAGTTAAAAAAAATATGGTTAGCAGTGTGGCATCTTAGCTCAGTTCGTAGAGCATCAGGTTGAAAACCTAGTGGGGTGGCTGTTTCGAATTCGGCCATGGTTCATATTTTCATTTCCTCTTTCAATCATTACCCAGTATAAATAAAAGTCTACCAAACCGCGGCTACCTTAAATAGTGAAAATGATATTTTAGATATGTAGAAATAAATGGAAATTAGAAATCCAGGAGTTGTGGAATGGTGTGTGGGAGACAACAAGCATATAGGATTCTAAAAGTAGGGTTATTAAAGACCTAATAGGTTACGTAACGATATGAAAAAAACTTGAAAAAGCGTCAGACTGAGTGAGCGATTAACAGTCAGTAACTAATTAGTGAGAAGATGAATGTGTATAGAAAAAGAAAGACTGTATACATACATATGCAAAGATTGGATACAGTCACCAGAGTAAAGGAAGGTTAATTATTGTCTCTTTCTTGGAACACAAGCCAGGTTGAAGATGTTTGATAAAGAAAGCTTTGAGAGATTGTAATAACCATGATGTTCTTTGTTTGATGATTATCCTAAAGGATTGTGAAACATCTACATGATGTTGTTTCTCCATAAAGGGCCTAGCGATATACACAGTTGGAGGTGACGTGAGCTGGATATTTGTCTACTCTCGACTGTATCATTGATCACACTGTATTGTAAACTAAGATCAGTCTGACAACAGGGAACCTCCTTCTTAGTGGTGTGTAGCTTAGATCTTTCTGTCTTTTGTTTCATATGGTCTCAATCATCCTTGATCGCCAGATGAATTGAATGAGATTAAGTCTATCAATGTAAAAATTATCACTTTTTTTATGCATATCACTGTTTTCTTTCAAATCTCATTTCAGCTTTTGGTGGAAGTCAAATATCTTCAACATCTGTTCGAAGTGCTTTAACTAGTACTGGTCCATCTCGTCATCATCGTCGACGACGTGATGGAAATTATACACGACCATCATCAACATCTGAAGCTCCATGGAATACTTTGAATGATATGAAAATGAACTCTGATATAGCGCCTACAATAAATCATAATCATATACAGAATATGACTAGTTGTATGTCTTCTCTACGATCAATATCATGTGCATCATCATCAGGTGCTGAATCTTACAATTCCTATCGATTATTAATTAATCAAGCTGGTGCAAGTTGGAGAGAATTATGGCGTACAAGAATGTTATTAATGCATGTATTACGTTGGGCAGAGAATGTTGCCCCATTCATGCAAACTAATTGTAATGCTACTACTACTACTACTAATAATAACAGTAATAGTAATATGAACAATATGAATTCTGGTTTTATGAATAATGAATTGAACAGATCACAGATTAGCCTATCGAATTATAATATGCCTGTTAATACTGAAAGTCATCATGTAGAGTGTGTTAAGACGACAACTGTTATTCCTAATACTGTTCCTGTTTGTTGTACTACTACTACTACTACTACTACTACTACTACTACTACTAACACGTTGAATATGAGTCAACAGGCGGAATTTATCCCGAAAGCTTCAGATGGTAATCAGGATTTCAACTCTCAACTAGTTCAGTTGATTATGTCTTTAATTGAACAACAACAACAACAACAACAACAACAACAATCCCTCAACCTTAGAGTTGAATCCCAATCAAAATTAGACATGGAATCACAATTACCAATTAGTCCATCAAATTCTCTACAGATGAATTCATTGTTGTATACTCCTTCCACTAATACTGATGGTGGTGTTACTTCCACTTCTGCAGTCTGTGGTGGTGCTATTGTGAATCAGTTCATTGGACAACCAAATCAATTAACGTCGTCAGTAGATCCAATGATGGCGGCAGCATTCGCAGCGGCTACAGCTGCAGCTACTGTTGCTCTACAACAACAACAACAACAACAGCAACAGCAGAACCAACAACCTCTACGTCAGTCATCCTCAACTAATTCAGCATCATCACCTGTAGGTGTTGTTGACCCATTGATTCAGCCAACTGTTGACAATATCACGGATAATAATAATAACAGTGGTCGGTGTAATGTTGTTGTTGCTGGACCATGTTCATTTACTTCAATGGTTAGTTGTTTTTCATAGTTACTATTATTATTACACTGTCCTGTTTGCTTTTTACTGTTATGATGATAATCAATTTACTTTTTGTTATCCTATGAAAATCTATCTTCCTAGCCGAAATCTGATTAATTTATTTTCAGCAGTTACTAGGTAGGGGGCAGGGTATTGGCTTTAACATCACTCTTTTTTTCCACCTTGTTTTTCAGTACAATTTTCTAATTTTTTTTTCCCCGTAATGAAAATGATGAATTTATTGATTTTATCATAAAAATCGGCTATTGTATAATGTTACTGTCAACTAATTGGCTCCAGTCGTATATGGTGCACTACAGGGTGAACACTACAGAGTTGTCACTTATCAATATCATCTGTGTCTCTGTAACTTATTACTAATTATCATAAGTATTATTTTTCGTTTGTGTTTCTAATGGAACATAGGGCTTCACTAGTATGTTGGTATTTCACTCTGTTCTCTCTAGTCTTTTGAACCTGGCTCCACCAATGCCGACAAGCTTTGATTTCTTCCTAAAGCCATCTCCTCCTTGTCACCCTCGCCTCAGGCACCCAACTCGTGGTTCACCATTTGAATTCCACTCGACGACCTCACCTGGCCTGACACGTGATGTCCCCAATGCTTCTTCTCAGTCTGTGTACAATCCAACCCTATCCATCTTCACTTTGTTCCTGTGAATATTTGTTGGTCGATGGATGGGTTGTTGGTCGGTTGGTTCGTTGCCAGCCAGCCAGCCAGCCAGCCAGCCAGCCAGCCAGCCAGCCAGCCAGCCAGCCAGCCAGCCAGCCAGCCAGCCAGCCAGCCAGCCAGCCAGCCAGCCAGCCAGCCAGCCAGCCAGCCAGCCAGCCAGCCAGCCAGCCAGCCAGCCAGCCAGCTAGCCAGCCACAGTTGGTTGTTTCTTGTTCTGCCTGGCCATCTCATTTGATCCTCAGTATGGAGTGAGCGTAGGTGGCAGATGTTGACGATGTATGTGTGTAGTTTGTTTGGAATGGTTTCCGTGACGTGGCAAGTTTGTGAACTATGACATGGAAGCCAGTGATTTGATTGAATTAATGTTGAAAGTTTGGATGTTGTTTATGCTGAGTGGGATGATGTGCAGTAGATCTGCACACTGATTTCAGATTGATGAATGCAGGCGTGTGTTGCTGTTGTTGTGATCCTGACTTTGACGTTGTCATGTGTGCCTGAGCTATCGCGTGTAGTTGAAACGATGCTGCATAGGTAGGTAGGGAGGTAGGTGTTTAGGTGGTATGTAGTTAGGCGAAAGGGACTACTTCCTTTAGTTTTCTCGCATTCATGGTGGTTGATGCTTGTTGTTGTTGTTGTTTGGGTATGTTGATGACCTCCGTTTTCTGTTTGTTCAGTTGAAGGGAGTGCCGTCTTGTTTGTGTGTCTGTTCTATCAACTTGTTGATTTTTGTATGTAGATCTTTGAGTTAGTACGACAATACACTGGACGTGAATGTTGATAGGTGAAATCCGAATGTTGTATGTGAAGTGGTTGATACACTCAAACGTATCCCAAATATCCTAAAATTGCCTTTTTCAAGATGTCCAGAAAGACTTAGCATCTTCACTTAACAGAACTATATCCTCTAAGCACTCTGAACCTACTAAGAAGGCTCCTATGATGTCAAATGATGAGAGAAAGACCTTCATAAGAAAGTATCTGACGAAGTTGAACAGGAATGGAGAGAGAGAGAACACTGATATTGTGTTCATGATATGTTTTTCTCTAGTAAGACAATAAAATAGAAAAGGCAATTCTAAGAAAGAGATCGGAATGTCAAACAATTAGCTTCGTTTATGAATAAGAAATAGGTAACCAGTGTGAATTATGTAATCACTATAGCTGCGTAATCCATCTCAATACACACACTTTTCATAGGAGTTTATAAGAAAAAAAACCGCAGACCGAAAATGAAAGCTGAATTTATCAAGGAAGGTTTGATATGATGAAAAATTGTTTCTGAACCGATAAAAGTAACTTCAACTTCCCTAACAGTGAAATACATCAACAAATGCAGTAGTCGAACAACCAACTATCATTCATAGATGTTTTAGTCAGTAGAACAAATACCAGAAAACTGGAAACCCAGGTGTATGAGAAGCCAACACACAATAACTGATGAAATCCTCAACAACAACGCACAGAATTAATCGCGTGACACCTCCATTCAAAAGAGCGACAACACACTACAGTACAACAACTTCATGGAGAAACAAAGAAAATTCCATGATGTCTATCCTAAAGAAAAATGGCTACCCACGAAAACTTATCACAAGACGCGTATCCCATACATCATCTATAGAAATCAACAAACACATCATCCTACCATACATACAGAAGATGTATCAGAAATCACGATAGGATTACTGACACCACTTGGTGGAATCGATGTGGCCACTCATCAACCAACAAATCCCCTCAAAACCACACTATCCAGACCAAAGAATGCAACAACCAAAGACCAAAGACAAACCGAATATCATTTATAAAATCAACTGGAATAACCAACTGTAGTCAACACCCTCACACTGAAGAAAGTCATCGCCCCTGCTTCACTTTCCCTCACATGAGAACACCAATCAGATATTAAATCACACACACACACACACACACACTTCATCACTCGTCACTCAGCCCACGTGGATAACACAAATATGGACATGAATTCAATTTTGACACTGTAGAAATCTTCGGTGGAGAGGGGAAACACAAAGAATATAATCACAGAATTCCTAGAAGTTCGGCATTCAGATCAGACAGACAGTCAGCAATCAACAGATGTATAGACATAGACCCAGTCTATCAACTAATGAGGAAAAAGGATAAACGACACAAAGGTGAGAAGTGGAGTAGAAGAAGAGCCAACAAGAAAATCTATTCAGTCAATCAATGACATAACAATCAAAGAGAACAACCAATCAAAGACCAGTTGGTCACGGCAATCTACTAAATCAATCATTCATGGAGGGATATTGTGGCAGCTCACTACTTCATACTGAAGAAGTTAGTACTGCTGGTGCTGCCGATGATGATGATGATGATGATGATGATGATGATGATGATGTCACTGTCTAGAAAGAAAAACAATGAAAGCTTCTCCACGATTAAACAACTCACCTCCTCCTCAGGGAATACAATACAACCAAGACCATCCACATGAGTTAGAGACATTCTCCACCACTGAGTAAATTCCTCATCCCTAGACTACTCATTCCATCGTGTTCTCAGAAAGAAGTGAAACGGTTGAAAAGATAGATGTACTGGCTTCCAGTCTACAAGGGGAACAACATCACTCCTCAACTGACGAATCAGTCGTAAATGAGGCTAAATTCTGCTTTGTACATTCATTCAACTGCTACCACAGCCACCATATCATCAAGTACACAACCGTATAGAAGCTGATCTACTAACAGGAGTCGAATAATTTGACAGGAAATTATAAGTAACAATATAAACATGAAATGTAGAAAAGGTTTTTGTTCTATGATAACGGAAAATAATCGAATAACACAAATAGTATCAATCATGTGAACTGTCATTAAAGTCAAAAAAACCGCAACAACTTTGATTAGTAGTGAATATTAGTCAAAGTTTAAACAAGATGTTTAAAAACTGAATTGTGATCAAGTCTTACTAGTGTAGGAAACCAGAAGATCGAGACGAAAGAAAGAAGGAAGTCTTCATTTACTCTTCTACTTCTCTCTTGATTTGCTCTTCATATGCCCTTTGTTATGCCTTGGTTTTCTTTTGGCAGAATTCTTTCCCATTGCTGGTAATTTCCTATGATTTTCGGTATCTTCTCAATATATAGTAGTTATATCCAACACCAACATCAAGTCAGTGCTTCTATATGGTTCACAGACTTGGCGCCTTATGAAAGGCATTTCCAACAAACTACAGACATTCATCAACAACTGCTGCCTACGCTGACTCCTCACTGAAGATCAGATGAGATGGCGAGAAAGAATAAGCAGCAAAAAACTCTGGGAACGAACCGACGAAGCAAGAATCTATCCCTCAACAAATATGCAGTGGAAGGAAGTGGAGATGGATTGGGCATACACTGAGAAGGCCGACAGGGGACATCACACACTAGGCCAGGCACTCGAGCGGGATCCCCATGGGAAGCGACGAGTAGGTCGTCCGAGGCGATGGTGACATGGAGGAGATCGTGTGAGGAGGAAATGGGCTGTCGTGAAGTCAGGTTCAAAAGATTTCAGAGAACAGAGTTCACTGGAGACGTGCTACCAAAGCCCTATGTTCCATTAGGAACCCAAGGGACTAATAATAATAATAATAAACAAAAAACACACACATTCACACCCCAGTGAATGTGTATAAATGAATGATTATTTCATAGCCAAGTTGGTAGAGCATCAGGCTGGTAATCCATTGGTCGCTGGTTCGAATCTGGCCTTGGTTCAAATTCTCATTTCACCTTCAATCATAACCTCAGTATCAATCATCAATTTGTAGATTTTGTCTCCTAATTTTGTAATTGTCCTGTCAATAGTTATTTCATTGCACAACTAACACACTAAACTGATTCCCGTTCCACTATTCCATTCGATTTAATCTTCATTTAACACTGACTGACTGTTTCATATAAGCATAAAATATCAATTTGTGGTATCTACTATTGAGGTCCAAGTTCACATATCATCAAGGAATCAAGATACAAAGTAGCAAGATAAAAGATAATACAATAAAAAAGACAGTCATGTGAAGTACTAACACGTCATCAGACAGACAAAGAAAGACGAAGTCAACGTAGAACCTCGCACACAAGTGAATCATTTCAATTTGACACAACTTCACAGTAGAACAAGTGGATGAGAAAAATTGACATCGAAATTAGACAAAGGTGTATATAGAGGAGAGTGAATTTGAAGATTATGGTTAGTTATAACATTCAAGCTTTACAACACATTTGCGTCATTCTCACCGATTTCCAGACATCTCATCAAGAGTCCTCAAGCACCCCATCCCTATCATATCAGGGATGTCAGACAGGTACTCTACATCTCTTCACACGACTCAGACCTACAATCGGAGACTTCATCAACTGGTGCCACGTCTTCATCTCGTCACTCTAGGTCTTTTTCTAATCCAATACAACTTCGCATAACACTCCACGTCGAGGTACGTGGTGGTTTGACACGTCCAATACACATCCAAGTTACCTCAGCCGATCGAGGTTCACAACTTCATCTACGAACTTACCTTCCTTCCCTGAGACACTTCTCTTGTCCTCAACATTGTTCACACAGTGATCCCACCAAATGCAAGTAGTGCTACGAAGGTATCTGTGATCAAACCATTAGCAGGCATGTCTCACAGATGTATAACAGAACACAGTAGACTAGCAACACAGATAGATGGTCTGATATCGCACCAGTCGGCGACACAGACGACTCAAGTTGGCAAATGCCAAACCAGACTTCTGTATCCAAGCTGAGATTTCGTCAGCAACCAGTCTGTTCAAGCTGATGTAACTCCCTAAGTAAGTAAGTGTTCGACACATTCCACCATCTACTTCAATCTCTATCCTTAAACTAGGAGTAGGTGCACAACAGTCCTGGAGTGGGAAATACATGTCAAATAAACTCAGATTTCTGCTCAACACATTCACAAGATCCTACCGTCTAGGGAGTAGATCAGACCTTGGGAAGTCAGACACACCTAAGGTGGTTATGTCTACTAGTACGTATATATAAAGAGAGAGAAGTTAACATACAACGGTTAAGTTGAATGTAAATTATTTCAGTGAAGAGTCTCTTTACATCAATTTCATTTTCAAAGCTGTACAAGAAGCAGTTTCTTAACATGACGATGATATACTTGTAAAGTGAATTGTGATCAGGCAGAGTACAGCAACAAGAATGATTAGCATATTTCTTAAGAAGTGAATAGTGCCAAAATAGAAAGATGAAGAGAGAGAAAAAAAGCGGTAGAGTAGCACAGACTGAAAACTAAGACCATGAAAAGAGAAGCGGTTGGACAGCCTTCTTTTGTATACACAAATCAGGCTTCTCCATTTGGATGGTAAGAGTTATGATGATGCAGAGAATACGAGGATATACAGCCTTTGGGAGGTTTCTATTCACTTTATAAATGACTTTGAACGAGAAGGTTCTTGAGATCAGGGGATTCGTGTTCACGATGTGTTCAATTATAGCACTCTTTATCGCTTCATTGTTCTCTTTTTCGATAACCAAATGAGATAGTGTCCTTGAACCCTTTTGAATAACAGTCACATTAAACGACTTATATAACTGGCTCCACAAGAACAGGTGAATTGATATCTACATATAGAAGTGGTCAGATGTGAAAGTTTCTCGTTCAAAGTCATTTATAAAGTGAATAGAAACCTCCCAAAGGCTGTATATCCTCGTATTCTCTGCATCATCATAACTCTTACCATCCAAATGGAGAAGCCTGATTTGTGTATACAAAAGAAGGCTGTCCAACCGCTTCTCTTTTCATGGTCTTAGTTTTCAGTCTGTGCTACTCTACCGCTTTTTTTCTCTCTCTTCATCTTTCTATTTTGGCACTATTCACTTCTTAAGAAATATGCTAATCATTCTTGTTGCTGTACTCTGCCTGATCACAATTCACTTTACAAGTATATCATCGTCATGTTAAGAAACTGCTTCTTGTACAGCTTTGAAAATGAAATTGATGTAAAGAGACTCTTCACTGAAATAATTTACATTCAACTTAACCGTTGTATGTTAACTTCTCTCTCTTTATATATACGTACTAGTAGACATAACCACCTTAGGTGTGTCTGACTTCCCAAGGTCTGATCTACTCCCTAGACGGTAGGATCTTGTGAATGTGTTGAGCAGAAATCTGAGTTTATTTGACATGTATTTCCCACTCCAGGACTGTTGTGCACCTACTCCTAGTTTAAGGATAGAGATTGAAGTAGATGGTGGAATGTGTCGAACACTTACTTACTTAGGGAGTTACATCAGCTTGAACAGACTGGTTGCTGACGAAATCTCAGCTTGGATACAGAAGTCTGGTTTGGCATTTGCCAACTTGAGTCGTCTGTGTCGCCGACTGGTGCGATATCAGACCATCTATCTGTGTTGCTAGTCTACTGTGTTCTGTTATACATCTGTGAGACATGCCTGCTAATGGTTTGATCACAGATACCTTCGTAGCACTACTTGCATTTGGTGGGATCACTGTGTGAACAATGTTGAGGACAAGAGAAGTGTCTCAGGGAAGGAAGGTAAGTTCGTAGATGAAGTTGTGAACCTCGATCGGCTGAGGTAACTTGGATGTGTATTGGACGTGTCAAACCACCACGTACCTCGACGTGGAGTGTTATGCGAAGTTGTATTGGATTAGAAAAAGACCTAGAGTGACGAGATGAAGACGTGGCACCAGTTGATGAAGTCTCCGATTGTAGGTCTGAGTCGTGTGAAGAGATGTAGAGTACCTGTCTGACATCCCTGATATGATAGGGATGGGGTGCTTGAGGACTCTTGATGAGATGTCTGGAAATCGGTGAGAATGACGCAAATGTGTTGTAAAGCTTGAATGTTATAACTAACCATAATCTTCAAATTCACTCTCCTCTATATACACCTTTGTCTAATTTCGATGTCAATTTTTCTCATCCACTTGTTCTACTGTGAAGTTGTGTCAAATTGAAATGATTCACTTGTGTGCGAGGTTCTACGTTGACTTCGTCTTTCTTTGTCTGTCTGATGACGTGTTAGTACTTCACATGACTGTCTTTTTTATTGTATTATCTTTTATCTTGCTACTTTGTATCTTGATTCCTTGATGATATGTGAACTTGGACCTCAATAGTAGATACCACAAATTGATATTTTATGCTTATATGAAACAGTCAGTCAGTGTTAAATGAAGATTAAATCGAATGGAATAGTGGAACGGGAATCAGTTTAGTGTGTTAGTTGTGCAATGAAATAACTATTGACAGGACAATTACAAAATTAGGAGACAAAATCTACAAATTGATGATTGATACTGAGGTTATGATTGAAGGTGAAATGAGAATTTGAACCAAGGCCAGATTCGAACCAGCGACCAATGGATTACCAGCCTGATGCTCTACCAACTTGGCTATGAAATAATCATTCATTTATACACATTCACTGGGGTGTGAATGTGTGTGTTTTTTGTTTATTATTATTATTATTAGTCCCTTGGGTTCCTAATGGAACATAGGGCTTTGGTAGCACGTCTCCAGTGAACTCTGTTCTCTGAAATCTTTTGAACCTGACTTCACGACAGCCCATTTCCTCCTCACACGATCTCCTCCATGTCACCCTCGGACGCTTAACTCGTCGCTTCCTATCTAGGTTCCACTTGAGTGCCTGGCCCGACGCCTGATATCCCCTGTCGGCCTTCTCAGTGTATGCCCAATCCATCTCCACTTCCTTCCACTGCATATTTGTTGGGTGATAGGTTCTTGGTTGGTTCGTTCCCAGAGCTCCTTGTTGCTTACTAAGGGTTAAATAATCACTATGTACTGATGATTTGTATTCAAGGAGGGGGTTAAAATCATGTGAATACTGTAACAAAATAGGGAATTACAAATGTGAAGAGTTACATCACGGTTGAGAATGACTACCAGTAATGGCATGAATAAATAAGGGAGTAGAACTATTAACATATGAAAATGCATATTTATCAATGTAATGACAATATAGAAGAAAGGGATGGGAGGTTAAAATGTGCAATTTGTAGTAGGAAAGTTCATCAAGAGTATGTTGATGACCCTATTGTGGGCCAAGGTATACAAAGGGGAGGTATATATTTCTTTTGATACCTATGGCTTTGGGTATGGATGAAATGCGTAGTCGTTTAGTTTTAAGGAGATTGCAAAGGATACAATATATCACAGAAAATGTATGATCTACCTCGATTAGATGTCCTGTGTCTACTAGATGTGAGAAGACTGCACTATTGTGACTCTTTGTTATTCCTTTCTGTTACCAAGCCAGTACACGTTCACTAGCGCGCATGGATACAGCTTGTTGAGTACGGCCTATATAAGTAGCTTCTTTTAAAGTGAAGATAGGAGTAACACAAGACTGCTTACTATCACCCATGATCTTCCTGATTGTGGTCAACTGGATCATAGAACAAACTATAAAAGGGCGAGAAGACGGGCATACGCTGGTTGACCGGGGAAAAGACCCCAAAATAAGATTTGGGTTTTGCCCATAATAACTTATGTCTATTGTCGCACAAATAGCAAGTTGACAGAAGAAGCAGCGAAAACGGGACTTCAAATAAATGTAGAGAAGACACAGGTGATGAAGATACCCAACCAACAACAACAACAAGCACCAATCACTATGAATGGCAGAAACCTAAAGGAACTAATCTCTTTCACGTACCTAGGCAGCATCGTTTCAGCTACACGCAACAGCACAGATAAGGACGTCAATGCCAGGATCAGAATGACAGGCTTTCATTAATCTGAAATCAGTGTGCACATCTATTGCACACCATTGCATTCAGCATAAACAACAAGATCTAGATTTTCAACACTAAGTGAGTCAGTCAATCCAGTGCTTCTATGTGACGGTTGAGAGACTTAGCGCGTTACGGAAAGCATTTCCAACAAACCGCAGACATACATGAACGTTCACTCAATAGTGAAGATCGGATCAGAAGGCGAGGAAGTATAAGCAAGCAAGAACTCTGGCTGGCTGGCAACGAGCCAACCAA
Organism: Heterobilharzia americana; assembly: GCA_944470555.2. Taxonomy (NCBI): domain Eukaryota; kingdom Metazoa; phylum Platyhelminthes; class Trematoda; order Strigeidida; family Schistosomatidae; genus Heterobilharzia; species Heterobilharzia americana. The sequence continues at coordinate 33,932,931 of OX104133.1, forward strand.
CCAACAACCTATCACCCAACAAATACACAGAAGAAAGTAGAGATGAATTGGATTGGACACAGACTGAAAAGACAGTTTGGAGACATCACGCGCCAGACGAGGTTGTCGAGTGGAAGCGAAATGATAAGCGACGAGTTGGGCATCCGAGGCGAGGGTGACATGGAGGAGATGGTGTGAAGAAGAAATCTACTGAAGCCGTATGTTCCACTAGGAACCCTTGGGACAAATAATGATAATAAAATGTAGCTGAATAGGAGCCTTCATCTGTGACAAGAATATCTTTCTCTGTTTTTCTCTCTAGGTGTCAACATAGGTCAGAATATATGTTTCTTATTGTGTGATTCAGTCATTTGACCAGGTTTCTTTTTATATTGAATCGGTGTAAAGCAATAAAAGTGTATATATATTGACTAGTCCATGTGTTCTTTCAAAAAATATCCCTCATAATATATGTCCATCCATCTCCTTGATGAGAAAGACATGTAGGAAAGGAATACTATTCCAGCATTCCATTTTCGTTAGACGTAGAATATGCAGATGACATAGTCCTGTTAGTCCTGTGAAGACGCTGACAAGATGCAGAGTCTTGTGAACACTTTGACTGTGAATTTGAGAATGTTTGTGATGCGGTTCTGACCACCGAAATGCAAATTGTTGCTCCAGGATTGATGTTTAGAGGTAAGTGCCTTGGCTAATAATAGAGTGTAGTGGTTGAGTGTGTTGACGACTTCACTTACCTTGTAAGTGAAATAGGATGAGAGTTGGTGCGTTGGTCAGTGGCCGGTGAAATGTCTGCACGAATAGAAAAGTCTCGATTGGCTTTCGTCAATTTACGCCACCTATGGCGCTGGTGTGATATCCGATTATGTATTAAGGGTCTCGTGTATTGCATAGCAGTCTGCTCTCTTCTAGTGTATGTCTACGAAACATGACCATTGAAGGTGGAAGACATGAGAAGGTTGGCTTCAAGTGTTTGACCACCGTTGCTTTTGGAGTATAGGCCGTATTCCATGGTGTCACCACATGGGTAACGCAGAAGTTAGGTATAGAGTTTTAGGGAGTAGAGGTAAATCAGTTGACGAGGTGATGAACCTTCATCGATTGAGATGGTTGGGACACGTATTTACGTATGCTTAGTCACCGATTGCCTCATCACTCAATGTTGGCTGAAGTAGGTTGAGGCTGGAAAAGGCGTGAGGTGGTCAGACTAAAACATGGTACCAATGCATGAAGTCTCTGACTGTTAGTTTGAGGCATGTAGAGGGGCGATGCAGATTAGGTGGTTGGGGTCTGTGTGACTAGAGGAACCAATGGTTAGAGACTCTAGGTGATCATATGGCTGAGAACCGATGCCAGTACCGCGGATGTATACACACTTCTGACTGAGTTTTTTTGTCTTCATCTTTCACCTGACTACCTTTCTACTTGATGTACTACTGATATGTTGTGTGGTGGGAACTCGGACCGTTACACAGTAATGCTTGGTCGTATGTTGATATTGTTGTTGTTGTTGTTTCACTATGCGTAACATTGACTGACTGTTTCAATATATAATAATAATTGTACATCATGCCTCATTTTGGCCTATTGTATTTTTCACATATTCTCATGGATTTATAACTGAGTAACACCTGAAGAAGTAGAAGAAGACAAGGATGTTAGTGGAAACTATTGTTTTTCTATGAATAATCTTTGAGAATATTTAAATTCTGTCAATGATAGAACTTATTTTACTGTTGTTTTGTTTTAGCCTGAAAACAGTATGAATCAATCTCTTAATCAATCTTATCACACCATAAATAATAATCCATATTTAACACCAATATTAACTGATGATAAGAATAATTCATCACCTATTCAAGATATTCATTGGTTACATAGAGGAATATCGTCGTCAATAAGTCATCAATTGAATAGTCCATATTGTAATCTATTATCATGTAACAATAATAATAATCATCATCCTGATGTATCTAATAAGGATCTTGTCAATGATAATAGTTGTAGAAATGTTGTCATAGGACCTCATGTAATCCAATCAACTTCAGGGTATACAATGACTTTACCTGAAAGTTATCAATGTTGTACTACAGCACCAGATTTACTCATAGATCATGATCAGATAGCTACTGGTGCTCGTATGATTATTCATTCACCGAGTTGTTCACCACACTATGGTATTGTTGCAGGAACACGATCTATATCTTCTGGATACCGTCCACAACAACAACAACACCAGCAACAGCCACTTTTGTATCCTATGCCAGTTTGTTGTTATCAAACTTCATTGAATACCGCTGCTGTTGCCGCTACCACTACTCTTATAAATGATAATAATATTACTGTACAGCCAATATTTTCTTCGGCAAATTTTACATTTAATTCTACACAACAAAATCAAACAATGTATTCTAATGTTGTAAGTCTTTGGTTATTTTCTGTTATTATAGAACAAAAACCTTTTCCTTTTCGTGTTTATATTGTTACTTATAATTTCCTGTCGAATTATTCGACTCATGTTAGTAGATCAGCTTCTATACGGTTGTGTACTTGATGATATGGTGGCTGTGGTAGCAGTTGAATGAATGTACAAAGCAGAATTTAGCCTCATTTACGACTGATTCGTCAGTTGAGGAGTGATGTTGTTCCCCTTGTAGACTGGAAGCCAGTACATCTATCTTTTCAACGGTTTCACTTCTTTCTGAGAACACGATGGAATGAGTAGTCTAGGGATGAGGAATTTACTCAGTGGTGGAGAATGTCTCTAACTCATGTGGATGGTCTTGGTTGTATTGTGTTCCCTGAGGAGGAGGAGGTGAGTTGTTTAATCATGGAGAAGCTTTCATTGTTTTTCTTTCTAGACAGTGACATCATCATCATCATCATCATCGGCAGCACCAGCAGTACTAACTTCTTCAGTATGAAGTAGTGAGCTGCCACAATATCCCTCCATGAATGATTAATTTAGTAGATTGCCGTGACCAACTGGTTTTGATTGGTTGTTCTCTTTGATTGTTATGTCACTGATTGACTGAATAGATTTTCCTGTTGGCTCTTCTTCTACTCCACTTCTCACCTTTGTGTCGTTTATCCTTTTACCTCATTAGTTGATAGACTGGGTCTATGTCTATACATCTGTTGATTGCTCTGCTGACTGTCTGTCTGATCTGAATGCCGAACTTCTAGGAATTCTGTGATGATATTCTTTGTGTTTCCCCTCTCCACCGAAGATTTCTACAGTGTCAAAATTGAATTCATGTGCATATTTGTGTTATCCACGTGGGCTGAGTGACGAGTGATGAAGTGTGTGGTGTGTGTGTGTGTGTGTGTGTGTGTGTGTGTGTGTGTGTGTGGTTTAATAGCTGATTGATGTTCTCATGTGAAGGAAGGTGAAGGTGGGCGATGACTTTCATCAGTGTGAGGGTGTTGACTACAGTTGGTTATTCCAGTTGATTTTGTAAATGATATTCGGTTTGCCTTTGGTCTTTGGTTGTTGCATTCATTGGTCTGGATAATGTGGTTTTGAGGGGATTTGTTGGTTGATGAGTGGCCACATCGATTCCACCAAGTGGTGTCAGTAATCCTATCGTGATTTCTGATACATCTTCTGTATGTATGGTAGGATGATGTGTTTGTTGATTTCTATAGATGATGTATGGGATACGCGTCTTGTGATAAGTTTTCGTGGGTAGCCATTTTACTTTAGGATAGACATCATGGAATTTTCTTTGTTTCTCCATGAAGTTGTTGTACTGTAGTGTGTTGTCGCTTTTTTGAATGGAGGTGTCACGCGATTAATTCTGTGCGTTGTTTTGTTGAGTATTTGATCAGTCAGTGTGTGTTGGCTTCTCGTACACTTGGGTTTCCAGTTTTCTGGCATTTGTTCTACTGACTAAAACATCCAGGAATGATAGTTGGTTGTTCGACTCCGTCTCCATTGTGAATTTGATGTCATTGAAAACGTTTTTGGTCAAACTGTGAGTGCTTTCTCAGTCATCTTTTATGATGATAAAAGTATCATTACGTAGTGAATTCAAATGTTCGATTTACTCCCAGGTAGAATGATGGTTTCCAGTCTCTGCATCACTGCTTCTTCAATTAATCAGGATATCGGTGATCCCATTGGGTTCCTGTCATCTGTTTGTATATCTTGCCATTGAATTGGAAGTATGTTGTAAGACAAAGGTCGATTAGTTTCATCAGACTTGAACATTTAGGTTTTGTGCACTGTGTAAGGCTTGTGTCTTCATTGAGCAGAAGGGTCATAGTTTCCTTGACCAACTGGGGTTCGATGGATATGTATAGTGCTGTGCATAAAAGGATACCATTAATTCGTCGTTTTCTATATTAATACTTTTGATCTTTTCTAAGAATTCTGTTGGTGGTTTGATGGAATGTCCTCATAATTGAAAAGGTGTTTTCAGTTTCTCGAACGTTCTCTTGATATGTTGTATGTTGAAGTTCCCGGAAGTGAGACTATTGGTCGTACAGGGACGTCTGGTTTGTGTAGCTTGGTCTACCGTAGAACCAAGAAAGGACAGATCCATTCGACTTCATTCACCATTTCTCTTGCTCTGTTATTTCTTCTGTTTTGATCTGGTTGCCAAAGTTTTGGAGAGGGTTAGTTCCAAGTGGTTGATATACATTTTCGTTTTGAGTAAATCGTCTGCCTTCTTGATGTAATCTTCCTTGTCCATGACTACCGTGGTGTGTCCTTTGTCTGTTGGAAGTAATAACGATATCTTTCCTATTTTTCAGCCTTTTTAATGTTTTCTGTTCTTGAGTGTTCATTTAAGCGTGATGTCTCTTCTGCCTAGTCAGTGGTCCGATTGTTTACCATATTTCTTGTTGAGTGGCCACATTTAATCCTGATGTTTTAAGTACCGACTCTAGCTCTGCAAAGAATTCTGGTCTGAAGGCATCTCTTGTGTTGTAATTCAATCTCTTTTGGAGGAGAATTTCTTCCATTTTTGTTAGTGGTTGTTTTGACCCAACAATCAATCACAAACCAGTTGGTCATGCCAATCTACTAAATCAATCATTCACGGAGGGAAGAAGTTACTACTGATGATGTCATTGTCTCAAAAGAAAGCTTCTCTACAATTAAATAACTCAGTTGCTTCTCAGGGAACACAATACAACCACGGATTTACTGAGTCCACGTAATCTTTAAAGCTTGTGAATATTAATGATAATTCAGTTATTTACAGATGATGCATTCCAAAGGCTTTTGGGATTTTAGAAATTGATTACTCTCAAGGAAACTTCTAGTGGTGGCTAGATGTTGAAAGATAACTTGGTGTTGAAAAGTAGAACTCTTCGTAGTCCTTTACTCTTCGGATAACCAAAAAAATACGTTTATTGACTTGATGCTGTGTATAACCACTGTCAATAGTATCGTCCCCTAAAGAGAGATGTTCGATTAACTTAACGACTTCCTTTCGGTTTTTATCAATCAATCAATCAATATCAACATAGGACCAGGCATTACTGTGCAACAGTCCGGGTTGCCACAGCTCAATATAGTACATCAAGTAGAATGGTAGTGAGGTGAAGGATGAAGATAAAAAATTCAGTCAAGAGAAATATAAAGTACAAGAAAGAAAAGAGGAATGACAAAATGCGTCATTAAGATGAGGATAATGTGTGTGGCGATACATCTGCGCCAATGACATCGGTTCTCAGCCATGTGATCACCTACAGTCAATCGCCAACCACTGGTTCCTCTTGTCCCGCGCACCATAACCACACAGTCTGCATCGACCCTCTACATAGCTCAAACCAACAGTCAGAGACTTCATGCATTGGTGCCATGTTTTAGTCTGACCACCTCAGGCCTTTTTCAAGCCTCAAACTACTTCGGTCAACATTGTGTGATGAGACAATCGGTGACTGGGCATACGTAATACGTGTCCTAACCATCTCAGTCGATGAAGGTTCATCACCTCGTCAACTGATTCACCTCTACTCCCTAAAACTCTACTCCTGACTTGTGCATTACTCACGTGGTGACACCATGGAATACGGCCTATACTACAAAGGTAATGGTGGTCAAACATCTGAAGCCATCCTTCTCATATCTTCCACTTTCAATGGTCATGTTTCACAGCCATAGAGTAGAGGACAGCAGACTGCTGTGCAGTAAACGCGACCCTTAACAGACAAACGGATATCGGTTTTCATACTGACACAATGGTGCCCCTAACTCTTTAGATATTATCCTAAAGTGTGTGAGACAAATTGCAATGCAAAAATACAGTAAATAGCAGTTTTTCTCCGACGAGATGTCTGACTAATTGTTAAAAGATGAGTATTCTGTCCTTTTCAAATATATGTGTCTTTGTAGCATTGCTCATTTGTAGTAGAATCACTGTGTGAACAATATTGATTTTAGCCGAAGGGTACTTCACAAGGAATGCAAATGAATCGATGAGGTCATTCACCTTCATCGAGTTTGCTCGATTGGACATTTATTGTGCATACTGAGCTATTACCTGCCTCGACATACAATATTATCCGAAGTTAGACTGATTTTTAATAATCCTCAGGATAATTTGGTTGGTTGTGACTAGCAAGGAATCTAGGATGCACGTTTTATCTTATTCAGCACTTGTCAGCTGGGATGTACCTGCATCCTCCAGTGCGGAGTAGTGTTGTCCCCAATAAAACATGAACCTCGTACACATCGCTTCAGACGCCAAGGTCGAGTAATTCAATCCACTAAAACAACGGAGAATGAGAAGCATATCAAGAAATAGTAATAACTAATATCCTTTCTACAAGAGGTGGTTCTCGTTCCTCCTTGGCTTAGTGGCTAACGTTGTAGCGTTTGAAGCGATGAGTATGAGGTTCGAGTCCTGTTGCTAGTAACATCACTGACTGGTTTGAACCACTGATTATTCCAATCTTCAAGAAGGGCAAGAAGTCCTCCAGTGATAACCACAGAGGAATCAGTCTGACGAACATAGTGTCTAAAACTCTAGGTTCTATAATTCTTCGACACCTGAGTGGAGCTCTGGAACAGCAAGCTTAAGAAAACTAGGTAGGTCTTCGACCCAACCATGAGTGTATCGATCAAATATTCACACTGCTCCAGGTCCTGGAACATAGGCACGCTTACCGACGCCCGACAATAGCTGTATTTCTCAACCTGAAGTCCACATTTCACTCCGTTGATCGAGAAGTCTTATGGCAATGTCTCTCACTGAAAGGCATCCCGAGTAACTACATCACCTTATTATTCAAGGCTCTCTACTCGAACACTTGTGGGTGTGTTACAGCCTATGGTGAGTTGTCCAGGGAATTATGCTCATCCAGTGGTGTCTGTCAAGGATGCCCACTCTCTCCATTCTTATTCAATTTTATCATAGATATTCTTATGGAGGTCTCCCTCTCGTCACCTAACTACTAACTATACTACTACTACTACTACTACACAGAGGTTGACCTAATCACAGGAGAATTTTCGTTACACGTAGAATATGCAGATGACATAGTCCTGTTAGTCCTGTGAAGACGCTGACAAGATGCAGAGTCTTGTGAACACTTTGACTGTGAATTTGAGAATGTTTGTGATGCGGTTCTGACCACCGAAATGCAAATTGTTGCTCCAGGATTGATGTTTAGAGGTAAGTGCGTTGGCTAATAATAGAGTGTAGTGGTTGAGTGTGTTGACGACTTCACTTACCTGGTAAGTGAAGTAGGATGAGAGTTGGTGTGTTGGTCAGTGGTCGGTGAAATGTCTGCACGAATAGAAAAGTCTCGATTGGCTTTCATCAATTTACGCCACCTATGGCCCCTGTGTGATATCCGATTGTCGATTAATAGTCAAGTGTACTGCACAGCAGTCCACTCTCTTCTACTCCATGGCTGTGAAACATGACCATTGAAGGTGGAAGACATGAGAAGGTTGGCTTCAAGTGTTTGACCACCGTTGCTTTTATAGTATAGGCCGTATTCCATGGTGTCACCCCATGAGTAATGCAGAAGTTAGGTATAGAATTGGGAGAGAGGTCGGTCGGTGACAAGGTTATGAACCTTGATTGACTGAGATGTTGGAACGTATTACATATGCTTACTCACCGATTGCCTCATCACTCATGTTGGCTGAAGTAGTTTGAGGCTTGGAAAAGGCGTGGGTCAGACTAAAACATGGCACAATGCATTTAGTCTCTGACTGGGTTTGAGGCATGTAGAGGGTCGATGAAGACTGGGTTATGGTGCGCGGGACAAGAGAAACAGTGGTGGCGATGACTGTAGGTGATCACATGGCTGAGACCGATGTTAGTGGGCAGATGTATCGCTACATACATTATCTCATCTTAACGAAGCTATACCGAATGTGGTCCCATGATGATGCACTCCGGACGCAGACACATCCAGCTTACGAGTTCTGAGTTCTTCTGCTAGCCACAATCAAGTAAACTATCATAACAAGTATCCAGACAATATCAAGGCATCTACACAAGTTGGACAATTTGATCCAATGAAACAATAGAGAATTATATACATATCAATAAATAGTAATCATCAGGATGTTCAGGGAAAGATGTGATGCCATACCATGAAACTGACTGTTGATCTGAGCAAGTGACTAGTCTCTGATCACAGAGGGGTTTTCTGTTGTCATGAGAATGCTGAAACCGTGTTGAACGATTAGTCTGCCGTAGTTTCTGAAACCTTATTCATGACTGACAGAACCCTGAGGAAGATAAACCTGTTTATATGGTCTGTTAGGCTGTACACTTTATATTCTCAACGATCACCTATTCCAACGTTTAATATGGTTAACAAACTAGAAGGATAGTTGTCTCTCGTTATTTATTTTACCTAGTGAAGTAGTGGTATTGTGTTTATCTGTTGTATCATTTTCCCCTTCTCTATCTGTCATGTAGGCATGCCCAGATTCTTATGTTGTAACTGGAGCTCAATTTTATAATGAACTCAATCGTACATCAATTCCAGTATTACCTGAAAATGATATCGAGGGTAACTGTGCTGTCAGCGTGAGAAACATTGCTTGTGGTGGTGACGGCGGTGGCGGTTGCAGTAATAATGACTCAGATGCATTTGACAGTGAAGATGAAATTGTCTCTGTAACTGAAGAGGATGACGTGAATAATTCAAAGGGAATACATGACCAAGGCACTGAGAAGTCATTAGATGAAAATGAATGTCATCAACACCAATATTATAACAATCAAAGTCACCCTAGTAATAACTATGATTATATGATTGCATTTAATACAAATAATAATCCTTATTTTATACCTGGTTTTATTAATTCAAACCTTAATCCGACAACAATCAGGCCAACTAATGTGATTACAACAACTACACCATCATTGCCAAGAATCTGTCTTCCAACACATCATTCATTACCGGTCTACTCAGATATTATGCCTACAAGATGTTATTCATTTGTTGGCCCAGATGATGGTGAAATGTCCAGTGTTAGTCAAAGTGCTAGTCAAGTTGTCCCACGTGCCTCTTCATCTTCTTCATGTCCAGATTCATCATCATCGTCATCAACATCATCTTCACCACCTTCTTGTTCACCTTTGAAATTATCACCTGAGTTACATTCATCTGAGTCATGTAAACCGCCTGTTTGCAGTGTACAAACTCTTACTGTCACAACAGTTTGTTCTTCATCTCCTCCTTTTAGCACTTATGGAGATGGTGATACACATGTAGATGGGTTAAATAGTAATCAGTCAATGTCGAACAATGTGTAATGTTTGTACATGCGTCTATCCATCCGTTTTATCGCTTTCTTCCACTTTCGGTGTCTTCATGAATTTCATTTTCAAGTTTCTCACTTCACCCCTGTGTGTGTGTGTGTACTTTAGCCTGAATCTTGTTTTCAATATTTCAATGACATTTTTTTTCATCAACGCCTTTTATAATTATTATGCCGTTGAAAATATTTCGATTATTTTCTTTATCAGTCAAATGAATTTCATGCATTTCTTTCTCTTTTTTTTCAAAAAAAAAAATCGAAATGAACAGAGATGTTTTGTTTAAATGAGTTGAAGTATCACTCGAATGACCTTGAACGAAAGCGCCTTTTTTAAATTGACTAGTTCATCTATTTACATACACATACACACACACTAATATTGCCTTCTGTCAATCATTATTTGTCATTATGTGCATAAAATTGTATTCTTTAATTATTTTGTTGTATTTAGTCTTGTTTAATTTTATTTTGCCATTTGTTGTACATGTGTTTGATTAAGTTTTTTTTTTGTTTTCTTTTGTGATCAATATGTATGATATATTTTTTTTCTAGCTTGTGTAAACATCAACGAATTAATTGTATAAAGGTGTTGTACATGTGTGTGTGTGTGTGTATGTGTGCAGGCAGAGGGTTTAATCTTCTCATTTTATGCTTCGTTTTAATATGAATAAAGAATACAAAGGTGTACTATTGAGAAACTTTGAATTACTCCTCATTCGATGTGCGTTTTTTTTTTTAATTGAATAGAGCAAACTGGATATTATCTACCTACGTCTATTATTATGATTATTATTATTAGAAGTGTTTTAAATAAAAATGTTATTTGCAGTATGGATTAACTATTTTATACGAACGAATACACTTTACTGATATAACTGCAGTCATGTGGGAGAGACAGAAAGATGATTCACCTTTTGTTGATAGATGTGTGTAAATATACTACTAATAAACGACTTAAGTAGTTAGAAATCACTCAGGCTGATGTGAGTAATCTGGGCACCCGTAGGCTGATGAATCCAGCTACCTAACTTACATGAATCGATATATGATGAATAGAATGATCAGTTTGAAAATGATTTACCAATTGACATTTTTTTTTACAGCTGATTAGTTTATCAACTGCCCAACTTTGGTGTCAACAAGGTTTCCGTTGGGAACCATTCAACTGAGGTGACAAGGTATAATCTTTGAGATAAAAGTGTCATGAATTAGCGAAATATACTACTACTGCAGAAAAAATTGAGTGGTTGAGAATTACTCATTGATCAGATTAGAATAATCTAAAAACACCCGACTGCCGTTTCACTTGTTTAAAGCCTAACCAGCTCATCAGTAGTGTACTAGACCAAATTTAAGTTAGCTGTGAAAAGTGTCAACGTGAAGCGTGCAATCTGTAACGTGTCGGAATCCTAGATGGGGATGGAGTTCTCACTTCACATTCCCTGTAAAAGATTGATCATCATTAACCTTGGCTTATTACATCATCTAAGTAGCATTGAACACTGCTTATCCTTATTTAATTACTTTACACAGTTGACCTTCAAACGGTCAGCCTTAAGTTCGAATCCTGCTCTACCTACTTTCCTCACAGCTTAGCATATAAATCTATATCATGTTACTGATGAATCACAACGTTATCTTGCAAGGCGAAATATATATATCAAACCACCATATCATAAAACTGTCCTGCTTGTTACACTCAACATTGATACCCATTTCGTTGAAGAATCTGAATACCAAATTTTAAATATAAGCCACATAAATATACTTGACATTGATATGAGACTGATGTTACAAGTACTGGGAATAATAACAGATAGCTACGTTAGCAAATGATGAAACAGCCAATCAGCTTTCGGTACTTCAGCTAGTAAGGTAGTTATTTTTAAAATGAAATATGATTGGCTACTTCAACAACCTCTAAAACATCTTCAGCATTCCGGGAGTGAACTTCAAGGTCAATTTACCTACTGCTGAAATAATCACCCAGATTTCGTCTATGAAGTTAGTTTGTCGTAGAATGGAAGCACCTAACCGGTTATCTCAGCAGTTGTTAAATTAACCATTAGTATCAGCCATTCGAGTAGTTCTAAAAGTCGGTCTAACAATCACCGAAAGAAACAATTACGTTCCTGTATTCTGTGAAAGATTACCTTGCCAAGCGAAATATCAAAGCTTGGTTGGTTATTTCAGTAGTTGTCTCGGTGGCCTTTAAAGTCCAGTAACTATTCTAACAACCAATCAGCGTTCAGTATTTCGTGGAAAATTACCTTTTCTGTTTGAATAAAGACACCTGATTGGTTATTTCGGTGACCTATAAAGTTACTGATAAGGTCATCCAATAATTCACTATACTTGTCATACAGGTAGTCAAATCGAACACTTTACTGTCCACTGTGACTACGGTTGAGATAACCAATTTCTTTTTGCAACTATGAAAAGCTATTGCTATGGGAATATACAGAAAGGAGTGGTCTGGAGAAGTCAAAATATAGTTTCTGTTATCACCTCTACAATTAGATGCATCAGCCAATCTGCCTGCCTGTTTGTTCGTCTATAAGGTTCCACAACAATGGAGACCGGTCGTTGTAGGCCTTCACTATACCCCAGGTGTTATCATATTGCGATTTCAAGATGTTAAGTAATGATTGGTGAAAATGATTAAATCCAATTCGATGTGAATACTGTAAGTTTTCATTGAAAGATTTTTCTAAGATTGTTAACAGTCTTAGTAACATGAATACGAAAAACAATACCGTAAACTCTTTCGATGTATACTCCCTATTCACTAACATGCCATTGTCCAAGACTATTAACATTCTCTGCAACCACATATCTTCTAGAAACCTCCTATTCCCTATTACTCCAACTCTTTCTGAGGAAGTGTTATTGTTGTATACCGACAAAGTCGACTTCACATTTGAAAGTGAACGCTTTTGACAAGTTCATGGTGTCGGAATGATGGGTAGTAGTCCCTTAGGAGCATTACTAGCTGATATTTATATGTCACATAACGAAAATGTGACTGGTGATCTCATCGTTAAATTTCTCTTTACGAGAGATATGCCAATGACATCATAGTGGTTTCCTGAGAGACATGAGGATATGGTTTGTCTACTACAAAGACCTGACACCGTACAAACTCACATCGGTCTGACTTGTGAGAAAGAGAATATTAATCATCTGTGATTGTCAGACATACTCCTGAGTCGACGAGAAGATGGTTCATAAAGGTGGTCAGTTTATAGAAAGCCGACGTGGACAGGACAATAGTTGAATTTTCACAGATTTTGTCCAATCCAATCCAATCGAAGTGGGGTCTAGTAAAATGCCTGTTTAATAGGATCTATGGTATCAGTACATCAGATAGGATGGATGAAGATATCAAACTACTGAGGAGGAGAATACTTATTGGGAACGGATATCCGATGAAGTTCATAAACCGTTTTATGAGTCAGGTAACACGAAAGCCGATTCTATACACGGTTCCTACCATACAGAGAGGAGTTGAACAGTACAGTTTTAAGATGTAGTCTAACACCTTAGGGAAACATACAGTACATGACGAATCTTCTGATTGTGGAAGAAACAAAACACATGCTTCACCAAAAACCTAAACATTACATCAATGATTATGTCACATCCCATTGTGTTTACCAATCTGTGTGTGTGTGTGTGTGTATGTGGTCACACATACATAGGGAGGGGTAATCGAGTCAAACAGTTGACGGTAGGAGAACATGTGCGAAATGGTTTCGGAAACAAGTGGAGTGTGAAACCGTAATAAACGCTGGTAGGAAATGACACTCTTCATCTATGTAGCTAAATAGGTCACAAAGTTAATGTTCAAGCATCTTTCAAAGTTTTATATAGAAACAGTCAAGCACGTATTCTGAGTTTGCCGAAGTCATAGCCATATACAAATTGAAACCATGTTTGTGTGTATATAAAACAATTTGTTCTTACACTACACCTACACCTTGCTAAACTGTGTTTTCTTACTAAGATTAGTATCAACTGTGTCACAATTGGGTGGCGGTTGCGCTATATCGTGAGCTAACAGAAGTTGGAAATATGGATTATTGGATTCTGATCCAGTGGCTCAGTGGTAACGTGCTGGCCACGGAGCCTGAAGGTCGCGGGTTCGGTCCCTGGGGGGGGGTCATGGGTTTGCACTGCTGAGGAATCTCATACTAGGACGAAACAGCTGTCCAATGCTCCCGCGCTTTTCAGTTTTCCTCCAACTGATGTCAGTCTACGATGAGTAACAACTTGAAATATTTCCAGATCACCACAACTCCCTCAAAATTCAATTGGACTGATGCTCATTGATGACTAGCTTCGAAAGATACTGCTGAAGTTCCAATGAGAGGTCATGACCGATGGGGGCAAAGCCTGATACGTCACAATTCTTGTTTCTTCTCATCTTTCTTCATTTCAATTCCCTGGTTATCTTAATGGCTCTATTTATCCTCCCACTTTTCCGTTTAATTTATGTTGACTTGATAAATATTGAAAGCCTGAGAGCACTAGTCAAATGTTTCGTCCTAATTCTTATCAGTAGTGTCAGACTACTCTATGAGGGACTGAGTCTACAGTTGTGAACATACACGATAATCACTTTACTATTTATCCACCTAGTTGAATTTTATTAGTTCCCATTTCCCCTACTTTTGTCTGGCAGCTCTACAACTGATGATTGGTACTCCAATTACTGTTAATTTGTTATGGAAAATATCTTGAAGATTGAAAGTGATACGAATGTAAACGAAGTTGATTAAGGCTGGGTGTTAGGCGAGAATCTACACTTATGCATACCATTCAACTGACTATTGTTTGTGCTTTACATCATTTCGAATAATAATTTGATCATACATTTACTTGTCACAAGGTAAAAGTGGAAGTTGTCATGTCCATGATATTTACCGAAGGCTGAACTGGTGAGGTCACCAGAGATATCTTGATAATCAAATTATGACGTGTGACAAACATGAAGATGCAACTTAATACTGTACAAACCAATATGCGCCTAACTAGAGGGAAGAAGAGAAAAACAACCATCTGCTGTTCCTAGATATACTTCCGAGTTGTAGGAAAAACGGTTCAGTAAAACCCATCCAGATAGGTTAGTACTTAACCTTCCATAGCTTTTGTCCAACTCATTACAAGTGGTGTCTGGTAACCTGCCTATTCAAAAGGATCCAGTGTGTCTGTATGGAATACTCGATGGATGATGACATCAAAATACTACGTGAAACATTAATGGAAAATGGGTATCCATTGAAGTTCATAAATCGTTGCAAAAGTCATCCAACACCGAAACTCAATCTGTATTCTATTCCAAGGAAAAGCGTTTATATCGTGCTACCGTTCCGAGGGGAATCTTACAGTATAATTCTAACAGGGAAGTCTGGGGTCTGGCATTAGCAAAACATACTAGGCTCATCGTAGTTGAGAAGATCGAACCCATGTTGCAACACAGATCCTAACACACTTTTTGATATCTGATTAATGTCTTCCTACCACCCGCCTCACATTTCCTGTTTCTTTCAGTTGTGAAGTCTTCCATGTCTTCGGTATAGATGTTACGTTGTTCCTATTACGTGAGTAGGGTGTTGGCTGACTCGGTGAACAAAGATTCAGTACTCAATCTCCACCTAATTACATTGGATTTCAGTACAGTGGTTGTGTTGTTAATGTATGTGTTGTGACCGAGTGGTGGGGTTGCGTGCGTGGGTATGATGAATACTGAGACTCGATAGACACCTCGACCGAATACTTTTACGACTGACCTCCCTCACTACCTTCTGCTTCACTCAGCCGCGGAAAAATCAGAAGACAAAGACAGCCTGTGACTGCAAGAACAGCGACAACTTTTATTAGGCAAACTACATGACATGTATGTATTTACAAAACTCTCAGAAAGTGAAGCCATAAATGAACCAATCCGATTTCTTGTGTGAGGTTGAACTTCTCCAATCAGGTTCTTATGTCAGCGCATGCATAAATCATGACTTGAAAACAACTCGCCTATTGGCTGCCTTTTGTCGCTACGTTTCAGTATGCATTGCAGTAGCTGAGTTACTTTCTAAATTACTGATCTGATTAGGATCTGTGATTCTATGTTTGTCTAAATTCCGATGTTCCACTAATCTAACTGACCCTGACCGCCTATTTGACCTATGTACTTGATCTCACAGTCACTGCATGGAATTTGACAGGTTAGATTATTTTGCTGAATTTGTTCTATCGGATCCTTAAGCCAACCAACAAAACCTATCTCTGAAAGGAGGAGTTCATACACCCCATTGTGTTACCATAAACGAAAAGAACATCAAAAACTCTACGTAGGATTCTCAACAAGACTGGAATTAGTTATGGTGTCATTTAAACCTACAAACCCACTCACAGATAAGTTTGGCCGACAGGCTTAAGGATCTTATAGAATCAGTTAAGCAAAACGATCTAATCTATCAAATTCCATGTAATGACTGTGAGTCAGATCAAGTATATAAGCCAAACTAGGCGTCGGCGTCGGTTTAGGGTTAGTGGAACATGGGAATTTAGCTGAATATAGAATGGCAGACTCGAATAAGATGAATAATGTAGAAAGTAACTCGGCTGTTACAATGAGTGGATTAACACACAACCACTCAATCAGTGTGGGATAAAACCCAGTGTACTCAAGTTCAGTACAATTCGGTGGAGAGGGAGAGAGAGATTGACTACTGAATCATTGTTCATCGAATCAACCAACATCGTAGTCATGTAATAGGAATGACGCAACATTTTGCCAGAGATATGGAAATTTTTACAACCAATGGTGATACGACTATAAAAATCAGATGTTGAAAGTAATATGATTACACTGATATGATTATGAGCAGTCCACCCATAGAATCGTGATGCATTGAAAAGATGCTAACCCAATACAACTATCCTTCATCCCACGTCTCCACGTCATACACTGACCACTTCTCCGCTTTTTCCATCCAGTCCTAGGGCTAGCAAACAATGAACGATATGGGAGCCGTTTGGATGATATGTATAACACATGTCCAACTCACCGAACCCAATGTTCCCAAACGACTTGACTTATTGAATGACAATATCCGTCATACCCAAACACCTTGTCGTAACTCAGAATTACTTACATGATGTTAGCCCCAGATACCAGCAATCCTACGGAAACAACACTGATCCAGCACAGAGTCGTTACATATCCTCACCTCAAGGAGGTCAAGTTTCACAGGTGTAGAACAGAACTCCTCGCACTGTAGCGTCAATACGGTCTTAAAGGTGGCCCTTGCTTTCATTATGCTGTTGAAACTTCCACCACTCACACAACTAATCAAGAACTTTTCGACTACTTCCAACGGCTCGACACCAAGGGTGACTGCAGGCACAGGCTCATGCCAATCTTGCAAAAGTACTTCGCACTTTAATGGTGCAAAGTACATGCCGTACTTTCGGCGGCTAATTGCCAACCGATTAACTGCGATTTGAGTGAGCTGTATGTTATCGCACAGTAAGATGATATCATCCGCATATTGAAGATTGAATGGCCGTTCTCCGAGTAGTGTGAATCTACACCACCATCGCGTACTTCCTTCAGACTTGCCGCAAGAATGTCATCGATGGTAAAGTTAAACAGGAATAGAGAAATCTGGCAACACTGCGTAACTCCACTGCCACGTATAGCTCAGATACATCACACATTTTTCAGACAATTTACGTCTTCTAAGTATGTTATCAAAATTCATAAAAGGAACTAACTGTTCCAAAGAACCTTCTACACAAACGAACTTTATTGTTATTATTATCATTACTACCATTATGAAAAGCTGTATAGTTGGTGTATGTAGTAAACATCATAGACTAACATCAGTTGGAGAACCATTGAAAACCTGGTAGCACTGAACCGGTGTTTCGTCCTAGCATACGGCTCATCAGCAGTACCCACTCACGACTCCGCAAGGGATTGGATAACTAACAGTAAGTGGAGTCATGAAGTATATTAAGAACCATTTTGCAAGGTCAGTAAGAAGAACATTCTATGCTGCATTTCTAAGAGTTACCTATTCAAGCCGCCCTTTGGTTCATCTTCCTCCTAAAGAAATTTTACTTCGATTGTTCAGTTCCATGAGCATCTTATCTACATGTTCACCTGATTTTATGGAGATAGGTACACTGGACATTCACTGAGAAACATATTCCGTCGCGTTCACAATCATCTTCCAGTATGACTGAACCAAGAAGAACTTAGAGGGAAAAATTCATCAATCCTCGTCTAACATCCAGTTGACTGCAACCATGCAGTCTCTGAATCACTAAATGAAACTTCACCTGACCAATATTCACACTGATCATTGATAGTGGCCAGCGGTGGGACCCAAGGTGCGTGTTTCTTTCTGTTTGAGACTTACATGTCAGCTGGATTCACTAGCACCACAGTGAGCAATTTCATCCCGAATAAAACTGAAACCCGAGACCAACTGTTTCACACGCCATAGCGTAAGCCAAAAGGGGACTAAGTCATGAAAGACACTTCATGTGCAACATTTAATGTTGTTGCTTCGACTGTCCCATTGTTAATTGAACTAAATTGATCAGTTCACACAGGATTCCATATGTTTCATCTAATCTTCACTTAACTACTTTTAAGTGATATTAAATTATTCTTTATCCCTTGGGTTCCAAATGGAACATACGGCTTCACTAGCATGTCTCCAGTGCACTCTACTCTCTGAAATCTTCTCAACCTGGCTCCACGACTGCCCACAAGCTGTCATTTCTTCCTCACACCATCTCCTCCATCTCACCCTCACCTCGGACACCCAACTCGTCGTTTCCCATCTGGGTTACACTCGAGTGCCTGGCCTGGTGTGTCATGTCCCCAGTCGGCCTTCTCAGTGTATGCCCAATCCATTTCCACTTCCTTACACTGCATATCTGTTGGCTGATAGGTTCTTACTTCGTTGGTTCGTTGCCAGCCAGAGTGTTTTGTTGTTTATTCCTTCTCGCCATCTCATCTGATCTTCAGTGAGGAGTCAGCGTAGGCAGCAGTTGTTGATGAATGTCTGTAGTTTATTGGAAATCCCTTTCGTAACGTGCCAAGTCTCTCAACCATCACATGCAAGCATTGACTTGACTGAATTGGTGTTGAAAATCCGGATGTTGTTCACGCTTTATGCTGAGTGGAGTGCCGAAGATGATCTGCATACTGGTTTCAGGTTAATGCACCAAGGCCTGTCTTGCTGTCTTTACGATCCTGGCTGCTTTGACGTTGTCGTCTGTGTCTGTGCTGCTTGTAGTTGAAACGGTGCAACCTAGATAGGTGAAAGAGGCTACTTCCTTTAAGTTTCTCCTGTTGGTGGTGATTGGGTATCTTCATCACCTCTGTCTTCTCTACGTTCACTTGAAGTCCCTTCTTCGCTGCCCTGCCTCTTCTGTTAACTTGTTAGTTTCTGCCTGTAGGTCTTCACTTTTATGTGGTACTAGACACAATTCGTCATTGGCAAAATCCAAATCTTCCAGGATCTTTTCCCTGGTTCAGCGTATCCTCCTCTTCTCGCTCCTCACTGTTTGTTGCATGATCCAGTCTACCACAATCAGGAATATCATGGGTGATAGTAGACAGCTTTGTTTTACTCCTGTCTTCACTTCAAAGGCATCACTGAGATTTCCATTGTGTATCACCTTGCATGTGGCGTCCTCATATAGCTGCTGTTGAATGAGGTTGATAAAGATTTGTGGTCTTCCGTAGTGTTGAAGCAGCTGTCAAATTACTTCTCGATCGACGCTGTCAAAGGCCTTTTCAAAGTGGATGAAGTTGAGGTAAGGTAAATAGTTGACTGCCATTCTATTCTCTGTTCTATGATGATGCGTAGTGTTGCAATTTGGTCTGCACATGATTTGTACTTCCTGAATCCAGCCAGTCTGTTCGGGTCGTAGTTTTGAACACAGCGTATCCCTTAGTCTCTTAGGGATGATAAGGCTTAATATTTCGCTTGGGTTGGCAGGGACAGGAGCATGATTCCTCGCCAGTTCTTGCGAAGACTTAAATCGCCCTTCTTTGGGAGTTTGACTAGGTAGCCCTTCTTCCAATCAATGGCCAGGTACCTTCCATTCCTTCCAGACCTTCTGCAATAACTTTTAAATGATGTCGTGAAATATTCATTCACTTCTTCATCTCCTGTCTTGCATCTTTAACCTTCACTCTCCGATAATTCTCCAAGTGATCTCATGATGATTCATGAAATCTTATCCTCACTGATACCAACGCATTAAATGATTTCACTTATTGTCAAATGGAACGTACACACACACACACACACACAAGCAAACAAGTTTGCTTTTACTAATTATTGATTGGAGGTGAAATGAAAATCTTGAAGTTGACAGGATTTTGAAGCTCCACTCATGCATCGAAAAATTATAGAACCTAGAATCTTGGACACTACGTTCGTTAAGCTGATTCCTCTGTGGTTATCACATAGGGACTTCTCGCTTTTCTTAAAGACCGGGATAATCAGTGATTTAGACCAGTCAGAGGGGATCCTATTTGATTCCCGTATGCTGGTTAACACTTCCATGAACCTGACTAAGAGCACCTTACCACCATCCTTGTATACCTCTGGAGTTAGTCCATCTGGTCCTGCTTCCCTTCCTCATTTCAGGTTACCTACCGCTTTCTTGACTTCTGCTAGTGTTGGGGAGCGGGCTTATTTCAATGTTCCATTATCCGACTAGATAGTGGGCAACGCAATGGTGGCTGGGGGCCAGTTAAACTGTTACTCAAAGTGTTCAGCCCATGGTTCGAGTCGTCTCCCCTGTGAGTGAATCACAGTTTCGTTCTTCTCTGCTATAGCCTCACTAACTGTTGTTGACCTTTTCCCCCCAGTTTCCTTAATAAGTCTAAATAGCTGTCTACTATTAAGAATAACCGCTGCCTTTTCTATCTCTTTAGCCTTCGCTGCCCACCACTGTTCGCCGTCGTTGAGTAGACTTTTCATCAGTCTACTTTTAAGTTGCTCTCGCTCTTCATTGTACCCAGAGCCTGCAGGGATGCGTTCACGTCCATTCATTAGTTGGGAAGAAGCTGTTGATATCCACTGGCTCTTTATAGCCACTCTTTCGAAGTCCCCTACGGTCTTCAGTGCTGCTTTTACAGCAGACTGAAGATGGCACCAAGCTTCTTCTGGATGAGTGACAGTCTTCTGTTCTTACAAGTGTCTAACCAACTTCTCACTAAAAGTGGCTTTGGTGTTTTCATTGTCCAGCTGTACTCGTAATAGTTTTGTTGCCAATTTTTTCCTATGTCTATTGAGTCTCAGAAATATACGAGCTTGGACCTATTGCTCTACCAGCTGACTTGTGAGACCCAACTAGGATTGAAGTTTATATCTCCATATGAGTACGATTGTACAGCTTGTGGAAATATAAGTCATCACTAGGAAAATATTTCTTCACTAAAATCTTTGTTTCATGTCTTAATGGGGATTATAATTTTAATTAGATATCATGATTATTCCATCAAAAACTTGGTTCAACATGGACATGATTTCTTAGACGATGCATTCGGGAATAATGAATACCAACTGTATATACTAACCAAACACCTATACACTTCATTCTACGCTTTCCAGTCAAACAAGAATGACATGAAATTTATGATAAGGTAATAGGTAAGTCTGTTCAACGAATTCATAACTGGACATTGAATTTACGCATATAGTGTTCACATAATAGACGATGACATAGTCGAATGTGCAGAGAACAGGGAAATATGTTATTGTGAGAAGATTTCTGATATTCGGCAGCCTCATCTAATTCCAAAAGACTTCAGTCATATACCGTTTATACTGGACGATGATTGAAGGTGAACTGAAGATTTGAACAGTGGACAGATTCAA
Organism: Heterobilharzia americana; assembly: GCA_944470555.2. Lineage (NCBI taxonomy): Eukaryota > Metazoa > Platyhelminthes > Trematoda > Strigeidida > Schistosomatidae > Heterobilharzia > Heterobilharzia americana. The sequence goes on from OX104133.1 coordinate 33,954,588, forward strand.
ACCAGTAACCATCCAGCTTCTACCCCAATGCTCTCCCAACTGAGCTACGAGATCCAACTATTGACCAGATTTTTATTTCACTTCAATCATCAAGGGTTTTGCCCGACTACCATGTGAATTTGTGACGCCTTACTACCGCTTGATCATGCTCATATTGGCTGCCTAGACAGGTCTTTTCATCTCAGTCCAAATCTAACTGAATGAAAGGTGCAGAGGGAGCATCATATTGATTGGCATCTTGACTAACTAAAGTATCAGCCGTGGTTTGGTAAACTAGTGACATAAAAAATTGGACCCTGACCGGACTCGAACCAACGACCACAGACTACAGTTATTCAGATAGTCAGTCAAAATCATAATCAATTTGATACTCCCTCCGTCTCTCATTCTAATTCAGATGGATTTTGATTTGGATGAGAAGTCCTGACTGCGGGTAACCGGTGTGAATACAACCATATGGTAGTCGTCGGGCAAAACCCCACTCGTGATAGAAGTATAATAAAAATTTAGTCAGTTGTCAGGCCTCATAGCTCAGTTGGTAGTAGTAGTAGTAGTATGCCAAACCGTGAATCTCAGATATTCAAAATGATACTTTAGATATCCATCGTTAATTGATGATTTTTTATGAGATTCTCAGGTGTCCTAGGCTTATTTCAGATGTCCAACAATTTGTACTGCTGAAATTGTTGGATCTTCGATTAGTTCTTTGCGCAGAATGTGTTTCTGTGTGTGTGTGTGTGATCCTTCAATGGATGGGTATTTAGAAAAAGTAATGAAACACAGCACAAAAGAAATTTGGCAAAAAACTCTAAGTTGGTGAATAAAAAGTTATATGTTCTTTGACGGATCCCTGGAGGACGACCAATCTGATGTTGTCCATTTCTGACCATCGTGGTACACTTTGATGGATGTTAGTTGGCTGGAGGCGATAGGCAGGTAGCCCTACGCCGTTCACGTTTTTTGCTTGTTGATATTCGTAAGCCAGGTGTGTTTGAAACCTCAAGAGAAGCGATGTCCCCTGCGGGGACACCTGGCTCATAAGTGTACGGAAAATACAACTGAGGAAGAACTGATGACTTCACACAACACAGTAACTAGTAATCCACAAACTATGCAGATCAATTCAAAGAACTTTTAATGCTTATTACCTATAATTTAAGTTTTCATACGTCTAATACTGACACTGAGACTGTAAGAAGAATTGCCTGGACTGATCAATTCCAAATGTGTTTTTCAATTCCCCCACTGCTTTGGAACCAATTAAACTGACCGGTGGTTTTGAAATTCAACTATCTGTGCTCACTACCACCTCCCCTCAGTGTGGTCAGTTGGAGGTGTAGTAAAGACCATTGTTATTGTCATGATTATTTTTTGTCCTTTGGGTTCCTAGTGAAACACAGGGATTCGGTAGCACGTCACCGTTACACTCTGTTCTCTCCAGTCTTTGAACCTCACTCCACGACATCCCACAAGCTTTCATTTACTCTTCACATCATCTCCTTCATGTCAGTCTCAGCTGGGACGCCTAACTCGTCGTTTCCCCTTTGAATTCCACTCGAGGACCTGACCTCGCGCATGAAATCTCCAGTCAGCCTTCCCAGTGTATGCTCAATCCAATCCATTTCTACTTTCTTCTTCTACATATTTGTGGAGTAATGGGTTCTTGGCTGGTTGGTTCGTTGCCAGTTCACTGTTCCCCCTTGCTTATTCTTTCTCACATTCTCATCGCATCTCATCTTCAGTATCGAGTGAGCGTAGGTGGCAGCTCTTCATGTATGTCTCCGCTTTGTTGGAAATGCTTTCCGTAACGCCCCAACTTTCTGAAACATACAGTAGCACTGACTTGACCGAATTAGTCTTCAAAATCCACATCTTGTTCCACATGCTGAGTATAGAAGATCTCCACACTGCTTTCAGGTTAATGAAGGCTTATCTTACTTTTTCGATACTGACTTTGACGTCCTTATGTGTGCATGTGCCGCCTATAGTTGAAACGATGCTGTCTAGATGGGTGAAAGAGACTACTTCCTTTAGGTTTCTCACCTTGATGGTGATTGATGCTTCTTGTTGTTGCTGTTGCTGTTGGGTAGGTATCTTCATCACCTCTGTCTTCTTCACGTTCACTTCAAGGGATTCCCGTCTTCACTGCGTCTTCTGGCAACCTGTTTGGTTTTCGCCTGTAGATCTTCGAGTTTGTGTGACAAGACATTAGACATAAATCATGATGGGTGAAATCAAAATCTTCTAGTCTCTTTTCATTGGTCAAACAGTTTACGCCCAGTTTGTTGCATAATCCAGTCCACTACAATCAGGAAGATGATCAGTGGTAGTAGACGGTAGCCTTCTCTTATTCCAGTCTTCACTTCAAAGGCGTCACTGAGCTTTCCATCGTGAATCACTTGGCATAAAGCATCATCATCATCAAATAACTGTTGAATGAGGTTGGTAAAGGTTTGTGGCACTAAAACCGTAGTGTTGAAGCAGCTACCGAATTACTTCTCGGTCGACGCCTCGATCGAAGGCCTTTTCAAAATCGATGAAGCTGAGGTAAGGTGAAGAGTTGACTGTCATTCTATGCTCTGTTTAATGATGATGAGTAGCGTTGCAATTTGATCCACACATGATTTGTTCTTCCTAAAGCCAGTCAGCCTGCTGAAGTCCTAGTTTTGAAAGCAGAGCATATTTTACTCTCTCTAAGACGATGTGGCTTAATATTTTGCTTGGGGTGGACAGGGGTGGAACAATGATTCCTCGCCAGTTCTGACAAAGACATAGGTCTTCCTTGTTTGGAAGTTTGACAAGGTAGCCCTTCTTCCAATCAGTTGGCAGGTACCTTTCCTTCTTAACCTTCTGCAATAGTTGTGTGAGCCTCTCCGTTGATGTCTGTGTGTCTGTTTTCAGTGCTTCTGGGGTAATTTCATGTGGTCTTGCTGCTTTCCCGGAATTTGGGAACTTTATGGAGTTCACGACTCCACTTCTGCTTTTAAGGAGAGTTTGTGTGCACAGATAGTTCTGTGGCTGGGCTGCTGATGGTATTTCTGGAGGAGTTGCAGGTGGAGGTGGTCGATCCAAGAGTTTTTGAAGTGGTCATCCCATCGATTCCTTTGTTTCTCCTCTTTGGCGGTAACTAGGTTTGCTTCACTATCTTTCATTGGTTTCATCTGCGTTGATCTCCTCCCAGATAGCAACCTGATTATTTGATACAATGTTGTCAGGTCTCTGTCTCTCCTACCTGCAGCCTGTTCTGCTTCACTTGCCAGTGTTTCGTAGAAGTGTCTTTTGTCCTTCCGTGCACTTTGTTCAGTGTTTTAAACATTGTACTCAGGGTAAAGACGATTACTGGCTGCATATTAGCACAGATGGTTGAAACAAACTATAGGTTAGAAATGCATGTGCCGTTTCCCATCTTATACTGGGTTCATGTCAACCTGCCATAAGGTACTCGGTTCTTAATCTTTCAAATTGCACATCTGGTATTAGATGTTCAAAAAGCAGGCGTTGTCATTACCTTGGTCCGATTTCCAACTGACAAATCCATTCACATCCTACGCAAGGTAATCTAGTTTTCTATCAAGCTATTGTTCTGTTTATTATTCATGTTTGTGTAGTAGATTCAACTCGCATAAACACCGTCCTATTGTTTTATTTAGCTATCACCTTACAGCAATACCTATACACCATATACTCGTTTAGATAATCAATTATTTTGGATTGAATTCCACTATTGTAAAGTGACTTCCTCAAATGTGTAATATTATTAACCAATTGATAAGCGAAATGAAAACTTGGACCGAGACCGGATTCGAACCAGCAAGCCTTGGATTCAAATATATTTCAAACTATCATGATATTTTATTCCTGCTTGAACCCTATTGCTAATTTGCCATAGCTGTGATTGTATGAAGAATGTGATTGGTTTTATTCAGTAGTAGGGTTGACCTTGAATGTGATTGGTCTTGAGTATATTTGCCTAGTCTTGTCAGCGTAATTCACCCACACGATAAGACACGCAGTTCCGCTTTTGATATTGATCGACCAAATTAGCTGGTTAAACTTCTGATGGATTACTCCATAGGACTGATTCTGTGACAGATATACAATGAAGTTATCAAATTATTTGATGTGTTCAGTATTATAATTGGTTTAAACCACACTATAAGCAAGGTGATATTCGAATTTCTCGTCAGCTTTTCTCTTCAAATGTTCCAATGTACTGATCAGTGTAAAACATATACGAACCTATAGAAATTTAAACGGAATGAGCACAACAGTGTTTAAGTGTTCGCAGGTTGCTAGCAGCATGCAATTATCAGTTTGGAGAACGTCCATGTTCCAGTCTGGGACTCGAACCTAGCAGTCATCATTTCAAATGCCATATCGATATCCAGTAGGCTACTAAAGCATAAGAGTCACTTTTTGTGCAATAAGTATCAGTTTCTGCCTTTGGATATCCATAATTTCCGTCTGCTTATTTTATTGGACATTTAACTGACTAGTGGTTCATCAAGTGGATACCTAGATGAAGCATCACAAAGCTTCGTTTCAGAATCTTAGCTGGAATATAGAAGACCCATGGGGGATTTGTTGACTTGCTTCATTTCTGGTGCTCACTTGCTAGATATCCCACTACCTATTAAAAAGGATGAGTATAGAGTTTGTTCTGTTGTGCTATACGAGCAGTGACTGAGGTGACTTGGACATGTACTGCGCATGGCAAGCCATCACCAAATTTGATTTGCCATGCTAGGGGAAGTTGGATTAGCTTAGAAGGGGCTTCAGGGTGCACAGAACAAGATGTGGTTTGTTTTAAGCTATGTAGCAAGGCGTAGACTACTTCATTGGGGTGGCTGAGACGATAGGAATGAGTGACTGAGGATTCTTAGTGACAGAATGGCGCAGAAATATTCAGTCTAAAGCCTGTATGCTATGGCTAATCTTAAATTTTTTAAGTCCTCACTCTTCCTTTGCACCTTTGTCTACTTTGATATCAGCCGTTTTCTATTCATTTATTTGCATGCAGTTGTAATGTGTGGTAGTTCTCAGTGATGCAAGGCTCTAGGTTGATTGATTTTAACTGTCTGTCTGCTTCATCTCGGTGTCATTTGCTTAACAGTGACCAGTAATCCAACCCAGAACTAGCGTCTCTGAAGGTTTTTTAGTACTTACTAAATGAATTCGCTCGCTGAGAAGCAGATCTTATCCAGCTGATGAGTCTGATATGGGATGAAACAGTCGTTCTGGATTCCACTACTAGATAGCCCCTACCATCAAGGAGGGAGAAAAGACACCAAATGAAACTCAAGGCAACAGAGAGACATCGACCTATATTATGAAAAGTAAGGCTGAGGAGTCCGATACTAGGACGAAACAGCTGTCCAGTGCTCTCAGGTTTCCTTTGTTCTTCCAACTGATGCAAGTTCGTGATGAATGAGAACTTGAAATATCACTAAATCCCCACAAACTCCCCAAATTAAATTGATCTAGTGCTTATTCGTGTCTAGTTTCGAGAAGTGATTCCTGAAGCTTTAATGAGAAGTTGTGACCGCTAGGGTAAACCTGGTGGCCATGAGGACAAAAACTCAACGATGACATTTAGTGATGGTTGTCAACTGATAGAAGTTGGATTCTGACCCAGTGGCTAGCTCAATAGTAGCATGCTGGTCACAGAACCTGTAGGTCTTGAGGAGTTCCATACTAGTGGGACGAAACAATGGCTGTCCAATGCTCCCAATATTCCTCCAACTCCATGATATTGAATAGGAACTTGAAGTATTCTTAAAATCCACACAAACTCCTAAATTAAAAAGGAAAACGATGTTTTCCGTTTAAGTAAAATAATAAAGGACGGAAAATTAGAAACATTTTCAGTTGAAAATTCCAATATTTTATCGATCTATCCCATACTATATATATGTTGTACACTTACTTTAGTCTGCAATATCATCTACACAATAATAGTAATTTTTCTGTTGTTTGTGTGTGTGTTTGTTGTTTTTTTTGCATGTATGCAAAAATTTTAACAGTCTTTTATCAAAAAAATAAATGTTTTCATTATTTATGAATGAATGAATGAAAGAGTTTTGACTATCAACCTACCTACCTACCACAATCTGTCTGTTATATATTACTACTTATAACTGGGAATATAAGTAGATACCAGTTGTTTTAAACAGTCTGTGTGTGTGTGTGAATCAATGTTCAATTGTAGTAAATGAGTAAAACGTGTATTTATCTGTTTATATGTGTGTCTGTGCGTACGTATGTGTCAGTAAAGTCAAGAGTATTTGTCAGTCTATGTTGGTGTGTGTATGTGTGTGTGTGTTGTCTGTATGTATATATGTGCATTTAAATGTTGAAGGAGAAATTTCAAACTAATCTAGCTGATTCATTTAGAGTAGTTAGTTTGAATCAATCGATCAATAATTTAGATATTTGTCTATTATATATAAAAGTATGCACGCACGTACGCACGTATGCATGTACGCAAAAATTTTAAAAAAATGGGATGAAAGTGTAGATAATCGATTTATTTAAAAGTACTTTTTATGACTAGTTAGTTAAGATAGTCTGCCCAATATTTCGTATATGACCAATGAGAGTGGACCAGCTATTTGTCAATGTTATATCGTATTTTATTGGTGATTGAATCATGTATAACTTGGGCTACTGTGTTAACTGGAATGCTGGAAGAATGCGATAAACTTTAGAATAGTCGAGATAAGAAATGATCCCCAGTATATATATCATACAAGAAACTGAATCCATTTGGAAGAGGATCCAAATCGCTTGTTACAAACACTTAAACATTCCCATAACATTAATAAAAAGCAATAAACTGTAAACAGAGAATAATCTTTTCAAAAATTCTCATTCGATCCTACAGTTACAAAATGAAGAAATTGTACACCGTATAAAAAAAATACCAGACCAGATTGAAGGTGAATACAATTTCAAAATGGAATGTGAGTTATGAGATTGTAAACATATTGATTTTTTAAAATAAATTTGTCAATATTGAGATGATACATGTACAGATATGAAGAATTTGATGATAAGAGAAAAGTTGAACATGATCTTTCTGAATCCATAGTTCACGTTTGATCAATCGTATTGCGACAGCCTCAGCAATGTTGAGAAGGCGTCAGTGATGTACACATGGATATTGCTTTTAGTATATGAAGTATACTACTGAAAGCTTTATTAGCGTCTATATGATGCCCTGTGTTTACTAGATACACTTGTACGGGGATTTTCACTTTGATTTTGCAAACTAACCCGTTTAATGTTCTTGTATCGCTTACTGATGGTGTGAAATTCAGTTTAAAATTCTCTACGAAAGTGACCTTGAAAAGTGTAGGTAATCGATTTTACCATGGAATCCATCAGGGACTGACATCAATTGGAGTAACATTTGAAATCTAAGGGGGTACTGGACAACCACTGTTTCGTCCTAGCATCGGACTTCTCAGCAGTGCGCATCCATGACCTCACACCTCCACGGACCCAAACCACAACTTTCAAGTTCCGTAACCAGCACACTACCACTGAGCTAGCCATCATCATCATCAGAGGGTTTGAAATACTCAGACTTTTATGACTGTCACAGCTTTCTAACTAACAAGATGAGTTGCATTTACGCGGTAAATTTAATTCAGTGAGTTAACATTTTGTGAATGGCTAACAGTAAACCTACGCAACCTAACTCTGAAATGAAATTAATACGAATGTCGACCAATCAACATCTTGAAATGGACTGAACTGTTCAATCACTCTGGCTAGATTAAATGGAAAGTCAAAGATTAAAATCTGAGAACTCATTCCAAGTGAACGAAGGAAATATGATACTCTTCAATGAGAATAGGTAAAGGTTAAGGAAATTAAAATTTTAGCTTTCTATCTACAGTTAAGAACGGCGTCCTTGAAATGACCTAGAACGCACCAACACACAAAAGTTATCTTCCTAATGTGGTTTCTTAACTATCTTTATGAACTCACCTACATTTCAAATGCTTCTTACTGCTTCTTACGACGAAGATATTTATCCGTGAGATTGCATAATAGTTATCTAACTAAACTGTGATATGGATGTAAATGAGCTTCCAGTGATCTATCTACACCTACATTATTTGTGTGAACGCCAGTGGAAGGAAGGATTGAGGAGTTAGACCTTGGTCATTGAAAATAATGTAGACATCAGGTTCATGAAGGTGGACATCAAGGAAAGACTTTTAGAATTCAAAGTACATAAACTTCAGAAAGAAGTCACAATGAAGTAAACAAACATCCAGTGGGTCGTCCTCTTAGTACTACTGGAACTAGGAAGTCATTTGGGGTCGAGTCGTAGGGTTTAGGGAATTAAAATGAGAACTGTGATTAGGATGAAAGGCGTGAAACCTGAGCCTACTTCAGTATGAAATACTTGTTGATAAATTTCCCTGTTTTCGGGAATGTAAACACCAGATAAGCCTCTCAGAACTAGAAAGTATAACCAGACAATCATATGAGGAATAATTCTCTTCGACTTAATGCAAATTTCCATCATCAAACATCCTGTGTTAGAGACAGACATCGTCCTTCCCAGGCTATCTGGAAAGACTGCACAACCAACTTCTACGTAATTGGTCAGCTCAAGGTCACTTGACGGTCACTCAAGTGTGGCGAAGTCTTATTGTTTCACCTTGAGAATTTATTACTTGCCTACTGATTTTCTGTACAAATAATTACTCATAAGAAAGTAACCAGCTGGCATCGTATTGTTCCGAATGATTGATTAGAGGGATTAACTAATCAGAATCTGCGGTCTCAGCATTTGCTTCCAACGTCTATCCAGACAGCCTATATCTCGGGTAGAAATCTCCACTATCAGATGAATTCTCAGTAAGATATTTATCCAAATTTTGATTCACTTATGTTGTTGGCAGGTATATAGATGAGTATTTATTTTGCTTATGCATTTTCATCCCTACTAGTCAATATGTTCAATAACCTGGTGTCAGATTCAGGTTGTCTTCTGCTAACTTCGACTGGAGTCAGCAATGAGGTAACAGCATTTAAATACTAACTTCCAACAAGCGCGAAATGCAAAAATCGTAGACAACTGCTCAGCAGTTTCATTCAAAATAAAAATATACTCCATTAATACCACGTTGTTTACTGCTTCAGTCATTGTAGTGTAAACGACAATATTCGGTTATTGACATCAAAAATGTAGCATAATCAATTATCCTACTCATGAGTAGTTAAACTTTATACACAAAAATATACAAATCTACAGTATCAGTTAAATTCACAAAGAGAATATCACAGATGTTTAGTTAATGGATCACTTTATTTATCACGCTGAATATTAGCTGTCTGTTGAATAATTACTAAGATTTGGAACTAAACCAGTTGGATCTACTGGGTACTGTTGCTAGTAGGGAATTTTTAGCTTTTACTAATATTTTAAAAGCTTCTTCACTTCCAGGCGCATTGTTTTTATCAGGATGCACTATGAAGGCCAAACGTCGAAATGCCTTTTGTATATCATCACTGAGAATAAATCAAACAAAAAATCATAATCAATAATTAATTCTTTTTTGAGAAAAAAAAAGAAATTCAATGAGATGCTGATTTACATATGGTTAAGAAGCTGTGAATGAAATCTTGGTTGCTTAACTAACAATACTTGTCTTCACGATCCCTGATAGTTACCATGACTCATTTCTCAGATAGTATTTAACATACAGACGTCAAAATCTATCATATACTAGCCTTAGTTCTGATTGGTTGTTTTAAGAACCGTATCGTCGTACACTTCTATGGCCTACCTGAAACATCAGGTGGTCAACATAACTGATAGACATGTGTTAATGAAATACAGTGACTCTAAAGGCCGGTTTAATAACAGCTGAACTAACCAATCAGATCTTAGCATTCCTTTCGGGATGTAATAAAGAAATCTGACTGGTTGATAGAGTGACCAATGGAAGGACGAAGCTAAAAGTTATCCTCAGGTGTTATATATATATTGTATGTATGTTTTATTAGCTTATATCTTGAGGTGAAAAGTGCAACCAATACTTTGGACGTGATGAAACAGCATGAATTATTATTTGGTGACAGAGAGCATTTTAGAAGCTATAAAAGTAGATAAAATATGCCTGCATAATAAAGAAAGCATACGAATTTGCTCACAGAACTCTATATCCCATAGCAAGCACGATATCACTTGGAGTTAGCTTTTAACTGCTTAGTCGCTCATGGAGTATTTGATTGACTTTAATGGTCACCCTAACAACAAACGAAATAGACAATTACGTTTCTCTATTTCAGCTGGAAAGGCAGATTTTCATAAAATAGAGGAATCCGACTGGTTATTACAGTTGTTGGTGAGTCAGCTTTTATTTCGTTGAATGACCTACTCGAATCATATTTCACCTTGGTTGAATTACAATGACTTTAAAGGCTACCCTAATAACTACCGAGATAACCAATTAGGCTTCTATATCTTACGAAAGATCACCTTCCTGGCCGGAATACCAAAACCTGATTGGTTATTAAAGCAGTTGTCAGGGTGACTTTAGTCAGGCTTCGGTATTTCGCCTGCGAATGTACGTTTCCGGAAAATAGGGGAATGTAATTGGCTGTTTCATCATTTCCTAGGGTGGCCTTTAAAATTGACTGAATTGAAAGGCCATCTTAGAAACTGCTGAAATAACCAATTAGCTTTCGGTATTCTGGCTAGGATGGTAGTTATTCCTAAAACTTAGAAATGTAATTAACTATCTGAACAGTTGTTAAAGTAGCCTTTAAATCCACTCAATTTTTCCAACTGCTTAGTTAACTAATTTCAATGAACTGGTATACTATGGGGGAATAGATAAATCGTTTGCTTCGATTGCTGATATTTTTAAAGTGGATTTCAGTCATGAAGTTCAGTGTCAATAATGGTTGGACAAATGCCATTATGGTCTCATTGTACCATGTATGAGAACCAGCTGAATACTTTACACTGGAAAAGACAACTGTTGAAGTCAACTCCAGTTGTTGTCATCCTGAAGGCAACGAATACACCCGTCTTCAAATCAAAGAAACGTTTTGAATTCATAATTTATCCTCATGAAAGATCCATATAAATGTAAGCAGAAATCGTGATGCTTTTGTTACTATGATTGTTTCATTATTTGTGAACGGTTAAAACTATCGTGAACGTCTGATTCTCCTCAATACTGACAGTATATTATAGAAATGAGAAGAAATTCACCACAAAATTACTATCCAGACCTTCATCTTTTATCATGACTTCACTTTATTAATATTTCAGTGGGGCAAGCTCGGAGTGGGTCAACACATTGATCAAATCAAGTGCCAAAATGATGCCCTGGGACTCAGAAATCATTACGTAGGAGTAACAAACATTATTATTTAAAACTATTCAACGAGTATTACCTCATACTAAGAGGTAATACGGTCCAATTAACATATAGACCAACTAATGTGCAGGTTTTCAAGTCTCAATTGAATACTCCTAGGAATATCCTAAGAGGTGAAGTCAAAAATATTAGTGTACAATGTTGGGACTGTGGCAGGAGTGTAATTCCATGTTAGAAACAGTTTTATTTACTGAATGACGACGATTCGAGGATAAATTACTATTCCTCATATTCATATGAATGTGATCACACACCATTTTCAACATCTCATATTTATAGTTGTGTCACATCATATTCGTTGTTTCTATTGGTAGTAAACATTTCACATATCTCTAGGTACACGTGTTGCCTCATCATTCATATGACATGAGAACAATATTGGTTGATTCGATGAACAATGATTCAGTAATCAGTCTCTCTCTCTCTCTCTCTCCACCTAATTATACTGAACTTGAGTACACTGGGTTTTATCCCACCCTGATTAGAGTAGTTGTGTGTTAATCCACGCATTGTAACAGCCGAGTTACTTTCTCTACATTATTCATCTTATTCGGAGCTGTTATTCTATATTCACCTAAATTCCAATTTTCGGGTATTCTTACTGATCCCGACCAGCTAAACTATTTTGCTTAATCTGACAAAGTTGATCTCTGAGTGACTTTATTGGTGTGACTACCACTCTAATTCCACCTTCGTTAAGGATCCTACGTAAACTTTCTGATGTACCCTACTTAAAGAGTAACACAATGGAAAGTGTGGACTCCTTACTATTTAAGATACTGTTATCTTTTCGTCTCTTAAATGTAGAGGATACTTATCAGCTATTAGTACTTCTTTTATGTGTTTCAATTTCTTGTTTAGATCGTTCGACTGACTAGTCAGTTTTCTAGCTGTATCACTGAGACATTTGACTAAACCTGCCTTCACTGACTGACATTGGATGAGATGACTTGAGGTCTAGATACCTGTAAATTGTTTCCTGTAGACGGTGGGTAGTATCCAAACCATCGACGTCTATCCTTCGTTTCATCCTGCAATCCAACATAGGTAATTCTCCTCATTCATTTTCTATCTCCTCGTAAGTCGATTGGATTACGTCTACTACTGAGTTTCTGTGTCCAAAGGAATTCTCCATATGTTCCGATTTCAAAACAGTAGTAAATGTTCATCCACATATCACCACCATTTCTTAGGCGGAGTAATAAACTCTTGTAATATCATGTTTTCCCAACTATCCATAAATGTATATCTGCTGTCATTGGGGATATTGGCAATCCTATTGCTACTCCTTCTGTTTGTCCGTATATTTTGTCCTGAAACTTGAAGATTGTAGAGGTCTGCCATAAGTCTACGCTTAATATGATCTCATCTATCGATATCTTAGTTGTCTGAGTAAGTTGTGAGTCAATATTCAGTTGATATCTGACTGCCTCCAGTGTCGTGGTGATTGGTATTTTACTATAAAGACTTGCTACATAGAAACTAACCACTTAAGTTAGGTTTAGTCAAATGTCTAAGTGATAGAACTAGAAAACTGACTAGTCAGTGTAAGGACCTAAACAAGGAATTGAAACACATGAAAGAAGCACTACTAGGTGATAATTATCCTCGACAGTTTATTAAGAAATTCGTACGAACACACAAGAAACGAAGTAATAACAGTCACACGATTATGAGTAATATCGGTAAGACGAGTTGAAAGGAGTTCACAGTCTCCATTGTGTTACCCTACAACGAAGGCTACATCAGAAACTTTATATAGGATTCTCAAGAAAGCTAGAATCAGTTATGGTGACATTTAAACCTACAAAGTGACTCACAAATGACCTTTTTCGGCTGGCTTATGTGTCAGATAGAACCAATTAAGCAAAATAATCTAATCTATGAAATTTCATGTAAGTGACTGTGAGTCAGATCAAGTACATAGGTCAAACTAGCTAGGTGGGATAGAACCAATGTACTTAACTCCAACATGATTAGGTAGAGAGAGAGAGAGAGATTGATAAGTGAATCCTGTGTTCATCGAATCAACCAACACCCTACTCATGTAATAAAAATGATGACGCAACCCCTGTACCAGATATATGGAGAATGTTTACTACCATTGGTGGATGACAGGACTATAAAGATCAGACATCGGAAGTTGAGTGTGATCACTGTGATATGATGATCAAGTAATACTGTATCACCACCTATTGTGTGATATGAGTTTCACTTCCTTGTTTACCTCATTCGACTGACTGGTGAGTTTTCCAGCTCTATTATATTTAGACATTAGACTGTACCTGACTTCACTGACTGACATTGGATGGGATGACTTGAGGTCTAGAGATACCTGTTAGATTATGTTGGTTTCCTGTAGACGGTGAACAGTATCCAAACCACCGACGTCTGTCCTCCGTTTCACTGTGGAATCCAACATAGGTAATTCTCCTTATTCGTTGTCTACCTACTCATAAGTGAATTGGTGAGTTAGATGAGAGGAACATAGGAATTCAGCTGAATATATATATATAGAATGACAGAGCAGGATAAGATGAATAATGTAGAAAGTAAGTCGTCTATTGCAATGCATGTACATGTGCACACAACCACATACACACACACACTATAGGGTGGGTGGGATAGAACCACTGTACTAAACTCCAACATGATTAGGTAGGTAGGTAGGTAGATAGATAGAGAGAGATTGATTAGTGAATCTCTGTTCATCGAACCAACCAACACCCTACTCATGTAATAGGAATGATGATGGAACATTTATGCCAGAGATATGGAGAATGTTTACTACCAATGATGACAGGACTATAAAAATCAGATATTGTAAGTTGTATGTGATCAGTGTGATATGATGATCAAGTAAATAATACTGTATCACTTATTGTGTGCTATATCATCAGATAAACAAATCGAATATGGGAATTATATTCCACCATATCGTCTGGACTTTACAATCATATGAATTCCTTACTTGACATTCGATGAAATGATGACAAGTCTAGATATCTATTAGAATGTGTCAGGTTGCTGTAGACGGTTGTATCTAAGGTACCTGATTACCCTGACGACAGCAGATGGAGCATGAGCTGAATCTGACACCAACTAATTGAAAATCAACTTCCATTAAGTTGATGATCTACAGCTTCATGGAGGCAGTCAGCTATAAAAGTCACCTTTCACCTATATATACGAAAGGTTTTTGGCCAAATATTAGTACCCCTTGTCTTAATCTATTCTTCATCATTTTAACATTAACTAGTTAGTTAAACAATACAAAATTCATTAATCAAGGATGTATAGTATAGAAAATCATCAACAACTGCTGTCTACGCTGACTCCTCACTGAAGATCAGATGAAATGGCGAGAAAGAATAAGCAATGAAAAACTCTGGCTGGCAACGAACCAACGAAACAATAACCTATCAGCCAACAAATATGCACTGGAAGGAAGTGTGGAAATGGATTGGGCATACACTGAGAAGGCTGACTGGAAACGTCATACACCAGGCCAGTTGCTCAAGTGGAACCCAGATGGAAAAGTGACGAGTTGGGCATCCAAGATGAGGGTGAGAGATAGAGGAGATGATATGAGAAAGAAATGACAGCTTGTGGAATGTCACACAGCCAAGCCCTATGTTCCATTAGGAACCCAAGGGATAAATAATTATAATAATAAGGATGTATAGTATACTTAAAAATTAAAATTTTGTTTAAAATATACAAAATTAACTTACTTGTTAGCTGTTTTACTAATCCCTAAACGTTCATAATCCGTTTTAGCATTTTTAATACGTTTTATCTCAATATAATGTGGATCATAATTATACTTCATAGTTAGATTTTTATTTTGTTCAATTGATGTAGTTGATGAAGGTGATGAAGGAATTTCTATTCTATTTTTTTTCAAATGAACAGAATTTATACTATAATTGTATTGATGATCAGTTTTCAATGTTGACTGTTTTCTTACATGATTATTATTATTATGCATCATTTCAGTATAATTGGAAGGTATACTCGATTGATAGACTTCAGGATTGATAATACTTTCGAATAGACTCTGTCAGTAGTATATGTGTGTACATAAAAAAGTGTGTTATATTATTTGTTAAAATGTTATACATATACAAAGAAATTTTTCATAGGTTTCCTTAAAAAAAGAGGTGAAATCAACGCACCACACACATATATATATATATATATATATATATATATATATGGATTGATTCATACGGATAATGGTGTTAATGATAATGATAATGGAATGAAAGTCTTAGAAAATGTTGAATGATAAAAAACTTTCAACTTGATTGAACCACATGATTTAATAATGATAACACTACTATTTTACGGATAAATAACTTCAAAGACCATTCCTAGGAATAAATGAAATAGTCAATTCAATTTCTTTATTTCAACTGAAAAGGTAGATTTTCATTAAATGAAAACATCTGATTGGTTGTTGTTGTTGTTAGGAGGGGGTTTAAAGTGACACCATTTTCAATCAATGAGTTTTGTTGTATTTTCTAAACGTATATCCTTTTTAATCAAAATAACGAAATCTGATTGGTTATTTCAATGGTTACTAAAGTGGGTATTCGATTCAATTGAAAGTTGACTGCATATTTGGTGATAACTTTCCTGAAGTTGATCTCAGAAATACCCCTAACATATGAACTAGCAAAGTATTCAGCATCGATATGTTGTCCTATTAGAAACCGTTCTCATTACAGACTAGTAAAATCTTACGTAGTAAAACTAAGGCTTATTATATAGAAGAGGATGAAAAAATGGTTGCCTTCGATGTATTAAGTCTTTATAGTAAAATACCAATCACTACAACACTGGAGACAGTCAGAAATCAACTAAATATTGACTCACAACTTACTCAGACAACTAAGATATCGATAGATGAGATCATATTAAGCGTAGACTTATGACTGACCTCTACAATCTTCAAGTTTTAGGACAAAATATACAGACAAACAGAAGGAGTAGCAATAGGATTGCCAATATCCCCAATGACAGCAGATATACATTTATGGATAGTTGGGAAAATGTGGCTTTACAAAAGCTTAGTCCTGACCTAAAATATGGTGGTGATTTGCAGATGACATATCGAGAATTCCTTTGGACACAGAAACTCAGTAGTAGACGTAATCCAATCGACTTACGAGGAGATAGAAAATGAATGAGGAGAATTACCTATGTTGGATTGCAGGATGAAACGGAGGACAGACGTCGGTGGTTTGGATACTGCTCACCGTCTACAGGAAACCAACATAATTTAACAGGTATCTAGACCTCAAGTCATCTCATCCAATGTCAGTCAGTGAAGTCAGGTACAGTCTAATGTCTAAATACAATAGAGCTGGAAAACTCACCAGTCAGTCGAACGAGGTAAACAAGGAAGTGAAACTCATATCACACTGATCACACACAACTTACAATATCTGATTTTTATAGTCCTGTCATCATTGGTAGTAAAGATTCTCCATATCTCTGGCATAAATGTTACACCATCATTCCTATTACATCAGTAGGGTGTTGGTTGATTCGATGAACAGAGATTCACTTACCAATCTCTCTCTCTCTCTCTACCTAATCATGTTGGAGTTAAGTACATTGGTTCTATCCCACCTAGCTAGTTTGACCTATGTACTTGATCTGACTCACAGTCATTACATGAAATTTCATAGATTAGATTATTTTGCTTAATTGGTTCTATCTGATACATAAGCCAGCCGAAAAAGCTTATCTTTGAGTCAGTTTGTAGGTTTAAATGTTACCATAACTGATTCCAGCTTTGTTGAGAATCCTATATGAAGTTTTTGATGTAACGCTCTTATAGGGTAACACAATGGAGACTGTGAACTCCTTTCAACTAGTCTTACCGATATTACTCATAATCGTGTGACGGTTATTTCTTCGTTTCTTGTGTGTTCGTACGAATTTCTGAATAAACTGTAGAGAATAATTATCACCTAGTAGTGCTTCTTTCATGTGTTTCAATTCCTTGTTTAGGTCCTTACACTGACTAGTCAGTTTTCTAGTTCTATCACTTAGACATTTGACTAAACCTAACTTAAGTGGTTAGTTTCTATGTAGCAAGTTTTTATAGTAAAATAGCAATCACCAAGACACTGGAGGCAGTCAGAAATCAACTAAATATTGACTCACAACTTACTCAGACAACTAAGATATCGATAGATGAGATCATATTAGGCGTAGACTTATGGCTGACCTCCACAGTCTTAAAGTTTCAGGACAAAATATACAGACAAACAAAAGGAGTGGGTATCAATGGGATCACCAGTATCATCAATTGTAGCAGATATATATTTATGGATAGTTGGGGAAACATGACATTACAAGAGTTTATTACTCCGCCTAAGATATAGTGGTGATATGTGGATGACACATTTACTACTGTTTTGAAATCGGAACATATCGAGAATTCCTTTGGACACAGAAACTCAGTAGTAGACGTAATCCAATCGACTTACGAGGAGATAGAAAATGAATGAGGAGAATTACCTATGTTGGATTGCAGGATGAAACGGAGGACAGACGTCGGTGGTTTGGATACTGCTCACCGTCTACAGGAAACCAACATAATTTAACAGGTATCTAGACCTCAAGTCATCTCATCCAATGTCAGTCAGTGAAGTCAGGTACAGTCTAATGTCTAAATACAATAGAGCTGGAAAACTCACCAGTCAGTCGAACGAGGTAAACAAGGAAGTGAAACTCATATCACACTGATCACACACAACTTACAATATCTGATTTTTATAGTCCTGTCATCATTGGTAGTAAAGATTCTCCATATCTCTGGCATAAATGTTACACCATCATTCCTATTACATCAGTAGGGTGTTGGTTGATTCGATGAACAGAGATTCACTAATCAATCTCTCTCTCTCTACCTAATCATGTTGGAGTTAAGTACATTGGTTCTATCCCACCTAGCTAGTTTGACCTATGTACTTGATCTGACTCACAGTCATTACATGAAATTTCATAGATTAGATTATTTTGCTTAATTGGTTCTATCTGATACATAAGCCAGCCGAAAAAGCTTATCTTTGAGTCAGTTTGTAGGTTTAAATGTTACCATAACTGATTCCAGCTTTGTTGAGAATCCTATATGAAGTTTTTGATGTAACGCTCTTATAGGGTAACACAATGGAGACTGTGAACTCCTTTCAACTAGTCTTACCGATATTACTCATAATCGTGTGACGGTTATTTCTTCGTTTCTTGTGTGTTCGTACGAATTTCTGAATAAACTGTAGAGAATAATTATCACCTAGTAGTGCTTCTTTCATGTGTTTCAATTCCTTGTTTAGGTCCTTACACTGACTAGTCAGTTTTCTAGTTCTATCACTTAGACATTTGACTAAACCTAACTTAAGTGGTTAGTTTCTATGTAGCAAGTTTTATAGTAAAATAGCAATCACCAAGACACTGGAGGCAGTCAGAAATCAACTAAATATTGACTCACAACTTACTCAGACAACTAAGATATCGATAGATGAGATCATATTAGGCGTAGACTTATGGCTGACCTCCACAGTCTTAAAGTTTCAGGACAAAATATACAGACAAACAAAAGGAGTGGGTATCAATGGGATCACCAGTATCATCAATTGTAGCAGATATATATTTATGGATAGTTGGGGAAACATGACATTACAAGAGTTTATTACTCCGCCTAAGATATAGTGGTGATATGTGGATGACACATTTACTACTGTTTTGAAATCGGAACATATCGAGAATTCCTTTGGACACAGAAACTCAGTAGTAGACGTAATCCAATCGACTTACGAGGAGATAGAAAATGAATGAGGAGAATTACCTATGTTGGATTGCAGGATGAAACGGAGGACAGACGTCGGTGGTTTGGATACTGCTCACCGTCTACAGGAAACCAACATAATTTAACAGGTATCTAGACCTCAAGTCATCTCATCCAATGTCAGTCAGTGAAGGCAGGTTTAGTCAAATGTGTAAGTGATACAGCTAGAAAACTGACTAGTCAGTCGAACGATCTAAACAAGAAATTGAAACACATAAAAGAAGTACTAATAGCTGATAAGTATCCTCTATATTTAAGAGACGAAAAGATAACAGTATCACAAATAGTAAGGAGTCCACACTTTCCATTGTGTTACTCTTTAAGTAGGGTACATCAGAAAGTTTACGTAGGATCCTTAACGAAGGTGGAATTAGAGTGGTAGTCACACCAATAAAGTTACTCAGAGATCAACTTTGTCAGCTTAAGCAAAATAATTTGGCTGGTCGGGATCAGTAAGAAAACCCGAAAATCGGAATTTAACTGAATATAGAATAACAGCTCCGAATAAGATGAATAATGTAGAGAAAGTAACTCGGCTGTTGCAATGCGTGGATTAACACACAACTACTCAATCAGTGTGGGATAAAACCCAGTGTACTCAAGTTCAGTATAATTAGGTGGAGGGAGAGAGAGAGAGAGAGAGAGAGATTACTGAATCATTGTTCATCGAATCAACCAATATTGTTCTCATGTCATATGGATGATGCTGCAACACGTGTACTAGAGATATGTGAAATGTTTACTACCAATAGAAACAACGAATATGATGTGACACAACTATAAATATGAGATGTTGAAAATGGTGTGTGATCACATTCATATGAATATGGGGAATAGTAATTTATCCTCGAACCGTCGTCATTCAGTAAATGCTACCGTATCACCACTGTGTGTCAGAAATCAAAGAAACAAATGTAATATGGAGTTTATGAGTTATTTATTTACCTTCCTTCAAATTCTCATTGAAGAGGAAATATTTCACCAATCTAGTTATTTACACTTGTTGACTATCTAGTCTACACATGATACAATGGTTGACATAAGTGTCCACAATACACCATGTGACAAACCACAAAAATAAAGGCAGTTATCAGTGATATGGTGTGAATGTGACAGTGATTAACAGGATGATCTGTGATATAGCCGACTACCTGTTAAAAGATGAGTATAATTATTATTTGTCCCTTGGGTTCCTAGTGGAACATTAACTTTGTGACCTATTTAGCTACATAGATGAAGAGTGTCATTTCCTACCAGCGTTTATTACGGTTTCACACTCCACTTGTTTCCGAAACCATTTCGCACATGTTCTCCTACCGTCAACTGTTTGACTCCATTACCCCTCCCTATGTATGTGTGACCACATACACACACACACACACAGATTGGTAAACACAATGGGATGTGACATAATCATTGATGTAATGTTTAGGTTTTTGGTGAAGCATGTGTTTTGTTTCTTCCACAATCAGAAGATTCGTCATGTACTGTATGTTTCCCTAAGGTGTTAGACTACATCTTAAAACTGTACTGTTCAACTCCTCTCTGTATGGTAGGAACCGTATATAGAATCGGCTTTCGTATTACCTGACTCCTAAAACGGTTTATGAACTTCATCGGATATCCGTTCCCAATAAGTATTCTCCTCCTCAGTAGTTTGATGTCTTCATCCATCCTATCTGATGTACTGATACCATAGATCCTATTAAACAGGCATTTTACTAGACCCCACTTCGATTGGATTGGATTGGATTGGACAAAATCTGTGAAAATTCAACTATTGTCCTGTCCACGTCGGCTTTCTATAAACTGACCACCTTTATGAACCATCTTCTCGTCGACTCAGGAGTATGTCTGACAATCACAGATGATTAATATTCTATTTCTCACAAGTCAGACCAATGTGAGTTTGTACGGTGTCAGGTCTTTGTAGTAGACAAACCATATCCTCATGCCTCTCAGGAAACCACTATGATGTCATTGGCATATCTCTCGTAAAGAGAAATTTTAACGATGAGATCACCAGTCACATTTTCGTTATGCGACATATAAATATCAGCTAGTAATGCTCCTAAGGGACTACTACCCATCATTCTGACACCATGAACTTGTCAAAAGCGTTCACTTTCAAATGTGAAGTCGACTTTGTCGGTATACAACAATAACAACTTCCTCAGAAAGAGTTGGAGTAATAGAGAATGGGAGGTTTCTAGAAGATATGTGGTTGCAGAGAATGTTAATAGTCTTGGACAATGGCATGTTAGTGAATAGGGAGTATACATCGAAAGAGTTTACACTATTGTTTTTCGTATTCATGTTACTAAGACTGTTAACAATCTTAGAAAAATCTTTCAATGAAAACTTACAGTATTCATATCGAATTGGATTTAATCATTTTCACTAATCATTTTTCCAGTTTATATGTATGGCAACGATATATAGACAATGTAGGGGCGGGGTAATCTATGTAAATTTAGGTTTCAATTAATTAAATTCGTCTTTACTAATCGGTGGTTACTTTTACTTACAATTTTCTTATATCTTCTGATGGAATATCAACTATGAATTCTTTTTCATCACTTAGGATGCATAGCATTTATTCATCATAACGATACGTGATCCCTTATCACGTTTAAGAATGATTATATCTGATCTGTTCCATAATTCTTTCAAAGATTTGAAGTACTATGAATTCAAAATGTTTCTTTCTCTTGGGTTTTTAAGCTGTGAAGAACTGATGAGGAATATTGACTAATTTAGCCTTTAACTAACTTTGATTATCGGAAGATGTAAAGGACAAGAGGACTCAGTTGGTCATAGAGATTTTTGTATACAGCATCAATATCCAATGGAGAGATTTGTGTGTGTGTGTGTGTGTGGAACTGAATAAACTGAATCCAAGGGAAAGCACCTCTTTTTCATGAATTGAAAGTACAACACGGAGAATTTCGTCACATATTTATCTGGATCACCACGAAATTGAGTTTGTATGAATCCCATTAGAACGGGATCCAGACAGTGTATGCCTTATTCTATCCTTCGTTTTATGGATAACAGAGCTACACAATTTAATGAATTTAATATGGCATATAAGAGAAATATCCGATAACATAGATGAAGCATGAGTATGATTAAGGGAAACGTATAGATCAAGGATTTGTTAAATGGTTTCTAAGGGGGAATAGATTTCTAAAGTTGTATTGAGGTTAAAAAAAAGGTGAATTTCTGAATATTTATAGCGTCATGGAGGCCACATTCACGAGATCAAAACATATCATCATGTAAGAAGTGAAGTTACTGTAAATACCATTCTAGCAACACATGAGACTACGTTTCTTTTTTCTGTGAAAAATTATCTTCATCATCAATATACTACTGAGAAGTTTGAGTAGTTAAAAAACATTCAGGTAAAACTTTAGATAACTTGTAAGTGTTTTATTCGCCATAGAAAGAATCGGTTATGTGAGGTCAGGAAACATCAGAAACACACTTATCTGCCTTATAGGGATTTTAAATATAGACGTTTCATTGATGAATCCTTCGTTTGGTTGTAGTTTTCAGGTTGATATCATGCTGTCAACAGTTGTGCCATAAACGTTTATCAACCTCATTCAACAGTTATTTGATGATGATGCTTTATCCCAAGTGATTCACGATGGAAAGCTCAGTGATGCCTTTGAAGTGAAGACAGGAATAAGAGAAGGCTGCCGTCTACTATCACTGATCATCTTCCTGATTGTAGTGGACTGGATTATGCAACAAACTGGGCGTAAACTGTTTGACCAATGAAAAGAGACTAGAAGATTTTGATTTCACCCATCACGATTTATGTCTAATGTCTTGTCACACAAACTCGAAGATCTACAGGCAAAAACCAACAGGTTGCCAGGAGACACAGTGAAGTTGGGAATCCCTTGAAGTGAACGTGAAGAAGACAGAGGTGATGAAGATACCTACCCAACAGCAGCAACAACAAGAAGCATCAATCACCATCAAGGTGAGAAACCTAAAGGAAGTAGTCTCTTTCACCCATCTAGACAGCATCGTTTCAACTATAGGCGGCACATGCACACATAAGGACGTCAAAGTCAGCATCGAAAAAGCAAGATAAGCCTTCATTAACCTGAAAGCAGTGTGGAGATCTTCTGTACTCAGCATGTGGAACAAGATGTGGATTTTGAAGACTAATTCGGTCAAGTCAGTGCCACTGTATGTTTCAGAAAGTTGGCGCGTTACGGAAAGCATTTCCAACAAAGCGGAGACATACATGAAGAGCTGCCACCTACGCTCACTCGATACTGAAGATGAGATGAGATGAGAATGTGAGAAGAATAAGCAAGGGGGAACAGTGAACTGGCAACGAACCAACCAGCCACGAACCAATTACCCCACAAATATGTAGAAGAAGAAAGTAGGAATGGATTGGATTGGACATATAGTAAGAAGACCGTTTGAGCACATTAAGCGCCAGACCAGGCCCTCGAGTGGAAGGTGAACGGGAAACGACGAGTTGGGAGTGCGAGGCGGTGACATGGAGGAGATGGTGTGAGGAAGAAATGAAGGGTTATGCTCAGTGTTAGAACCAGTTGAGGAGACTGAGAGAACATAGTGAAATGGTGACATGCTACTGAACCCCTATGTTCCGTTATGGACTCAAAGGACAAATAGTAATCAATAATGAATTAAAAATTTTGAATGATTGTCATTCATCGATCAACTTCACACTTTAGAATTTGAATAGAACTCAGAATTCCATTTTCTGTATGTCTTATTGAAACGCAGACCAGATGGTTGTCTTCAGAGATCGATGTATAAGGAAGGTAACATGGAATAGACAATACTTGTGTTTCTATAGCTGAGTGCTTTTTAACAGAAAAAAGAGTCTGATTCATTCTTTATCTTGAAGAATAAGAAGAATCTCCACGAGTGATTCTATCGACGATGAATTAAACAAGCTAGATAAAATTCTTATTCAAAATACCTATCCATCCAGATTTATTGAGAAGAACTTGAAATTAAAACATAATACGGAGCAACTAGTCATAGTTTCAAAGAAGACCTTGTTTATGAACGTTGGTTTTCAAAACTGATATGGTAGCAGAGATCCTGAAGAATCGAGTATCCAGATGTCTGAAGAAGATATTCTTCTCTGAGAAGCTACAGATTAGCTTCTCTAGTCAACAACTGGACCCACGGTGTATTCAGGACAAGTTGCATCTTTGGGCCACCTCAATGTATGTTTTTACAAATTTACTTGCTCTTATGCAGCTAGTCATGAAGGTCACACATAGCATGCACTTTACAAACGTATCTCTGAGCCCTATCCTGCATGGTTGCTAAGGGGAGGATGTAAGTCAATTAACAGTTCAATTCATGAATATTTAGTCAACTCTGGACACATGACTAGCTCTACCAGAGTTCATCTTCACTATCAGTAGCAGTACGATTACGACAGTTATGCAACATGACGGAAGCTCACAGGTAATTTAACAGTTTAAGCTTGACTCTGCATATAGAAGCAGTATTATGTTATTATTATTTGTCCCTAGGGTTCCTAGTGGAACATACGGCTTCGCTAGCACGTCTCCAATGCATTCTACTCTCTGAAATCTTCTCAACCTGGCTTCACGACTGCCCACAACCTCTCATTTCTTCCTCACACCATCTCCTCCATCTCACCCTCACCTCGGACACCCAACTCGTCGTTTCCCATCTGGGTTCCACTCGAGTGCCTGGCCTGGTGTGTGATGTCCCCAGTCGGTCTTCTCAGTGTATGCCCAATTCATTTCCACTTCCTTACACTGCATATCTGTTGGCTGATAGGTTCTTACTTCATTGGTTCGTTGCCAGCCAGAGTGTTTTGTTGTTTATTCCTTCTCGCCATCTCATCTGATCTTCAGCGAGGAGCCAGAGTAGGCAGCAGTTGTTGATGAATATCTGTAGTTTGTTGGAAATGCCTTTCGTAACATGCCAAGTCTCTCAACCATCACATATAAGCACTGACTTGACTGAATTGGTGTTGAAAATCCTGATGTTGTTCACACTTTATGCTGAGTGGAGAGCCGAAGATGATCTGCACACTGGTTTCAGGTTAATGCCCCAAGGCCTGCCTGTCTTGCTGTCTTTACGATCCTGGCTGGCTTTGACATCCTCGTCTGTGCCTGTTCCGCCTGTAGTTGAAACGACGCTACCTGCCTAGATAGATGAAGGAGGCTATTTCCTTTAAGTTTTTCCCGTTGATGGTGATTGGAGCTGGTTGTTGGTGGTGGTGGTGGTGGCGTTGGTTGGGTATCACCATCACCTATGTCTTTTCTACGTTCACTTGAAATCGCGTTTTCGCTGCTCTGCCTCTTCTATCAACTTGTTAGTTTTTGCCTGTAGATCTTCAAGTTTTTACATCAGTCACAAGTCATGGGCGAAATCTTAATCTTCTAGGTTCTTTTCCTCGGTTCAGTGTATCCTTTTCTTCTTGCTTCTCACTGTTTGTTGCATGATCCAGTCAACCACAATCAGGAATATCATGGGTGGTCGTAGACAGCTTTGTTTCACTCCTGTCTTCACTTCAAAAGCATCACTGAGCTTCCTATTGTGAATTACTTGGCATGTGGCGTCTTCATACAGTTGTTGAATGAGATTGATAAAGGTTTGTGGCACTGAAACTGCAGTGTTGAAGCAGTTGCCAAATTTCTTCTCGGTCGGCGCTGTGAAAAGCCTTCTCATAGTCGTTGAAGTTGAGGTAGAGGGTTGATTGACACTCTATACTCTGTCCCATGATGATGCGAAGCGTTGCAATTTGGTCTGCACATGATTTGTTCTTCCTGAATCCATCCAGCCTGTTCGGGTAGTAGTTTTGAATCCAGTGCATCCTTTAGTCTCTTCAGGATGATGCGGCATAATATTTTGCTAGGAGTGGACAGGAGCGTGATTCTGCGCTAGTTCTTGTAAAGACTTGGTAGGTATATGGATGAGACAAATGGATGAATATTTATTTCATCTATGCATTTTCATTTTTATTAGTTAATGTGTTCAGTAACCTGATGTCAGATTCAGGTTGTCTTCTTCCACCTTCGACTAGAGTCAGCGGTGAGCTGGCATCGGTTATGACCAAGATATAGTATGCAGTAGTCCCTCTTTTGAAAGAAACAATAAGTAAGTATTTCAATGAAGAGTCTCTTATCGGCTATTTCATTTCCACGGTTGTACAAACGCTAATTTATACATTTTTCCTCTAATGGTTAAAAACGGTTTGTCAACCATAGCAGGCAACAAATATAATGTCAATCATGTGAGATGTCATTAAAATAAAAAACTGATGAGTAGTTTGGACATGACGTTTCATCACATGATGACGTAACTGGAAACTGGATTGTGATCAAGTAGAGAATAGCAACAAGAGTGAGTAGCGAATTCCTCAGTTAGTGAATAGTATGAAAAGAGAAGGAATTGGACAATCTTCTTGAGTGTAAATAGTTCAGGCTTCTTCATTTGGATGGCAAGAGGTTCATCGATGAAAAGAATACGAAGATGTATAGTCTTTGGAAGATTTCTTTTCAGTTTATAGATAGATGACTGTGAACGATGAGGTTGTTGAGATAGAGTGATTCATATCCACTATGTGTTCAATTATAGCTCGCCTTTGTAACCCCATGGGATAGTGCTCTTGAACCCTTTTAGATAAAAGTCGCATCGAACGACCTATCCTCTAAACTCGGCTCCATAAGACCAGATGAATTGATATCTGCACATAGAAGTGAAAGTTTTGCCTTTGAGTTATGAGAAATCGTTGGGTGATAAGAGAATACTAGTCTCAGCGTCGATGTAAACAATGTCCTTCTTAGAACGTTTGATATCCTCCTTTATAGAGTGTCAGTTGTAGAATCCCCTTTGAATTTTCGATTTATATAAAGTATCTTTTTAGGCACACTGATAAGGTTCTATTTGCATGGTTTAGACTTGGTGCTTTTGTCTGTGAAGTGTGGTGAGAATCTGTTTTCAATTAGGATTTTCTTTAGAAGAGAAATTTCCTGTTCTAACACATCGGGACTGCAGATTCGTCTCATGCAAGTGGTAAGAGATATAATCTGATTTCCCTTACGACCAATAGGAATCCAGATAGAGAAATATATAAATTTGAGACTGTACAGCTTTGAAGGTGAAATCACCGAAAAAAGACTTTTTGTTTGCATACTCACTTGTTTCTTCTTTCAAGTTCCTCTTTTCACTAGTAGCTGTGCTCTCGGTTGCTAACAATTTGTTCAATCTGCGGTCCAAGATATCTGAATATAGACGTAGTATTCATCATGGACTGACATCAGTTGGGGAAGCATTGGAAATCTGGGAGCACTGGACAGCTGTTTCCTCCAACTAGTATAGGACTCCTGAGCAGTACGCACCCACGACCCGGCTAGGAGTGGAACTCAGGACCTTCAGGTTTCACGGCGAATGCGTTAACCATTCAGCCACTGGGTCGGTTTACTTGGTTCATTTGTCATACATTCTTCGTCGAACAGAAGACAAACTAAATATATACGGTATTATTGGGCTTTTAAATTCATTACATAAAGTCTTATGTCCTTGCTTCTTATCTTTCCAAATGACCGACACGCAAGGAACTTAGAGTAAAGATAGTGCTAATCATCTGACAAAATAGCTTCTACCAGATGTTCGTATGAGTCAAGATGTTTGTCTACAACTGTTTTAATAAGAAGGTTAACATGTACACCAGTAGTTCTTCTGACATCTTCACAGTTCTACACAATACACAACATAGTCTTTATTCAGCAACCGAAGAAAGAACAAAGTGGGATAATGGAGGAGTATAGGCAAGATTCAAGAGTTTATAAAAGACAAGAGGAGATGCTGAGTTATACCAGATATTGTCAGCTTCCTAATGTAGAAAGTTGGGTAGAAACATCTTTTGGAAATTAGTAAGATGTGGGAAGATTAGGAAATGTCTGAAGAGAAACACACACCGAGATAGATCTTACTTGTAACATCCTCCAATGCACAACTATCAACAGAACAGGAGTCATGACAACTAAGCAGTTTATACAGGTTACATTTACGTCTAAAACTAAAGTTTGTCTGACATTTTTGAAGAATTAAGCATAAGACCATTCATAGGGGACCATCGTCTAATAGTAGATAGGAAATCATTCAGTTGGGAACAGTCCACTGAGTAGATAGGTATGGAAGGTGTCAGGTTATCAGCGTATTTGATGAGATTGACACCAGCGGAAGAAAGAGAAATGACAGGGGGAAAAGGCGGCAGTGAAGTGGAGCACTTCCCTCTGTGAACAGCTCAATGTTTTCTTTCAGAGAAATAGGAATACAGCTAGCTGATTATCCAGGACTCAGTATGTGACCCCTAAGTCTTGAGGTCTTGAGACAGAATCAAATACCGAATTACAGTCTAAAAATGCAGATCTGATACACTTGGCATTTCTGTGAAGATTAAAAGCAATATTGAGAGACGAAACAGTGGCGGGATCCCAGATGCTTATTTTACTTTGATATGCAAATTGATTAGGGTCTCCAACAGCCTTAAATGAGGGTTCAAGCACAGGTATTATTCCTCAAGAACGGAGAAACAACTTCAATCATAATGAATTTTGGATATGCGCCAGGATTACCTGACCTAGTAATGGGAATGATCTTTAGACCCTTTTTTAACCAGACAGCTGGTATGGTGTTTTCTAAAAACGACCTACTAAACAATGTAGCTAATGGATGGCATAAAATATCAGTACACTTCACAGATACGAAGCTTGACATACCATTCAGACATGAACTATGAGATAACTTCAGGGATTTGAGACATTTGAAAACATTTTTCGCGGTGAATTTTGGACAACATTCTTCATTGGAAAAGTGTAAATAAAGTGGGATGGGACAGGTGGGTTGGCGTATAAAAGATTTGTCCAAAGCATAGAAGTCAACAAGTGCTTATTTACTAATGTTTTTGCTTCTAGCGGGGTCTTTGAAAAGTTCCTACATGCCTTAAGAGTCTTTATATGAAAAAGATTTCTGGTTATACAATAGGCTTAGACGTTCAATTTTCAATCTAATTAAAACGTTCAATCGATGAGCACCTTTTTATAGTTTTTTGTGCTGAGGAGAAGATATACGATCGAAGCGTGAATGTATAATACGATCAAATGACATATTAGAATGATTAAAATGAACAAAAGCATGAAAAAATCTGACATACTGTGTAAGATGGAAAACTTAGTAGCCCAAATATTTAGTAGCCGCTTTATTAGATAGATATGAAGATGTAACATAGGAAGCCATCTGCTTATTCCTCATTATGAATTCGTAAATGAAGAACATTTCACCGCTATTTGCCTAATCAACATCGTATGGTTGCTTACTATTCTGGCACTGATACTAGCCTCTCCGCATTCTGTGTGTTCAAAAATTGAATGAAGCACTAAGTACCTCAGATCGTAATTTTTGCCCATTAGATCAGGTTGGAAATGATGTATATACGACATAGGAGGTGATGTAAGCGGGGAAAAACTTGGCGTAATGCGCATGAAGTCGCAGGATAATCATCTGTTATGAAAGCACTCACTCAACGGCTTCCAATAACATTCTTAATAAAGCTGAGAAATACACCAGCCAGTTTCCCTTCTCACTGCTCAAGAAATCGAAAGTAATAGGAATAACCATGAAGTTAATATCGATGGCTACGAACTCGACATAGAGGTTCTCATGCTTAGTTTTATAGGTACCGTCGAAACCCAGAAAATCAAGACGATTTTCAGCAAATTTCAGTTAGTCAGCTGTAGTGAAGAAAAAGTGTTTCACATCTCCATTCTCAGTCGCAGAAGGATGCCGATGCACCTTGTGACTATTTATCCTGCAATTTTTTTAATAACTACCCACAGCAAACTGTTTCATGGGAAAACTCGCGTACCGCTCAAATTACAGTGAGAAAGGAGACGAGAGCGTATATTGAATACATTTGATTATTCAGTCATTTACCATATTGTGCATAAACAAAATCAGCAATATTAAATGTGCCCGTGTTGGGTATTAGCATTGCTCTAAAGCTGTCCAATTCAACTCCCTTCAACTTCCAGGCCAAAGAAACAATGTCATAAAGCAGATAATTGCAGAGGTGATTGTGAGTTAAGAACCACCGAGTTTTTTTTCAGAAATCATCTAAAAACTTGGGTAGGACGAGCGCAGTACAAGAGTATTTCAAAGATATTCGATTATATATATGTATATAATATTATTTTTCCCTTGGGTTCCTAGTGGAACATAGGGATTCAGTAGCAAATCTCCATTCCACACTCTTCTATCCAGTCTTTCGCATCTAGCATGACGACTACCCACGAGCTCTCATTTCTTCCTCACCTCCTCTCCTTCATGCCACCTCACCTCAGATGTCCAACTCGTCGTTTCCCCTTTCGGACTCCATCCGACGGCTTCGCACATCATATCCCAATCGACCTTCTCACTGTATACCCAATCCATCTCCTGCTGTATATTTGTTGGGAAATAGGTTCTTGGTAGGTTCGTTGACATACCAGAATTCCTTGTTGCTTATTCTTTCTCACCACCTAATCTTCAGTATCGAACTAGCATGGGAGGCAGCTGTTGATGAATGTTTGTAGTTTGTTGGAAACACTTTTTGTGACGCGCCAAGTCTCTGAACCATCACATATCAGCACTGACTTGACATTGATGTTAAAAATACGTATTTTACTTTTTATGCTGAGTGCAGTAGATCTCCATACTGATTTCCACAGATTAGTGAAGGTTTATCTTGCTGGTTTTGACAACCTCGTCCATGCCTGTGCCACTGCCTGTAGTTGAAATGATGCTGTCTAGGTAGGTGAAAGAGACAACTTCCTTTAGGTTTCACCTGTTCATGGTGATTGGTGCTCGTTGTTGGTGGTGGTGGTGGCGTTGGTTGGGTATCATCGTCACCTCTGTCTTCTCTACGTCCACCTGAATGAAGTCTCGTCTTTGCTACCTCTTCTATCAACTTGCTGGATTTCACCTGTAGATCTTGCATGATCCAGTCAACCACAATCAGGAATATCATGGGTGGTCGTAGACAGCTTTGTTTCACTCCTGTCTTCACTTCAAAAGCATCACTGAGCTTCCTATTGTGAATTACTTGGCATGTGGCGTCTTCATACAGTTGTTGAATGAGATTGATAAAGGTTTGTGGCACTGAAACTGCAGTGTTGAAGCAGTTGCCAAATTTCTTCTCGGTCGGCGCTGTGAAAAGCCTTCTCATAGTCGTTGAAGTTGAGGTAGAGGGTTGATTGACACTCTATACTCTGTCCCATGATGATGCGAAGCGTTGCAATTTGGTCTGCACATGATTTGTTCTTCCTGAATCCATCCAGCCTGTTCGGGTAGTAGTTTTGAATCCAGTGCATCCTTTAGTCTCTTCAGGATGATGCGGCATAATATTTTGCTAGGAGTGGACAGGAGCGTGATTCTGCGCTAGTTCTTGTAAAGACTTGGTAGGTATATGGATGAGACAAATGGATGAATATTTATTTCATCTATGCATTTTCATTTTTATTAGTTAATGTGTTCAGTAACCTGATGTCAGATTCAGGTTGTCTTCTTCCACCTTCGACTAGAGTCAACGGTGAGCTGGCATCGGTTAACGACCAAGATATTGTATGCAGTAGTTTCTCTTTTGAAAGAAACAATAAGTAAATATTTCAGTGAAGAGTCTCTTCAAGTTGTTATTCATCGAAGACTGACATCAGTTGGAGGAACAAAGGAAACCTGGAGCACTGGACAGCTGTTTCGTTCTAGTATGGGACTCCTCAGCAGTGCGCTGGTGGGGTCGTGGGTGCGCACTGCTGAGGAGTCCCATACTAGGACGAAACAGCTGTCCAGTGCTCCCAGGTTTCCTTTGTTCCTCCAACTGATGTCAGTCTTCGATGAATAACAACTTGAAATATTTCCAAATCTCCACAACCCCTCAAAATTTAATTGAAGAGTCTCTTATCGGCTATTTCATTTCCACAGTTGTACAAACGCTAATTTATACATTTTTTTTCTAATGGTTAAAAACGGTTTGTCAACCATAGCAGGCAACAAATATAATGTCAATCATGTGAGATGTCATTAAAATAATAAAAAAAAAACTGATGAGTAGTTTGGACATGACGTTTCATCACATGATGACGTAACTGGAAACTGAATTGTGATCAAGTAGAGAATAGCAACAAGAATGAGTAGCAAATTCCTCAGTAAGTGAATAGTATGAAAAGAGAAGGAAGTGGACAATCTTCTTGAGTGTAAATAGTTCAGGCTTCTTCATTTGGATGGCAAGAGGTTCATCGATGAAAAGAATACGAAGATGTATAGTCTTTGGAAGATTTCTTTTCAGTTTATAGATAGATGACTGTGAACGAGGAGGTTCTTGAGATAGAGTGATTCATATCCACTATGTGTTCAATTATAACTCGCCTTTGTAACCCCATGGGATAGTGCTCTTGAACCCTTTTAGATAACAGTCGTATCGAACGACCTATCCTATAAACTTGGCTCCATAAGACCAGATGAATTGATATCTGCACATAGAAGTGAAAGTTTTGCCTTTGAGTTGTAAGAAATCGTTGGGTGATAAGAGAATACTAGTCTCAGCGTCGATGTAAACAATGTCCTCCTTAGAACGTTTGATATCCTCCTTTATAGAGTGTCAGTTGTAGAATCCCCTTTGAATTTTCGATCTATATAAAGTATCTTTTTAGGCACACTGATAAGGTTCTATTTGCATGGTTTAGACTTGGTGCTTTTGTCTGTGAAGTGTGGTGAGAATCTGTTTTCAATTAGGATTTTCTTTAGAAAAGAAATTTCCTGTTCTGACACATCGGGACTGCAGATTCGTCTCATGCAAGTGGTAAGAGATATAATCTGATTTCCCTTACGACCAATAGGAATCCAGATAGAGAAATATATAAATTTGAGACTGTACAGCTTTGAAGGTGAAATCACCGAAAAAAGACTTTTTGTTTGCATACTCACTTGTTTCTTCTTTCAAGTTCCTCTTTTCACTAGTAGCTGTGCTCTCGGTTGCTAACAATTTGTTCAATCTGCGGTCCAAGGTATCTGAATATAGACGTAGTATTCATCATGGACTGACATCAGTTGGGGAAGCATTGGAAATCTGGGAGCACTGGACAGCTGTTTCCTCCAACTAGTATAGGACTCCTGAGCAGTACGCACCCACGACCCGGCTAGGGGTGGAACTTAGGACCTTCAGGTTTCACGGCGAACGCGTTAACCATTCAGCCACTGGGTCAGTTTCCACTGGTTCACAATTTCCAACTTCTGTCAATTCACGACATAGCGCGACTGTCACCTAACGTCTTCCTTCAGTTAGCATCCACTTCACTTCCGACTGGTTGACCCCACAGGTCACGGCTTCTCATTAGAACTTCCTAACATCCATCTGGAAGCAAGTCACTAATGAGCACTATAGAGTAATGTATTTTTGAGATGAATGGGGATTTTTAATTTAGACGTAGTATTCATCATGGACTGACATCAGTTGGGGAACCATTGGAAATCTGGGAGCACTGGACAGCTGTTTTGTCCTAGTACGGGGCTCCTCAGCAGTACGCACCCACGACCTGAGGAAACCCATGCTAGGACGAAGCAGCTGTCCAGTGCTCCCAGATTTCCAATCGTTCCCTAACTGATGTCAGTCCATGATGAATACTACGTCTCAATTAAAAATCCCAATTCATCTCAAAAATACACATATGAATATAGTCAAATAGACAGAATCAGCATAAAACCTAGCAAACAAGTGGATCGGTTCAACTTGTCACACTTCACAGTAGCATACAAAGAACAGGTGGATAGAAAAAGATTGATATCAAACTAGAAAAAGGCTTATGGGAGGATAAAGAAGTTGAAAATTAAGGTTAGCCCAAAATTTGAGCCTTAGAAGGCATCAAAGAATGGCCGCTTTTCAACCATATCATCAATAGAATTGAGAGGGGGTTGTGGGGATTTAGAAATATTTCAAGTTGGTATTAATCATAGACTCTGACAAAAGTCTTGACTAATGGGGCTAGCCTTATGGTTGTGAGGACAGTAATTCAACGATGACATTGGGTGGCGGTTGTGCTATGTCGTGAACTGACAGAAGTTGGAAATATGAACCACTGGATTCCGACTCGGTGGCTCAACGGAAACGTGCTGACTACGGAACCTAAAGGTCACAGGTTCAGACCCTGGTGGGGTCGTGGGTGCGCACTGCTGACGAAACAGTTGGTCACTCCTCCCAGGTTTCCAATGTTCCTCCAACTGATGTCAGTCAGTCTACGATGAATACCAACTTGACATATCATCAATAGTTATCAATCATTGATTTTTATGGTCTTGACGACCTGTTATAATTCCGAAACTGCTATGTTCTATGGCTGATAACGATGCAAGGGTATTGAGTGTCAGCCACCAACTTTCAATAAATTCCTAGTTGATTTCCTACCTAACCCAAATTAATGGAGAAGACATTATGGACGTGAAATTAAGATGTGGTCAGCAACCAGGTCTCGTAGTTTAGTTGAGGTAGAGAACCTGGCTAGTAACCCCGAAGGTCCCTGGTTAGAATCTCTACTTGGATTTTCACTTCACCTTTAACTATACCTTATTAGATTGTAGTTATATAACTAACTTCTCGAGAAACAGTGTATATAAGTAACACTAATTATAATGAATATTACTTACATTAAAAGCCTCGATAACTCCATGACCAGTGAATGCAGAAGTTTCGAAATATGCATATCCATGTGTTGAAGTCCATTCAGAAGCTTCATAATAACTTACTGATCGAAGCGTTTTATCAACCTACAAAATATGTTATCAAATCTTTTATCATTTACTATCATTATGGAAAAAAATATGAATGAATGAGCATTTTATTCAACTCATTAAAGAGTCATAGAAATTGAAAATAGTAGAAATCTTCACTTATATAACTACAAAATGTAAATATGCTATTGTAGAACTAAACTATAGAGAAGACTATAGACTATAGAGAAGACAGACGTGATGAAGATAACGTACCACCCCAAGAAAAAATCTATCTAGGCAGGTAGCACTGTTTCAACTACAGGCGGCACAGGCACAGACGAGGATGTCAAAGCCAGCCAGGAACGTAAAGACAGCAAGACAGGCAGACCTTGGTGCATTAACCTGAAACCAGTGTGCAGATCATCTTCGGCACTCCACTCAGCATAAAGCGTGAACAACATCCGGATTTTCAACACCAATTCAGTCAAGTCAGTGCTTCTGTGATGGTTGAGAGACTTGGCACATTACGAAAGGGATTCCCAATAAACTACAGACATTCATCAACAACTGCTGCTTACGCTGGCTCCTCGCTGAAGATCAGATGAGATGGCGAGAAGGAATAAACAACAAAACACTCTGGCTGGCAACGAACCAACGAAGTAAGAACCTATCAGCCAACAGATATGCAGTGTAAGGAAGTGGAAATGGATTGGGCATACACTGAGAAGGCCGACTGAGGACATGACACACCAGGCCAGGCACTCGAGTGGAACCCAGATGGGGAGCGACGAGTTGGGTGTCCGAGGTGAGGGTGAGATGGAGGAGATGGTGTGAGGAAGAAATGAGAGGTTGTGGGCAGTCGTGGAGCCAGGTTGAGAAGAGTTCAGAGAGTAGAGTGCATTGGAGACGTGCTAGTGAAGCTCTATGTTCCACTAGGAACCCAAGTGACTAATAATAATAATAACATAGAACTAAACTCTAGTGACAGCCAATCACTTTGATGTAAGCATTGACCAATCAGAATCGAGTATGTGAAGGATAACTTATTTATTAAGTAAGATAGCACTTTATTACCATTTCAAAAGAGAAATAATGATATCAACATTTTTAGTAGTTTTGTCATTGTGTGCATTACCACTCATCTATATGAGACCATAAGATATTCCTTCAGGATCCTGTTGACGGTCTTAGGAATTTTTGAAGATGACTCCATATATTTTCAACATTATTTGTGTATACTTCAGCTATTGTATCAACTAAGTACTTCTTATGACAATAGCTTGATGAAGGTAACCCGGTGCTACACGCCTTTCTATAACTGGTAGGATAGATTCTTCAGACCTATCTTTTATCCACTAAAAATGTCCTTTCTTCTTATTTCTGTCCTATAGTCCACAGTTGTACATTCAAGCAACATTCATGATAATAACCCAGTTTCTTAGCTGTATAGGGTGGTCTGGTTAAGTGTAACACTTGATATACAGCGTAAATTGTCGCCATGGGACTTGGTTTTGACATATCAAATCTAGGAAGTAACCAACCTCCAATATTTATCTCCATAAGTCGACGGCAGCCATGCAGTACTATGCTTTAAGTTTCATACATATGACTCAGATTAATATTCGAAATGGATGGAGCGTGAATGCGCTAGTTATCAGGAACAGCGTAGTCGTATAAAAAAAGACTTCAGATAAGAACATATTTGTAGAGGAGACTTGAGAAAAACTTACAGTTACATTTGGTGTTGCAACTTCAAGTAAGCACCCTCCTCTACTTTTGGTTGGCTGGAGTTTCGTAAAACTCTTAAGGAGGAGATAATGAACTTAAAATGTATTTTTAGAGACAAGTAGTAAGACATTAGAGAATTCGTATTTATGATCAGGGAAGTGTGTATGTATAGCATCACAAGGATCAGAATAAAAAACGAAGGGTAACAGCTGGTTGGTTGATTGTTCAACCTTTCCAGAACCTTTATTCTCATATATCATAAGAATGAGACGTATGATGGAATCTCCTCCCCTCAATCACATTACGATTCGGGAAATTTAGTCAAGTTTTATCTATCTAAAGCTGAGTTTCTCCCAAACTAATTCAACTAAGTATTCTTAGTAGACGTAGTTTTTGCCACCAATCTACTAGAGATCCTTTACCAATGGATCGTAGTCACCTAAGAATGAAGGTAGTTTCTTGATGAAAAGCAACTTGAAAGCATGAAAATCTCCGAGCCCTTACAGTTTGCACCTAAGGCTGTTATTCATTGTTGACAAGACACTAGCCGAAATAATTAACATGTCCTAGCCTTAGAAACGGTCTCAACCCAGTATTTAAGTTGGATAACCAATATCTAGAATTGAACTGTTGTCCCAGTAGCCTAACTAGTAAAGTTGTTAAAGAATAAGGGGGTTTCAGCGACAGAATGCCTATTCAAATCAAAGACAGACGAATAAAATCAACACAGAACCTCACACAGAAGTGCATCCATGCGAGTTACCACTCTTGGTGGTAGTATACAAAAGAAAATTTTGGTTAAAAAAACAGATATCAAAAGTTATTTTCGTGTGGATCGCTCCTGTTAAACTAAAATCCTCATGGGCAGAGGGGATTGAATAGTACTTTGCGACATAAATCTACTTGTAAACGTTGTGCTGAGCCTTATAAATTATATTGTTTGAGGCCTAGGAATAGAATGGAAGCTTCATGATTAAACCATCTAGCGCAGAGAATGCGACACTATAAAGATAATTCAACTGAGTAGGAACAACATTTCAAAATGTTGTATTTATTGACTTCGTAAGGCTTTCCATAGATTTTAATGCGTTTGATCCACCAGCCATTAACCAGTAGCCTATCTCCTTGAGTTAATAGCAGTTTATCCTAGTACGAGACACATCATCAAATACTGCACCCATTGCTCGGAAACTTGATCAACAGCAGTCAAGTGTGTTCACTATACAATGCTGAAGTGATATTCTTCCGAAAAATAAATATCCTACTATATGACTAACTTATCTTGCTGATATTTACACATACCTACTCTTGTAACCTAAAAGAAACCCACCTTGTTTCCACAAACAACGATAACTGGGGATGATGTAGAATTAGAGCCACTAATTTCAAAATGAAGTTCATGGATCCAACGAATCAAGTTTTCGAAACTTGACCTTTTTGTCACATCAAAAGTTAAAATAGCTCCGTCTGTATCCTTATAAAACTCGTTTCGGATATCGTAGAACATTGGATTTCCCGACAAGTCAAATACGTCTATACGAAGTTCACTACTTTCAACTTTAGTCCTATTATATAAGTATATAAAACATAATACCTGAAGACTCCGTAGTCAATACCGATAGTTGGCGAATACTTTGAAACAAACCTCTTCTCACAAAACCGTTTTATCAGACATGACTACAAAATAATTTACATATTAAGGTAGTAATATATACTTTGCCTGTATCTTCATCGCCCATGCTAATTATTTTTACCTTTCTTATAGTATTTTCTCCTGGCATAGCTAGAATTTATTATTCCTAGAATTCATGCTTATTCAAAAGAGTACTCCACCAATGACCTTTACGTTACATTGACAACACGTAGTAAAACAAAAACGTGCGTTTTACGTGAGTGAGGGAGGAATACTGGAAACTTTCTTTCACATATCTTCTAGGCGTACGACCGTTGATATTTAGCTACTATGTTAGTAAAATCAGACGCACCTACAACATAAATAGTGTAGACTTAGGAAACTAATAGCTTTGAACTGTCAGTTCTATTGGTTATGGTTTTGAAGTAGACAGAAAATTTCCTCTGCTTACCTGCCTTTGATTGTTGTGAGACCACTATTTTATTTTGATTTACATTCAGACTTGTAGACTGCGTTTTTTAGGAAGCTACTTGCTTCCCGAAAGTTTAGGGATCTTCTTGTGACTTTCGTCTGACAGGGCTTGAACAGAAGCAGCACAATAAGAATGGAAACGTACGCGCGGGGACCCTAGATAGAGGGGGTGGGAAGATGAATATAGTTAGTAACCAGGTGTTGGAAGACAGGGTGGATATAAGAAAACAGTAAGTATTAAATAAAACAATGGCAGTAGTGGGGTGGTGAAGGTTATACTAACTTCTTTGGATAAGTTGCTGGTGCCCCATCTGCGTTGATGTTGAGTCACACGAACTAGCATACTTGTCCTTTTTTTCTTCTCAACGGGTCCTCGGTGGGAGCTCTGACTACATTCCACGGTAAGGCTATCCATAAAGTATATTCTCTTAAGGTGAAAAAGTTTGACCTAAGCTTGGTACCACCTTTCTAA
Source organism: Heterobilharzia americana (assembly GCA_944470555.2). NCBI lineage: Eukaryota > Metazoa > Platyhelminthes > Trematoda > Strigeidida > Schistosomatidae > Heterobilharzia > Heterobilharzia americana. The sequence goes on from OX104133.1 coordinate 33,993,962, forward strand.
CATCGTATTCTGATACATTCCCGTGATGATTACCACCATATAGCAGGAGAGGTCTCTGCACTTCCACAGGGAGATGTCGGTCTCTCTTGCACTATTGGGGTGTTGCGGAATCAAGTACCTCGAAATGTAGCCAAACACTCTTGGAAGTCCGCTAGAATGAGACACGGTGTACGAATGGTCGGTTGCATGCACAGAAAGCCCTTGATGATACTCGCTCTTGCTGATATTCTTTGAATTATTGGAATTAGTGTTCATAACGTTGGAGAAGTCGGGGCTCAGGAGCCTTTCGGAGGACACTTCGGTGATAACAGGTTTGCTTAGCTTATGCTTGTGATCATACTCAGCCATCCACAATTCATGGATCCCTACGCACAAGCCGAAGCCCAGGCCTTCCACTGACCATCAAAGTTCTGGTTGCCACAAGTCGCTCTGGAGTACTCTGAGGCCAACTTCTTCCTTCGTCACCATCCAGACTTTGGTGTCGACATTGTGAGGGATCATCGATGAAAAAAGAAAGTAGGAGTGACCTTGGAATTGTTCCTGGGGGGTACCTCTGATGTCGCTGACCTCATGTATCGTATCCTGTTCCATTCTGCGCATACTACCTGCCTTCCTAATGCACGCTGAACCCAAAAAGTTGGGATATATTTACTCTGAATGGCGAGATCGTCTATAAATGCATATTGTGGAAGAATCCAGCTAGGTTTCCACCAGGCAAAGGAAGATAGCTTGCGGACTAGTGATGTTATGGTGCAGTTAAACGCCCTTCATTCCCTGCCGCTCAGGGCCGCTAAAATCTTGTGGATTTTTGAACCACGGTCGGTTTACTGATACCTGTAAACCAGCTTCTGTCACGTTAACTTCATAATAAAAAACATGTATGCACACAGACATATCATATATTGTGACCATTTGTAATAGTGTGTGCCGATTTCATGTTACCCTAACCACCAGTCCCGTCATCCCGGAAAGTCATCGGGTTTATTTCATATGAACGCCTGCTTCGAAACCTGTGCTGCGTAACATGAACGGCATTTTTATTATTGTAGTTCCAGGATTCGTCTGACACATGGCTTTTCGGTATCTGAATCTGTGAGCAGTAGTGCAACGGGTCGGTAGTCACTATGGTTTTTCCTGTCTTCTCTTTTGAAAACAGATGAAAGGATGGCAGATTTCACTTCGTTCCGGGGTTGACCTGACTCTATTAAGTTCCTAAAAGGGTCACTTATGAGCAGCTCCTCAGGACTACTGGCTTCCTATCTTAGCTGCTACGGAACTTGTATAAACGAAGCCTGGATACCTTCGTGGGTGCCTTTTTCTGTATCACGTCATTACTTCACAAACTGAATCTCCTTTCATCCCTTTCGGTGCGGCTTCACCCTGATGTGGGTTTGGTATCGGAACTACTAAGTTTGGCTTGTCAGCTCATTAGCTTGGATATTTCAACAATATTCAATAGCCTCTGTCAAGGCCTGATGTAGAGCTAATGGCTCTGTTTATCTGTTTCCCTTACGACATGATATGGTGCAGGTCATTTAAGTTACCCTCTAACCGTGTCGGTAAGTTCGACTGTGGCCGGGTCCGCCGATGAAGTTTGATATTTTATCGGTGGCAGACTATTCTGTGGGTCAGTATATGCGGCTACAATCATCATAGACACCGCTTGAATGGGGGACTTTTCGATATGAAGTAGCATCTTCATTCAGCACCTTAGTCATGCCACGTTCAAAGATTTTCAGTGCCTCACCCCTGCGAAAACAAGGTGGATAGTTCTGGGAATTACATTCTTGTGTTTAGTCCAGTCCCCGTCAGTCCTTAGGCCATACCACATTCTTGGGACAACCCCCATGACCTCACATTCGGCAATGAAAAGTGTTGAGTTTATCCGGTCGCAGAATTTCCTTGGATGTCGTAGAGAAAGTCAACAGCACAAGATAGCAAGGACTAAGGGATGGACAAACGTTTGTATCATCGGTGAGATGCTTTCAACCCCCGGGATGCAGTTCGGAGTGAGAACGTGCCAGTTTGGTTCACATCAGGTGACATCACGTACTACTTCTGAAGGAGTGGTTACCCTGAAAGTTTTCTTTCGCATCTTATTGGAAGATATAGTGGCGTTTTCCGTTCACTAACAAGTGAATAGGCCGTATGATGAAGTTGTTAGTGGTCACTGTATAGCACCGCTTCAAGCTTCATGCAGCGATGAACCCGGTGGAATCCCCGCTGTCTTGCTAAGAGCGCACGGGAAAGAAATGCCGACGGTCCTTTCAGAGCCCTCTACCATGTCCCTCTCCAGTAGTAATCGCCCCAGAGACCGGAAACTGTCTTTATTGTCCCTTAAATGTGAAGATGCACGGACATCAAATGCTAGCAAACGTCGACCTGTAAGCACAACGTTAGTAGCACCAAAAACCATGAAAAGAAGATTGTGAGAAAAGTTGTAAGCAAAACGGCAGGTATCCAATTGCCTTCTCCAGAAAAACTCACTTTCTTGAAAGAAGGCACACGCACTACGTGTTTTCCCAAGCATACTAAGGATTCCACAACTGAGCGTGACCGTGGTGCATTTGTCGACACCCTTTTCTTTGGCTTTAAGTTAGCCTTTGACGAAGTGCCTCAAAAAGACTTAGTTGTTGAGTTAGAAGGGCTCGTGCTGTGGTGGCTCAGGCGATTTCCAGAGGGCAGCACTCAGGTAGTGAGATTCGGTAACTTCTGCTACTTCTCGAGATCTGTACAAAATAGTGTCATCCAGAGAGATGCGTCAGGACTGCCACCATTCCTTTCATGTTCAAATAATATCTGAAGCGCTGTTAGAAATGGCATGGCCCGTGTTTTTCCTAAAGATTTGGAGATTGTTTACAGTCTCATATGGCACTAACCTTAAATTCAAGATGAGTTCGTGAGTTCGTTCACTTGACATGTGGCCCGGCAGCCTCATTTATATGCCAGTAAATATGGCCTCCCACATTTCACTAACCCCAGAATTATCACTGACTGTAATCACAGCAAATGTTCCTTAAACTCAAACTATACGCCTCACAGCCGCCCTCTCCCCCGAATCACAGTAGCTCTCATCCCTTTTCATTGCGTGTCATGTGCATTACCAAGTTCACATCGGTTCTCCATTAAAGGTTAAAGTCACAATCCATGTTTATTATCAGAGTAGCCTATGTTCGAACATAAAACAGTGTCAAAGAAGACGCCAAGGTGCTTCATAATTGGAACACATACCAAAGTAATTGCTTCTTGTGTGTTTCTCCTCCTTGCTCTTTCATCATCCAAATCACTTTCGAAATTCTCAGGCAAACAATACCGTCTTTAAAGATTCTGTTTCACTTTCTCAACACATTAGTGGATTATCGCTGTGGACTAAAGCAAAGTAACCTCTTCACTGAAACTCACTTCTTATTTTCTGATCAGGATTTGAGAACTATCGCTGCCCATCACCACAAGATGCAATTTTATCTCACTACAAGTTTTGCAATACAGCAGGTAGAAAGTCAGAACCTCCTGACTTAGAAATGGCCTTGCAAGAAATAAAGTGAATGAACATAAATTCCAGTCACACAATAACCCTGTGGCCTTCTGAGAATAATGCTCGAATTACACCAAAATAAGTTGTATTTTCGTCCACATGAATTTGAACGACGAAAACGTTCACGTCATCAAAATGGATACGCATTGTAGGTTATATGAAATAAATACTATTACTGGTAGTCTCCGATTGTCTTGACCAAGATGTTGTTTTTGATCCTCTCCTCCTGGTTAAGAGTGCTAGTTCAAGGCCCTTAGGTACAGGGCTAGGTTTTTGAAGGTGGATTGCAATCGCCTCTGCTGTGTGAAGTAGCCGAGTGCATAATCCATTAGGTAAATTAATTGGAACCTGATGCATGATTTTGAAGGCTTTTCTAGAAACCACTTGATGTCCTGTGTCAACTAAGTGTACAAGTATGGAGCCCTTTATCATTCTGATTTGTCCCTTGTTCAACCGTGATGTATGGTGCCCAGAAATTCGACTATGGAATTGCCTCGTTGTATGCCCAATGTGACTAGCTACACAGCATCAGTTGAATCAATAAATGCACATGGAAGTGGCAGAATTGGACAGTTTGTCTTTATTTCTTGCACCCAGAATCATGCGATTGTAAAAGATGGGATATAATTTATTGGCTGGGAATGCTTTATGCAGGACTCTTTTTATGTGTTATGTGATAATTTACTGGCGACGTCACTGTTGAATTTCAGCTTCAAGAAGATTTGCTTCTTAGGAAGTTTTGGTATTCTTGCCTTAACCCTCCTAACATTCATACGCTTAGTGACAAATTTGTTTGGGTAGCCATCCCTACTAAGCAGGTCATGAATGGTGGCACACTCTTTCTTTATAGCATCCTTTGAGTGAATAGTTGAGGCACGGTATGCCAAGAACTTCACTAGGTTCCTTTCGTATTGGAGAGGTACAGCACCAAAGAAGTGTGTACATTGACCTATTGATGTTGGCTTTCTATAAACACTTCGCTTCAGGGTTCCATCCCACCTTCTTACCAACAGAACATCAAGAAATGGGATACTATCATTTTCCTCCATTTTCATTGTGAGGCTGATTTCCAGATGAACACTATTGAACTTATTCAGAACAGCATTCTTATCAGTCTCACTTTTGAGAACTATAAAGATATCATCCATGTAACGACAATATAACTCTAAACGGCTAATAGTATTGTTCAGTGGACCATTCTTAAGTTTTGCCAGGAAAAAATCTGCTAAGAGCGGGCCAAGGGGTGACCCCATGACAACACCATCAGACTGCCGGTAAAGTTCATTGTTAAAAAGAAATTGTGGGTTCATTGTACACCCCAGAAGTAGTTCTTTCAAAATAGAGACTGGAATACCTATTGACATATTCGTCATGTTCCTGTCAGATCTTTGATTCGTGTTCAGACAAAGTGTGGATAAATCTGCACCTCTGACATTGGTTCCGAGCCATGGGATCGCCTAGAGTCTCTAACCACTGGTTCCTCTTGTCCCGCAGACCCCAGCCTGTTAGTCTGCATCTGCCCGAATGGTTCAGACCAACAGTGGATGACTTCAAGCAGTAATACCATGTTTTAGTCTGGCCGTCTCTAAACTTTTTCCCGCGCGAACCTACTTTAGCTGAGATTGAGGGACGAGGCCTGAGAGATACATGTCCCAGCTACCTCAGTCGATGAATATTCACAGAGTCATCGACTGACTCTTCTCTTCTGCCCCAAACCAGCAGACAATGTTTGTTTCTTCCGATGTTCAATACTGATGCTGATGCATGAGGTCTCTCCTATACCTGAAACTTACTGCTTCCATTCAGAGGGTCAATATAAGGGATGAATATTTATCCTATTGACATATCTTAGTTTTTCAAGTCGGTATTCATCACAAACTGACATGAGTTGGGGGAACATTCAAAATTCGGGAGCATTGGGTGGCTATGTTGTCCTAATATGGGACTGACTCTTCAGCAGTGGGCGCCTATGACCCGGCCAAGCCATGGATTAAACCCAGCACCATGGACAGCACACTACCACTGAGCTAGCCAACAAGGTCAGAATCCACCGGTGCATATTTCCAACTTTTGCTGGTTCATGACATAGCTTGACTATCATCCATTGTCATCGTTGAGTATTTGTTCTCACAGCCACCATATTTGCCCCAATGGTCACGACTTCTTATTGGAATTTCAGGAATCACCTCTCGAAGCTAGCCACCTTTGAGCATTAAAATACTGATCACGGAAGTTGAAGGTCCTGAGTTCGTTTTCTGGTGCGGTGAGGTTCTGGATGCCCGTAGTCAACACTACAGTGAACAAAATGGTCGCCCACCATCGCCTTTCTTCATATGAGAACATCAATTGGATGTTAAACATCACACACGCCATTTCATCACTCGTCGCCCAGTCCACGTGGACAACACAAATATGGACATGAATTGGGTTTGACAATGTATAAATCTTCGACGGGAAGAGGAAACATGAAGAATATCAGAGAATTCCTAGAAGCTTGGCATTCAGGTCAGTCAGCAATCAATAGATGTATAGACATAGACCCAATCTATCAGCCAATAAGATGATAAGCGACAGACAGGCCAGAGGTTAAGCAGACGGGCAGCCAACAGGAAAATCTATGCAGTCAGTCAATGACACAACGATCAAAGGAAATAACCAATCATAAACCAATTCACCAGAGTAATGAATCACAGACGGAGAGATAGTGACAGTTCACTTCATACTGAAGTTAGTGCTGTGGATGATGTCGTCTAGCAAGACGATGAAACCTCCACGATTAAACAATCCAGCTCCTCAGAGAAGATAGTACAACGAAGACTTGATCAACAGAATTAGGTCAGAAATGAGAGCTAAAAAATACAGAGATTGGCCAACGTTTAGTGATTATTACACGTGAAAATCAATGCTGACCTTTTCGATTGCTCGACTGAATGGTTAACTGTATGAATCTGGTCAGTTTAATTGCTAACAGTTGGTTATGGGTTCGAACCCCGTATCATGAATCTAGGTTTAAACAAAGAGGTAGGATATTTAGGCCTCATGTGAGAGATATGACCAATTGTCTACCATACGTACATGTACATTTCCACTTATTGCCATATGTTATTGAAATAACACCAGGTAAGAGCAGAGACAAAGATGAACAGAAGTCTAATCAGTCTGGTTCTTCTAGTTTCTTTTAACATGCCACTTTTTCAGTCCTCGGTAGAAAAGATAACGGCAGTGTTCGAGTTTTGCTAGAACTCGTTAGTATCATTTACTTTATCGAATAATCAAAAGGTTAATCATAAACAAACATGGCTGAGATCTCGTTTGAGTGACATCTTGGAAATTAACGGCTTAAATCATGTTCCAATCCATGAGTTCTTCTTCTAACTTGTTATCTATATCCTCATCTTTACAAATATTGATCATGTGCTTTAAATACCTCTAGAAGATGTCCAGGTGAAGATAAGTCACACATGGTTCATTCAGCCCTTAGAGTTCAGTGTTCCACTTTCAACTGACTATTGGCCGAATGGATAGCAGAAACCAGTTAGATTTCTAACTAGCAGATGAGGTAGTTCCATTCTCTCTCTTTCTCTCTTAAAAGAACAACATATAACCATTGTAGTCTACCTGGGACTCACCTGTCACCTCGATGGATATGCAACTCACTGAGATGCGAAGCCGTATCCATCTCTTTAAACTTTAAAATGGCTACTTTTTTTCCCAGCGGCTCATTTGCATAATCCTCTAAAGTTTGAAGTGATGAGGTAGTGGGGACAAGATCACTCATCAGAAGACAGGTCTATCCAGCTGACAAATCCTAAATAGTCAAAAATGTACATCTGGAATTACACTCCTAGACACTAAGCAGAGTAATAAGGCAGTATCAATCAATCTATATAGGAGTTGATTTGCCAACACAACTCATTCAATTCAGTATACTAACAAGAAATTACAAGTATGATCAATTAAATAGCATACAAGTGTACTCATAGCCAGAGGAATGAAGAAGTAACTAGAAAACTATACTTATACAGTCAGTTTGTTAAAGTTGACAAAACACTGTTGGTGTGTATAGAAGGAAATTACTTTGTCAACAAACATAGTGACTGAATGTATGAAATGAAAAATGAATCACTGATAAAGTTTCATGAGAATATGTTAACAGAACTCATAGAAACAATGTTATTGTAAATACAACCAATACTAGTAATAATAATAAAAACAACAGTGATATGTTATCCATGTTTGAACCATGCATATTAATGATGGATAGTGGTCAACAGTGGAGCTCAGAACACGTGTAGAGTCCTGTTTACGACTCATAAAGTGAGTATACCCGTCTCCCAGTAAGCGACGTTGTCCCCCTAGGATTCAAACTCCGGGGATGACTGATTCAAAGACCACAGTGTTACCAGTTATACCACCAAGTCACGACATCTATTGGTGTTTGAGACGAAAGCTCACTGAGAGGTAGGTACATCCAGCTGACAAGTCCTAAATATGACAAAATGCTTGTCCTGGGTTCCGCTATTTCTATATAACTTGTCATTCACAAATTTCGAATGGGATAAGAACCACAGTTTTAGTAGAATAGCATGGATCCACTTCATTTAACTTCGGGAATGAATATCATCTAGTTAACATCAGCGTATTTTGAGGTAAATAGGGATATTTTTTCACGGTGGTTTGCCAACATTCTATTTAGAAACTGGAACCTGTAGAGTCAACCAGTAGAAAGTGAATTCGATGCCAAAGCATAACTTTGATGAGTAAACACGAAGATGACAGAGGTAGAATAGTACGGGTAATTGAATTGCAACCTACTAGTTGAATAGTAGATTTGTTCACCAGGAAAGTGCCTTCAGCGTACGGCCGTGCCGGTGAGGATGAGACATCTGTCTAATCATCTCGGGTTTTCAACAATACATCAATTATTGTCCCTCCATAATGATTACTACCTGAATTTCAGTGCCAATATATACAAAATACTTGGATACTTGAATCAATTTGCTGGGAAATTATCGGCTTCAAGTGAAGAATAACACCGATGTGATATAATTGAAGGCCTACGAATTGAGTGAGTAAATGGGCGAAAACTAATAGTAACTCTAGCTATATATTGAAGTACTGTAGAAGACTTCTGGTGTTTAGATGACTCTTATCTGGATAGCGAAGGACTACAGCTCAGCCTGGGTAGCTTTCAACTACTCAAGTTGTTCAGTAGTAGTAGTAGTGTAGTGGGTGCTACTGATAAGAACGAATATAAGTAGTATATACTAAGATGTCAGTAGAAATCATAGATAATTACCAGCAATGGGTAAAGTTTGTCTACAGAGAAAAGCAAGGGATAACGTGGGTGTATTAAAAGCAAGTGGAGATAGAAGCAGAAGAGGACATGAAGCACATTATGCAAATGGACTTTCTTAGTGGGAGGTGTACAATATATGATGACTACTGTATAAGATGCAAACAATGGACATTCCTTCCTACGTCTTACTTTATGCCGTCTCCTACAATAGTAATTATTATTATTAGTCCTTTGGGTTCCTAATGGAACATAGGGCTTCAGTAGCACGTCTCCAGTGCACTCTGTTCTCTGAAATCTTTTGAACTTGGCTCCGCGACAGCCCACAAGCTCTCATCTCCTCCTCACACGATCTCCTCCTTGTCACCCTCTGACGTCCAAATCGTTGCTCCCCATCGGGGTTCCGCTCGAGTGCCTGGCCTGGTGTGTGATGTCCCCAGTCGGTCTTCTCAGTGTATGCCCAATTCATTTCCACTTCCTTACACTGCATATCTGTTGGCTGATAAGTTCTTACTTCGTTGGTTCGTTGCCAGCCAGAGTTTTTCGTTGCTTATTCCTTCTCGCCATCTCATCTGATCTTCAGTGAGGAGCCAGTGTAGGCAGCAGTTGTTGATGAATATCTGTAGTTTGTTGGAAATCCCTTTCTTAACGTGCCAAGTCTCTCAACCATCACACGTAAGCATTGAGTTGACTGAATTGGTATTGAAAATCCGGATGTTGTTCCACATGCTGAGTGCCGAAGATGATCTCCACACTGGTTTCAGGCTAATGAACGCCTGTCTTGCTGTCTTTCCGATCCTGGCTGGCTTTGACATCCTTGTCTGTGCCACCGCCGCCTGTAGTTGAAACAGTGCTTCCTAGATAGGTGAAGGAGGTTACTTCTTTAAGTTTCTCCCGTTGATGGTGACTGGAGTTTGTTGTTGTTGGTGGTGCGGTATCTTCATCACCTCCATCTTCTCTATATTCACCTGAAGCTCCGTCTCCCCTCGCTGCCCCTTCTGCCAACTTGTTAGTTTTCACCTGTAGATCTTCAAGTTTATGTGACACCAGGTACAAGTCATGGGCGGAATCCAAATATTCTAGGTTCTTTTCCACAGTCTAGCGTATCCTCCTCTTCTCGCTCCCCACTGTTTGAAGCATGATCCAGTCGGCCTCAATCAGGAATATCATGGGGGATAGTAGGCAACCTTGTTTCACTCCTGTCTTCACTTCAAAAGCATCACTGAGCTTGCCATTGTGAATTACTTGGCATGTGGCATCTTCATATAGTTGTTGAATGAGATTGATAAAGGTATGTGGTATTCCGTAGTATTGAAGCAGTTTCCAAATTACCTCTCGGTCAACGCTGTCAAAGGCCTTCTCAAAGTCGATAAAGTTGAGGTATAGAGCTGATTGCAATTCTATGCTGTGTTCTATGATGATGGGAAGCGTTGCAATTCGGTCCGCACATGATTTGTACTTCCTGAAGCCTGCCTGTTCCGGTCGTAGTTTTTAATCCAGTGCATCCTTAAGCCTCTCCAGGATGATGCGGCTTAATATTTTGCCTGGGGTGGACAGGAGAGTGATTCCGTGCCAGTTCTTGCAAACACTTACGTCTCCCTTCCTTGGCAGTTTGACAAGGTAACCCTTCTTCCAATCAATGCCAGGTACCTTCTCTTCCTTCCACACCTTCTGCAATAGTGGTGTGTAGCATGTCCGCTGTTGTCTCTGCATCTGTTCTCAGTGCTTCTGGCGGGATCCCATCTTGTCCTGCTGCTTTCCCACATTTCAGTAGCTTTATGGCGTTCAGGACTTCGACTTTTGTTGGAGGATTTATGTTCACTTGTAGTTCAGCGGCTGGGCTGCAGGTGGTATTTCTGGACAAAGTGCAGGTGGAGGTCGATTCAAGAGCTTCTTGAAGTGGTCGGCCCATTGTTTCCTTTGTTTCCCTTCTTTGGTGATTAGATTTCCGTCATCATCTTTTATTGGTTTTGTCTGCGTTGATCTCTTCTCAGATAGTAAGCTGGTTATTTGATACAATGTCGTCAGGTCTCTCTTACCTGTAGCCTGTTCTGCTTCACTTGCCAGTGTTTCGTAGAAGTGTCTTTTGTCTTTGCGTGCACTCTTCTTCACTTCTTGGTCCAGTGTTTTATACATTGTACTCAGTTCCTCTTGTCGTTGTGCATCCATGCACTGGTTTATCTTCTGCTTCACCATCCTCTTCGCCTCTATCAGCGTTCATGTGTCCATTGGGATCCATTCCTTATCTTCTTTCTCCTTCCCTCTTAATACGGCTATGCAGGTTTCTTTCCACATCTCTTTCAAAGACTTCCAGTGTTCTTCCACACAGGTTTCTTCAGGGATGTTCCTCGATATCTCCCATTTTGTCTTGATGGCTGCCGTGAAGATCTCCTTTGTAGTTTCATCCTTCAGTTTCCGAGTGTTGTACTTGAACTGTGGTCTATCACCAGCTTCCCTGAAGGCTTTTAACTTGATTTGTAAGGTCCCTTGCACTAGATAGTGAGTGGTGTGAACCTACATCTGCTCCTCTTCTTGACCTTGTGTCAAGTAGGCTGACTGAGTCTCCATTTTCTTCAGACTGAGATACAGTCGATCTGATTTTTAGTGTGTCCTGGTCTGGTGAAATCGAATCCATGTCACTTTGTGGATATCCTTGTGCTTGAACACACTGCCTCACCTCCAATCACCAAATTGTTGAATGCGCAGAATTCTGCAAACAATTCTGCATTCTCGTTCATCACCTCACCGAGTGCTTCTCGACCCATGGTTAGTTCTCTTCCTGTGTTGTCTGCTCCCAGTTTGGCATTCATGTCGCCCATCAGAATTTTGATGTTGCCAACTGAGGTCTTGTCCAGTGTTGATTTCAGTTGTCTGTAGAATTCCTCCTTCTCCTCTTCATCTGCATTATTTGTAGGTGCGTAAAGTTGTATAACTGTGGCCTTCCCTCCTTTTGAGTTGAATCTTGCTGTCATGATCCTGCATGAGGAGACTGATTCCCACTGCATGAGAGCCTTTGATGCTGTTGGGGACATCATGATAGTCACTCCCGAACTCAGTGTGCTCGTGGGTGTCGTCTGGGTGACAACATCGGAGTAGATTATTGATTCTCCAGTTGACAGTTTCTAGACTTCACTTCCATTCCATCTGCTTTCGCAAATTCCAAGCACTTCAGTGTGATACCTTCTCATCTCGTTTGCAACCTGGGCTACCTTGCTGGGTTCAAACATGGTGCAGACATTCCATGTCCCCACGTTTACTTTCGCTGTCATCAGGGGAGAGAAGACACATCGGCCTGTCAATTGGCTTCCCGATGGCTTTCACCAAGTGGCGTCATTTCGTCTCTCCGATTCCAGCTAGGAATAATTTTGTTTTTATTTTTTATATTTTGTTTGTGCTTTGAAGTTTTTTTGGTGGTTAGATTTGTTTTACGGTGTAGGGGTTGCTAGCCCTATGCCCAGCCTTCCCTGGTTATCTGGGCTTAGGATCGGCTAGTAACTAGTGAACTAGTTAATCAGGCGAGGTTAAAAAAATATGGAACGCATCACGATTTTGCTTATCATCCTTGAGCAGGGGCCATGCTAACCTTCCCTGCATCGTTCCAATTTTAGTGTATGTATCGCCAAAGCGAGTACAATAGTGACATCTCTCAATATTTCATTACAATTTTTTGTCAAAGATCATACCTTGTGATCTCGGCTGAGTCGTTTCCAGCGGAAATATTGTTGACTGGCAGTACAGTTGGGAAGTTGAACAGCCAACCAGCTGTGAGGAATGTAGCAGATTGGACCGTGGAATTTGCTTATCATTCAGTCTCAAATTCACTTTTTTCGTATTAGTTACCCTACGCCAACTACCAGTAGTTATATGAAAGTTCTAACCACCTTCGTGTACTCAAAACTACCATTTTCTGATTTTGGTGTGACCCACCACCGCCGCTGTCAACCACCGCGTTCAGTAGTCGTGTTCCCAAATATTCTACAATCCTAAATTATTCACTTCACTGTACTCTATTTTTACCTTGGATAGGAAGGTGCTCTGACAAGTAAATATCTGAGCAGATAATTTTAAATGTACAAATTCACAATTTCCAAGATGAGATGGAGGATATTGTGTGAGGAAGAACTGAGAGGTTGTGGGCAGTGGTGGAGCCAGGTTGTGAGGACTGGAGAGAGTAGAGTGATATGGAGATGTGTTACTGAATACCCATTTTTCACTAGGAACCCAAGGGACAAATAATAATAACAATAATGGGTTTGCACTTTCCTTGGTGGTGGCTAGTAGTTATATGCCTAACGCGCGTTTTGGCCTGTTTTTCCTGTCAGCTGAAGATACCGCTATCTCGATGCGGCTGTAACCTAACACTTATCACTTGGAAAGTCAGTGTATCCCCCATTAGGGATTGCCTTATATTAACTGATGAGTTTTAAATTGGACAAAACATCCTCCCTGAATCCCACTGGTGACCACAACCGGAACTTACTGTTATCACCAAATAATAAAGTTTAAGTTTGTTGGGAAGTAGTTTTATTTCACTATGAAATTGGATAAATGTAATGTATACTGTGTAATGATTGAAGGTGAAAGGGAAGTTTCAATCGTGTTCGGATTGGAATCAGTGACCATTAGGTTTCTTGCCCGAAGGTCTATCAACTGAGCTACTAGGTCTGAATGCTGACCAGACTCTTATTCCACTTCAGCCACCATGGTAGTAACGCGTCATGAATTCACATGGTATTCGTCCGCCAAAATCTCACTTGGGATTGATTATTATTATTATTATCTGTCCATTGGGTTCCTGCTGGAACATACGGGTTTGCTAGCACACCACCACTTCATTCTCTTCTCTGAAGTCTTTTCAACCCGGTTCCACGATTGTCCAAAACCTTTCATTTCTCCTTCAAACGAACTCCTCCATGTCACCCTCGGACACTCAACTCGTCGTTTCCTATTTGGCTTCCACTCGACGATCTGGCCTGATGCGTGATGGCCCCAAATCGTCTTCTCAGTCTGTGTACAATCCAATCCATCTTCAATCTCTTCTTTTGCAGATTTGTTAGGCGATTCGCTACCAGATTACAGTTCCTTGTTGCTTATTCTTTCTGGCTTTCTGATTTGATCTTCAGTATCGAGTGAGCGTAGATGGCAAGTGTTGATGAATGTTTGTAGTTTGTTGGAAATGATTATCGTAACGCGCCAAATCTTTCAACCATCACATAGAAGTACTGACTCACTTGACTGAAATTACTGTTGAAAATCCTGATCTTGTTCCAGATGCTGAGTGTAGTAGATCTCCACACTGATTTCAGTTTAATGAAGGCCACTTGTGATTCAAGTGAAATAAAGATCTAGTCAGTAGTCGGACCTCGTAGCTCAGTTGATAGAGGATCGGGTAAGGGATCCGGTGGTCCCTCTTGTTCGAACCCGGTAGTAGTACAGATTTTCAATCCCCTTCAATTATAACCCAGTACCAAGACTAGTCTGTCGGCTATCTCAGAGAGTTAAAATGAAAATGTACTTTAGTCAGACTATTCACTGATCAATGATTAAATAGAAAGATGTAATATACACCAGATATATGATTGTTTACATATTTACATATAAAAAACGTCTTTATTACAATGAGTCATCAACATCTGTGAAATAATCTTCAATTTCTGTCATATCAAATAAATCTTCATTCATTTCTTCAGCAAGACTACTCTGAAAACAATCTTCAGTGCTGTTGATTATATCTCCATCATCAAGATGATGTTCATGTTGATGATGATCTAGAATACTCAAAGGTAGGCATAAACCAACAGTGAATTCATAAAACAATGAGCCAATAACTGCACCCAGATATGGTCCAATCACAGGTATCCAAAAGTAGTAGTTATTTGCTTGAAAAGCTTGTATATCCCAACCTGTTATTCAAGGAGAAGTGATAGATAGAAAAAAAAAACGATTTCGTATAGAATCAAAACAAAATATCGTTTAATGGATGACTCTAAAGTCTATCTAATGAAACAGCTGATTAGGTTTCATGATTACATGAAAAAACTATCTTTCCAAGCAGAAAGTAGTAAGACATCATTGGCTATTTCAACGGTCACTAGAGTAGACTTCATAGTCATACTTGTATTATTATTACTATTGTTATTTGTCCCTTGGATTCCTAATGCAACATAAAGGGCTTCAGTAGCATGCCCCCATTTCACTCTATTCTCTGTAGTCTTTTGAATCTGGATTCACGACTGCCCACAACCTCTCAGTTCTTCCTCACACAATATCCTCCATCTCATCTTCAACTCACACGCACAACTTGTCGTTTGCCATTTGGCTTCCACCAGACAACCTGGCCCAGCACATGATGTCCCCGAATGCTCTTCGCCGTCCAGCCCATTCCATCTCCACTTCCTTCCACAGCATATTTGTTGAGTGATAGACTCTCGCCTAACTGATTCGTTGCCACCCAGCCACACTTCCTTCTTCCTCATTCTTATCACTGCCGCCATCTGATCTCCAGTAACCAGCCAGTGTAGGCAACACTCCTTCATCAATAGGTGTACTTTGTTGCAAATGCACTTAACAACGACCCCAACTCTCTCAACCATCACATGCAAGCACTCACCGAGTTGACTGAATTGCTTCGTCTTCAAAATCCTGATGTTGTTGACGCTTTATGCTGAGTGGAGTGTAGAAGATCTCCACATTGGTTTTAGGTAAATGAATACGTGTCTTGCTTTTCCAATGCTGGTTTTGATATCGTCATCTGTGCCTGTGCTGCGTGTAGTTGAGACGATGCTGCCTGCTTAGATGGATAGGTGAAATGGAGTACTTCCTTTAAGTTTCTCCCATTGATGATGATTGGAGCTTGTTGTTGTTGGTGTTAGTGGTGGTGGTGGCGTTTGTTGGATATCTTCATCACCTCTATCTTCTCTACGTTTACCTGAAGGAAGACCCGTCTTCACTGCCCCACCCTACCCCACCCTGCCCTGCCCTGACCTGACTTGCCCAGCCCCGCCTCTTCTGTCAACTTGTTAGTTTTCACCTGTACATCTTCGAGTTTGTGTGACAAGACATTAGACACAAATCATCATGGTCGAAATCCGGATGTCCTAGGTTCTTCTCATCGGTCCAGTCAGCGTATCCCCATCTTCTCACAGCTCCTCACCATTTGTTGCATGATCCAGTCGGCCACAATCAGGAATGTCATGGGTGATAGTGGACAGCATTGTCTTACTCCTGTCTTCACTTCAGTGGCCTCACTGAGTTTCCGATTGTGGCTCACTCTGCAAATGTCTTCCTCATATAGTTGTTGAATGAGGTTGATAAATATTTGTGGTATTCTGTAGTATTGAAGCAGTTTCCGAATTACTTCTCGGTCGTCGCTGTCGAAGGCTATCTCAAGGTCGATGAGGTTGAGGTGGAGAGTTGACTGCTGTTCTATGCTTTGTTCTCTGATGATGCGTAGCGTTGCAATTTCGTCCACATATGATTTGCACTTCGTGAATACTGAGTCATAATACAATTCAAGGCAGCTAAACTGACCAGACTTAGATGTAAGCGCCTAACACGGTTGTGTAGCTTGTGATCTTCAACTGGTGTATAAGAATGATTCAGATATTGAGAAGGTATAATTGCATGATTCATAGTCACATGACTAAAAGTCAGCCATTAACGTTTGATGTGATGATTCATCTTTTTCAGTTGAAGAAATTACGGTATTTGTTTTAATTACCGATTTAAAGTGACTGAATATTTTTGTGGGATTCGAGCTTGTGACTCATTTGCTAGTGGGAAATTCTGAAACTGATCAACGTGGACTATCTGAAACCTGAATGAAACTTAGAAAAGCAAGACTCTGATGTAATATTCACTGTTGTGATAAAATTATTTCAAAGTCGATGATTTCTAGTGGAACTAGATGAAGTCTTTGATGATAGTGTGAATCAAAAGTGATGTGTCGACTTGGCAACTAAATGTGATAGCAGATTATATTCAGTGTTGGACTATAGAAAGAAATCAGCTTATTCCAATCTGTTATCGTGAAAATTGATTGAATGAAATGCTACAGGAAATCTTAGTTATCGGTTATTTAGAATGGGACTACAGCAGAACAAGTTTAGACTGTATACCTCAGTGATCGTGTACGTGACGACAACAGTGTATGACACTGGTTTACATGTCAAAGGTGACACTAGATATACTTTACTAACAAATACCAAGAAATGGGAAACTTAAATCGTGAAGACCAACTTCAAGTGACTATTAGCACACACTTACATCAGGATAGAAGGAAGTGGAGATGGATTGGGCATACACTGAGAAGGCTGACTGGTGACATCACGCACCAGGTCAGGCACTCGAGTGGAACCCAGATGGGAAACGACGAGTTGGGTGTCCGAAGTGAGGGTGAGATGGAGGAGATGGTGTGAGGAAGAAATGAGAGCTTGCCGGCAGTCATGAAGCCAGGTTCAAAAGTTGCAGAGAACAGAGTGCACTAGAGACGTACTACTGAAACCCTATGTTCCATTAGGAACCCAATGGATAAATAATAATGTATTAATACATCAGGATAAACTCTGAGTAGATTCCCTGTAAACAATTAACTTATACTTGCATAACGGATAAGAGGATCAGTGTAATTGTATCATGTATGGAAGAAATAATCACCATGGAGATTAATTTCCTACTAAAATATCCATTCACTTAAATTAATTCAGATTATCAATCCTATTACAGACAGTTTGAAGATATTTCCACAAGAGATGATTGAAAAATCATAGAACATTGAGAATGAATACATTAGCTTTCTCCATTGTTCTATAATTCATCATGGACTGAAATTATTTGAAGGTATATTGAACAATTGTTTCGTCCCACCAGAGGATTCGTCAATAGTGTTCAATCATTACACCACCAAGTAGTTAATCTAGAACTTTTAAGCTTCAAAGTGAGTGCATTATCATCTATCAGTTGTCTGTGTAAAGCTCTCTTGTCTAACTTGGTGTATACATTATCGCACCATGAGATTAAAACCCTGTGATTCATACTTCGTAGACTAATGAGTAAGTATATTGTGAATCTGTTGAAAGGTATTTTATTAAAATTTGGGATAAATCATGGTACTGGTTATTCTGCCTAGTTACCAATGACTTCACTGAATGTCTTATTAGGGGGGCGGGGGGGGGGCTAACCATTTATGACCCGTACAGATCGATGGTAACCGTGTTGACTTGAGCTATGCACTCTATAGGAGATATCACATTTCAAATAGGAGACTTGTAAAGATTTTACTTGATATTACTTTGCTCCTTGGCTAAAGATGTATCATTTCTGATGAGATTTAACTAATGTAAAACCTATAACTTCTTGCACTTAACTTCAAGTATCTAATATCCAGAATATAAACAATTCTCTGAATTCTTCTCAACATCACCAGCACTATATGAATTTTTGCGGTAGACTTTGATAAAACAGCAACAACAACAACAAGCTCCAATCATCATCAATGGAGAAACTTAAAGGAAGTACTCCCTTTCACCTATCCATCTAAGCAGGCAGCATCGTCTCAACTACACGCAGCACAGGCACAGATGACGATATCAAAGTCAGCATCAGAAAAGCAAGACACGTATTCATTACCTAAAACTAATGTGCAGATCTTCTGCACTCCACTCAGCATAAAGCGTCAACAACATCAGGATTTTGAAGACGAAGCAATTCAGTCAACTAGGTGAGTGCTTGCATGTGATGGTTGAGAGAGTTGGGTCGTTGTGAAGTTGCATTTGCAACAAAGTACACATATTGATGAAGGAGTGCTGCCTACACTGGCTGGTTACTGAGATGAGATGGTGACATGATAAGAATGAGGAAGAAGGAAGTGTGGCTGACTGGCTGGGAAACCATGAGTTTGGCATCCAAGTTGAGGGTGACGTGGAGGATAATGTGTGAGGAAGAAATGAGAGGTTGTGGACAGTGGTGGAATGAGGTTCAGAAGACTGCAGTGAAGAGAGCGGAATGGAGATGTGCTACTGAATCCCTAGTTTCTACTAGAAAATCCAAGGGAGAAATAACAATAATGATGATTTTTAGGTAAAAAATCATACCATCTACTCATCAAGATGGATATATAATTTCTAAGTGAGTTATTCAATTATGCAGATATTAGAAAATCTTTTCCATCTGTTTCCTTCATCATAGAATAAAAGTGGACACATTTAAACTTTTGAGTAAGTATATTGCCTATATATAAAGTGACTATATAAAGAAAAGGTTAGAGTATAGTTTATGTAGTCAGCTAGAGATTTAGCCAACAGATATACATTGAATGAAAGTGGAAATGAATTGGGCATACAATGAGAAGGCCGATGAAGGACATCATATCGTAGGCCAATTGGGAAACAACGAGTTGAGTGTTCAAGAGCAGTCATAGAGCCAGATTGACATACATTAAGAACCTAAGAGAAAAATAGTAATAATCAATATAAAGGAAAAATTATCAATAAAAAAGACACTGGTTCTCTAAAATTACCATATAATGAAATTGCTATCCTTGCACCTAAATCTCTAATTGGATTCAATCCACTATCAATATTTAAGCATAATGATGCAATAATACCACTGACTAATATTCCAATATACATTGGTTGTAATTCTTTTGGAAGATAATAATTATCATTATTATTATTATTATTATTATTATTATTATTAATGACTAATATTATTCCAGTAAATATAGCAAATGATAAGATATGCGTTATTAAACAGGTATGATGTGATACACCAGGTGAAGTAATTAATAATGATCCAGTGAAATTGTTTTGTAATTTTTCATATGATTTCATTGATAATTTATACATATGTATATTTTCATAATAAACACTAATTATGATAAATGTACCCAATATTGATCCAATTAATTGAAATAAAGTAAATGGTAGAAGATATCGAAATGATAATTTTCCAATGAAACAATAAGCAAATATTAATGATGGATTAATATAACCTAATTGTTTTCTACCAATTGTTGATATTAATAATCCTGTTAATTCAGCTATTCCCCATCCAATTGATGTTGACATTAATTGACTTATATGTTGATTGTTTAATTGACCAATACTAGTCTGTATAATAACACCTAAACCAATTATCATATATAAAGTGGTACCAAGAAATTCACTAATACATTCACATAATAATGGCCATTTACTTAAATTAATACGATGAATTAATTGTTGAAATAATTTATTCCATTGTAATTGATAAGATTGTTCAGTATTCTTTAACATATTTATCCAAGTCAATTAATAATGTTAATGGATTAGGTGAAGGAAACAACTTTGTATTGTCTTTTCATTCTATCTACTTGTCAGTGTGTATTCATTCATTTATTCACTGATTGGTTCAATTTAATTTGATTAGTAAAGATAATTTTTATTCTCTTTTTCTCTCTTCTTGTTATTCTTGTTTTATTCTAGATGATTATAATAAAATGTATACACTTAAATAAACACAAGGGATATTAGGCAAAGTATAATTTGATCATAATTTGATCATATAATTTGATCATAAAAATTCGTAGTGGAATATATCTCCACCACGACTGCGAAGAAGCTGTCAATTCTTCCTCACACTATCTGTTCCATGTCACCCTCACATCAGATGCACAACTCATGGTTTCTCATTTGCGTTCCACTCGAGTGCTTGACCTGATGCGTGATGTTCCCAATTGGTCTTCTCAGTCCATGACCAATCCATCTCCACTTCCTTCCAGAGCATATTTGTTCAGCGATAGCTTCCTGTTTCGTTGCCATACAGCCAGCCAGACTTCCTTCTTGTTTATTCTTGTTATTCTGGCCATCTCGTGTGATCTTCAGTATTGAGCCAGCGTAGACAGTTGTTGATGATGAATATCTGTAGTTTGTTGGAAATGCACTTCGTGACACGCCATGTCTCTCAACCATCACATAGAAGTACTGACGTATTAGACTGAATTGGTGTGGAAAATCCCGATGTTGTGCACGCTTTATCCTGAGTGGAGTGTAAAAGATCTCCACACTGATTTCAGGTTAATGAATGCATGTCTTCCTGTCTTTCCGATCGTGGTTTGACATTGTGGTCTGTACCTGTGCCACCTGCCTTGCCTGCGCAGGTGAAACGGACTACTTCCTTTAAATTTCTACCGTTGACAGTGATTGCGGCTTGTTGTTGTTGGTGGTGGTGGTGGTGGCGTCGGTTGGATATCATCATCACCTTTATCTTCTCTACACTCACTTAAAGTCCTGTCTTCAGTGCCCTGCTTCTTCTCTCAAAGTTTTGGATTTTGTCTGTACATCTTCGAGTTTGTGTGACATTAGACACAAGTCATTATGGGCGAAATCTAAGTCTTCTAGGGTTTTTTTCATCGGTTCAACCAGCGTATCCCCTTCTTCTCGCTCCTCACTGTTTGTTGCATGATCCAGTCGACCACAATCAGGAAGATCATTGGTGATAGTAGGTGGCAGCCTTGTTTTACTCCTGTTTTCACTTCAAAGGTACCACTAAGCTTTCCATTGTGAATTACCTGCCATGTGGCGTCTTCATATAGTTGTTGAATCAGGCTGATAAAGATGTGTGGTATTCTGTAGTGTTGAAGCAACTGCCAAATTACTTGTCGGTCGACGCTGTAGAAGGTCTTTTCAAAGTCAATGACGTTGAGGTAGAGAGTCGACTGGCATTCTATACTCTCTTCTATGATGATGCGTAGTGTGGCGTTGTAATTTGATCCACACACGATTCGTTCTTCCTGAAGCCAGTCAGTCAGTCAGTCAGCCAACCAGCCAGCCAGCCAGCCAGCCAGTCTGTTCCGGTTGTAGTTTTGAATGCAGAGCATGTTTTAGTCTCTCGAGGATGATGTAACTTAATATTTCACTTGGTGTGTACATATGTGGAGCATGATTTCACACCAGTTGTTGAAAAGTCATTGATCTTCGTTGTTTGTGAGTTTAACAAGGTATCTCTTCTTCTTCCAATCGTCAGATACCTTTCCTTCCTCCCAAACCTTCTGCAATAGGGCTGTAATCAATATCCGACAATGACACTTATTCTTACATTATTACTATGATGGATGAAAACAACATGATTCGATTTGTGACAATTTACACTATTATAGTGTGTGATGATATTTACAAGTGGTATTTTCTCGCTAATGAAGCGATTTTCCACAAGGTCGTGTAACATCACGAATTTATTACTTATCTACCTTCATTGACATTTTACAAATATACAATTCACTGCGTGGAATAACTTACACCAGTGAACCCTTTCAAAGTAAAACAAAATTAAATCGTCCTGACATCAATATGTAGGGTTGATAAGATTGGTGACTATTTGTTGATGTACTTGTAACTCTTGGTTGTATTGTGTTCTCTGAGGAGCTGGGTTGTTTAATTGTGGAGACGCTTTCATCGTCCTTCTAGACAGCGACATCATCAGCACTAACTTCACTATGAAGTAGTGAGCTGTTAATATCTCTCCGTGAGTGATTTAGTAGCTTGCTTTGACGAAGCGGTCTATGATTGCTTGTTTCCTTTGATTGTTGTGTCATTGACTGACTGTATAGACTTTCCTGTTGGTTGGCTGTCCCTGTGCTTCACCTCTCACCTTTCTGTCGTTTATCCCTCCTTCTTATTGCTTGATAGATTGGGTCTATATGTATACATATCTGTTGATTGCTGACTGACTGTCTGACCTGAATCCCAAGTTTCTAGGAATTCTCTGATGATATTCTTTGTGTTTCCTCTCTCCATCCAACATTTCTACATTGTCGAAATTGAATTCATGTCCATACTTGTGTTATGCATGTGCATTGAAATGAGTGATGAAATGTCATGTGTGATGTTTAATAGCCAATTTGTGTTCGTGTAGTTGAAGGCGGAGAGGGCGGCCACTTTGTCCAAGCAGAGGGACAGCCAACAGGAAAATCTATACAGTCAGTCAATGACACAACAAACGAAGGAAATAACCAATCACAGATCACATCGTCAAAGCAAGATACTAAATCACTCACTGAGAGATTTTGACAGCTCACTTCATACTGAAGTTAGTGCTGATGATGTCGCTGTCTAGAAGGACGATGAAAGTGTCTCCGCAATTAAACAACCCAGCTCCTCAGAGAACACACTACAACCAAGAGCATCCACCTGAGCTACAAATATTCTCCACTACTTGTAACTCTCCATTGTTTTACTGGATCGAATTATCCCACCACTGTTGGCTTATGGGTTTCTACGTGGATGTTTAGATGTTATCTGACTATTCGTTATAATAATTTAATTGTGTATGGCGAATTCCATCCCAATTGAGTAATGCTGTTCCTACTGAGATGTAAGTACATCCAGCTGACGAATCCCAACTAAGACGGAAGGCGTGTATACCTTTCACAAAATTTTGTCTTGTCTGACAAACCTCCTTACAGTCAGAGACAGTTGGGTTTAGTCTAACGATGATAGAATACCTGTAGATGTCATTTTCATAGACTTCTGTAAGACATTCGACAAGGTAGCTCATTCCAGGTTGCTCGGGAAACTGGAAAGTTTTGAAATCACTGGTGGTCTGCTTGCATAGATAAGACATTAAGGATCAATTCTCAACTCTCTTCTTGGAAGTCAGTAGAGAGTGGAGTGCCGCAAGGCACAGTCCCGCTGTTTCTCCTATACGTAAATGAGCTGCCAAATATTGCGAAATCCCCCACGACTCTCTATGCTGATGATGTAAAAAACCTAGCGGGAAATTAGGAACGACGGTACACGTAATCAGCTTGTTTACCTAGTCAGAGATGCCTATCAATACAGGTGAACGTGTGAGCATGCACTTGGGGCACACACACAGCAACATCTAGGGTATTGGTGGGACTCCTTCACCGTCAGTACTGACCCACAATGACGTAGGAGTCACGGTTAGTTATGACTTAAAAACCATGGCTCATTGTAGATTGGTAGCAGCTCGGAGTTTCAGGACTCTCTAAGTATTACGTAGGACGTTTAAAAAAATAAGTGGTAACATGTTCAACATCTTATACGCATCCTGAGTTAGGTCTAAATTAGAAATCTGTACACAGGCGACCAATGCTTGTCTGAAAGATGACACCGACCTTCTAGAAAGAGTTCAGAGGGCAGCCACTAGTAGGCTCCCTGCGATGGCCGGCCTCACCTATGAAGACCGACTTAAGTAGCTGAACCTCTTCACTTTGTCCTACCGCAGACAGAGGGGAGACCTAATCATCCTATACAGAATTCTAAGAAATGACTTTGGACCTGATCTATCTTCTCTTCTCCTTCTCACGTCAGAGGATACAGTAGGAGGCTACAGAAGCAAAGAACGAACATAGTCTCCGCAAAGTACTGGTTCTCGCATAGATCAGTCAACTCCTGGAACAAACAGCAAAATATTGATGAATGAGTTGTAATCCGGTTGATTATGCAAACAAGGAGTATTTGATAATACAGATCTACAGTGACTCTGGTAGATTTCTTGTCAGTTTATAAATAAATATGAAAAAGGCTGCCGTTGAAAGGGAATGAATAATGTCTACTAACTGCTACACTATCTCACATCTACTCTGGAACCCTTTTAGATAAGATGCACGTTGAATGACTGAAATACTCAGATTTACAAGAGTAGGGGAACTCCTATACACAAATAAAGGCGGCCAGATAGGTGACTAGGGAACATTACTCGAAGAGTTACTGCAAAAAGCCTCCTCTTCAGGAAATTTGAAATTCTTCTCTTCAGGATGTCAACAACTTAGATTACCTTTTGAAGTAAAGATTCATATACATGGTATCTTTTACAATACCAAAACTGCAACACATTGTGGCGGTATCGGTTTGATGCTTTCATCTATGAATAGTGGTTAATATTCCTTTCCCATCAAATTTCTCCTTCGGATATCTGTCTCTTTATCTGTAGCATGTGGACTGTAAATGTATTGGATGCAAGAAGCAAGATACATTATTCAACACATCTCCTGAAGGGTTGGATGGAATAAAATTTGAATAAGGCCATTTGATTTCAGAAATAACTTTATCAAAATAACATCTGACATGTTTATTCCGTGATAATGGTATAGTTTGAATTTTTTCAGCCTGAATGAAATCCCTTTTACGTCACCTACACAATAAAACGTACATCAACACTATTCAGAAAACTGAATTTACGGTACTAATCAACAGAACCAACCTCGCCTAGTTAACTAGTTCACTAGTTACTAGCCGGTCCTAAGCCCGGATAAACAGGGAAAGTTGGACAAACGGCTAGCAACCCTACACCGTAAAACCCAATCCAGTCGATAAAGAAACTTCAAAATACAAAGAAAATATGTAACATAAAAATAAACTTATTCCTCGCTGGAATCGGAGAGATGAAATGATGCCAGTTGGTGAACGCCTTCGGGAAGCCAATCGGCTGATGTGTATTCTCTTCTCTCAATGAAAGCAAAAGTAAACATAAGGATGTGCAATGTCCTCATGATGAATGAACCTACCAAGGCTGCCCAGATTGTCAAAGAGATGAGAAGATATAGAATAAAAGTGCTAGGAATCTGCGAAGCAGATGTAATGGAAGTGAACACTTCGAACTGTCAATTGGAGAGTCAATAATCTACTCCGATATTGTCACCCAGATGACAACCACAAGCACACTGAGTTTTGGAGTGGCTATCATGATGTCCCGTCACAAGAACATCGAAGGTTCTCTCTCATGCAGTGGGAACCAATCTCCTCCTGCAGGATCAACATCATGACAGCAAGATTCAACTCGAAAAGGAAGGAAAGTTACAACCATTCAGTGCTACGTTATACATCTACAAATAATGCAGATGAAGAGAAGAAGGAGGAATTCTACAGACAACTGCAATCAAAACTAGACAAGACCACACCCACTTCAGATGGCGACATCAAAATTCTAATGGGTGACATGAAAGCCAACCTGGGAGCTCACAACAGGGAAAAGAACACATTGTGGGTCCAGAAGCACTCGGTGAAAAAATGAATTAGAATAGAGAACTGTTTGCAGATTTCTGTGCATTCAGCGATTCGATGATTGGAGGCATTATGTACAAACGCAAGGGTGTTCACAATGCGAGCGACGTGGATTTCATCATACACCAGGACACATTAAACTAAAAATCACATCGACTTCATTTCAATTTGAAGAAAGTGGAGACGCAGCATACTAAATACAAGATCAGGAAGGCGAGTAGATGTAGGTTCGCACCACTGTCTGGTTCAAGGAACCTTCTGAATCAAGACGAAAGCCCTTCGAGAAGTTGGTGATAGACCACAGTTGAAGTTGAATACTCAGAACAGAAAGTGAAGGACGAAACTACAAACGACATCTTCACATCAGTCAGCCATCAAGATAAAATGTGAGACATTAGGCGACATCCGTGAAGAAGGCTGAGTGGTAGATCACTGAAACTCTTTGAAAGGGATGTGTAAGGAAACCTGCTTAAGTGTGTTGGGAAATAAGAAGAGAGAACAGGACGAGGAATGGATCTTGACGAACAAATGGAAGCTGACAGTGTAGGGAGATGAAGATGGTGAAGCAGGAGATGAAGGAGTGCAGTGGAGTGCAGGGATGAACAACGGAAAGAGGAACTGAGTACAATGTATAAAACACTATTTTGGACAAAGAAGTGAAGTGACGAGAAGTACACGGACATACGAAAGACACTTTCACGACACACTTGCAAGTGAAACAGAATAGGCTGCAGGCTGATAGGGGAGATTTGATCAGGTTATATCAGATAACCAGGTTACCACCTGGGAGGGAAGAGATCAACTCAGATGAAACCAATGAACGATAATGAAGGAATATTGGTTACCAAAAGGGAGAAAGAAAAGGAAGGGATGGGGTGACCATTTGAATAACTCTTGAATCGAGCACAACCACCACCTGCAACTCATCCAGAAATACCATCAGCATACAAGCCACAGAAATATCAGTGAAAACAAACCATCCAACAAAAGCGGAAGTGAAGTTATGAATGCCATAAGGCTGGTGAAATCCAGCAAAGCAGCACGACCACATCGAATCCCTACTGAAGCACTGAAAACACACACAGAGACAACAGCCGACATGCTCACACCACACCACACCACTACTACAGAAGGTTCGCAAGGAAGAAAGGAACGAAGGAAGGAAGAGTACCTGTCAACTGGTTTGAAGAAGGGCTACCTCGTCAAACTCACAAACAACGAAGACCAATGCCTTTTCAACAACTGGTGTGGAATCACACTCCACATCTGTACACACCAAGTGAAATATTAAGCGACATCATCCTCGAGAGACTAAAACATGCTCTGCATTCAAAACTACAACTGGAATAGACTGGCTGGCTGGCTGGTTGGCTGACTGACTGACTGGCTTCAGGAAGAACGAATCGTGTGTGGATCAAATTACAACGCCACACTACGCATCATCATAGAAGAGAGTATAGAATGCCAGTCAACTCAACTCAACTCAAACTCAACTTCATCGATATCGAAGAGGCCTTCGACTGAGGCGTCTACCGAGGAGTAATTTGTCAGGCAGTTGCTTCGACACTACGGTTTTAGTGCCATCATCCTTTATCTGCCTCATTTAACAGCTAGATGATGTAAGATGATGATGCTACATGCCGAGTGACTGACAATGGAAAGTTGGGTGACACGTTTGAAGTGAAGATGGGAGTAAGACTAGACAACGTTGCCGCCTACTATTACCCATCGTCTTCCTGACTGTGATCGACTAGACTAGACTAGACTGGATCATGAAAGAAACAACTGTGAGGAGGGAGGAGAGGTGCATAGGCTGGCTCGAACGATGGAAACATCCTGGGAGATTTTGATTTCACCAATGATGATTTATGTCTAATGTCTTATGTAGCACAAACTCGAAGATCTATAGACAAGAAGGAAGAAGTTGGGAGAAGAGGCAGGGTAGAGAAGACGCCATTTCCTTCAAGTGAACATGAAGAAGATAGAGGTGGTGAAGATACCTAACCAACAACGATGACAACAACAATAACAAGCATCAGTCACCATGAACGGGAGAAATCTGAAGGAAGTAGTCTCTTCCACCTATCTATTCAGGATGGTGACAACTACAGGTGGCACAGGCACACATGATGAGGATGTCAATCTCAGGATCGGGAAGACAGCAAGACAGGCCTGCCTTCACTAGTCTGTGGAGATGAGTGTGAAGATCTACTGCACTACACTCAACATAGAGCGTGAATAAGATCCGGATTTTCAATGCTAGGTCAGTGAAGTCAGTGCTTCTATGTGATGGTTGAGAGAGTTGGTGTGTTATCAAAAGCATTTCCAAAAGACTATAGACATACATGAACAGCTGCAGGCTACGCCTACACTCATTCGATACTGAAAACGAGATGAGATGAGAAGAGATGAGATGAGATGAGATGGCCAGAGAGAATGAGCAAGGGGGAACTGTGGCCTAGCAACGAACCAACCAATAACCTATCACCTAACAAATGTGGACTGAAAGGAAGTGGAGATGGAATGGATTGGACATAGATTGAGGAGACCATTTGACGACATCACGCACCAGACCAGACACTCGTTTGGAAGCCAAATGGGGAAAGACGAGTTGGGCGTTCAAAGGTGACATACAGGAGATCATGTGAGGAAGAAACGAAAGTTTCTAGGCAGTCGTGTATCCTGGTTGAAAGACTGCAGAGAATAGAGTGAAATGGAGACGTGCTAGTGAAGCCGTATGTTCCACTAGGGACCCAAGTGACAAATAATAAAATAAATAATAGTCAGAATCAAAATTCACGGTTATCGGTAATGGATGAACAAGACGTGCATGAAGATGACATGTTGAATATAATTAATAAAAACAACTTGACTTTCATTGATTGAACAGGTTGGCAGGCAGGCAAACAGATAGACAGACAGACAGACGGACAAAACAATCGTTGATGTAAGCAGATGGCTCAGCATGCATCGCATATGTCCAAGCCATTTCAGTCAATGATCGTTGCATGACCATTAGAAGAGGGTTTTTATATATCAACTTCAAGCAACCAATAGCAGACAAACTGTACTACAGTGTTATATGATTTATTTTGATGGCCAGATTATCCACCTTAACCATAAATTATAATCACCTGTACCAGCTAGAACATTGAGCTTATTGTTACCAAGCTACCGATGAATGCACATGAGTAAAATATGCTCCCTGTGATCGATTGTAATTCCATTTGAGTCTGTTTATTACAAATATCACGCACAGCCAACGGACAGTATCACTTACTGGATAACGTACTCTATTGTCCATAGTCATATGAGGTAACCAACCCCACAATGTTGGGACAGAGTTTATATAGTCCTGATCTTCTCTTTCCGTTTTTATGATGACAATGGTAGTAGAATATATCTGGGACAGTTGGCGAATCATTCCTGTTACTGCATGTATTTGGTGCAGATTAGATCAACAAAAATTCGACCGGTTATCAATCTCTTCCTCCATCCAACTAAATTAGTTTTCAACACACAAGACGGAAGTCTAGAGACTAGTGTCGTCTATGAGAAGCCTTCCTATTCGAATCGCTACTTAGACTTCAAATCCTTCCACCCCATTCATTTAAAGTAGGCTCAGTTAAATGCTAAAGTGATGGGGTAAGAAAGCTCACTAGTAGACCAGAAAATTTCCTACTAGGAAATGGAGACATCAAGAATACTTCACGCGTCTTGATAAATACCCACCTAAAGTTATCAATAAGTCCACGAGAAATCGAAAGTAAAATATTAGTAGTCGTAGTACTAGTAGTAGTAGTAGTAGGGGTAGTGTGAGTAGTAGTAGTAGTAGTATTACACGTGTTATTAATGTTCATTCTTCTACTACTACTGGTGACAGCGTTGAGAGAGAATTCAAAGCCTCTGCTGTGTTACCAAACAACGAATTCACCTCACAAGGATTACGAAGAATTTTCAATAAAGCTGGCTAAGAATAAAGTAGAATTTAAGCCGAGAAACTCGCTTAGCAACAAAATTTGTAGGTTAAAAGATCCTGCCATCGATCGAATTAAGAAAATTAACCTGGTTTATCAAATCCCTTGTAATTATTGTTAGGTCGAACACATAGGTGAGTGAAAGTAGTCGTCTAGTCAAGGTCGATTAGAATAACAGAGCACAAAACCTTAGCTAAATCAAGATTAGTAGATCCTAATAGGATAAGAAATTTAGAGAAAAGTTTGGCTACAGGTGTGCATGCGATGACACAATGACACAGTTGGGTGGGATAGAGCGAAAGTTTCGAAAACTAACTTACTTGGTTAGAGGGGATAGGAGCCCTTTATCGAATCACTACCAAATACATGCAGTAACAGGAATGATTCGCCAACTGTCCCAGATATATTCTACTACCATTGTCATCATAAAAACGGAAAGAGAAGATCAGGACTATATAAACTCTGTCCCAACATTGTGGGGTTGGTTATCTCATATGAATATGGACAATAAAGTACGTTATTCAGTAAATGATACTGTTCGTTGACTATGCGTGATCTTTCTAATAAACAGACTCAAATGGAACCGCTGAATGTAAATAATAACCGTATATCGGTGATTAACTAGCACTTTGAACTGCTTAAGAAAAGTATCTCCTGAATCTTACAGCGAATATGAAATCAAGAATGAAGATGAACCTGAAACTTAACTTTTTAACATTCTATCGACTCACTTACTTCAACCATTCATCAATCAAATATTATTTCCCCTTGGGTTCCTAGTGGAACAAAGGGCTTCAGTAGCACGCCTACATTGTACTGTTTTCTCTCCGCTTTGTAGTTTCCTTAGAGAATGAATTAGTTCTACGGGGTAAGGTTGCTAGCCGTATGCCTAACCTTCCCTGTTTACCCGGGCTTAGAACTGGCTAGTAACTAGTAAATTAGTTAACCAGACAAGGTTTCAATCAAATGTAGATTTTATAAATTAGTTAAACATTTCAGTTGTTCACTTTTAACGTTTGTTAAGATTGATGTCAGGTTCGTATTCATCATTGACTGACATCAATCAGTTGAGGAACCAGGAATGCATATCAATGAAACCATCATGGATCCAATCTATTATCCTGAGATTCTATGGCCAATAGTTCATATCTCTGTTCAATGTCATCATAGAGTAATAGTTCTCATATCCAACTGATCATAATCTCTCATAAAAACTTCCAGATATCTCATCTTAAAGTCAAGTAGATAAAGTTATCTTCAAACTGTAATCTATTCTGTCTACACTGACAATCATTATTTTAAACGGTTACATTCAATTTTCAATGGTTTGTTTACACCATTCAAATCAATAATTTTACAGTTTTAATGCAGTAAAACAAAAATATGTCATCATTGTTTTCAAGGAATAGCAAGTCTGTTTACACAAGTGAAAAGTTTACTTAAGATATTGGTGACACAATGGATGATTGATAGTTTAGTTGACATGTGTTGGATTTCTGTATCATTGCTTTTTAAGGCTGATTAGTTGACAAAAGCACATTTACACACACACACACACACACACACACATGCATACATGTTTGGATTACCCGCCTCTCAGTAATACACACAAGTGTTTGGGTTACCCCCTTCTTGGTACCACACACATACACACACGTACAGTGTGTATACAAGGACGAATATCAACAAAATAATTGTTTTATCCTTCATTTTTGAAACATTATACCTGAAATTATACTGTCTGTCTAATAGGTTAGTTGACCTTGGTAACAAAACCTGTCAGCGATGAGGACTTCATGTTTTCTCAAGTAAACTGATGTAGATCATATAAGATTTTAGAATCTTTTAGGGTAACAGTAACAACAACAGGTATAGGTGAAGTTTCGAGAGTTTTCAAGAAATATTGACGTTGGTTTAACTTCATATATCATTTTCGTTCAGCTATTTCATCATTACAACCATCATATGTGTAACTGTAGTTGTACAAGAACTCATGTAGTTTAGTATGCTATGAAGGAAATCTGTGCCTTATGTCACATAAACTTGAAGATCTACAGGTGAAAACTAACAAGTTGACAGAAGAGGCAGGGCAGCGAAGACGGGACTTCAAGTGAATATAGAGAAGATAGAGGTGATGAAGATACCGCACCAACAACAAACTCCAATCACCATCAACGGCAAAAACTTAAAGGAAGTAACCTCCTTCACCTATCTACGAAGCACTGTTTCAACTACAGGCGTCACAGGCACAGACGAGGATGTGAAAGTCAGAATCGGAAAGACAGCAAGACAGGCGTTCATTAGCCTGAAACCAGTGTGGAGATCTTCTGCACTCATCACACGGAACAAGATACGGATTTTCAACAGCAGTTCAGTCAAGTCAGTTCTTCTGTATGGTTCAGAGACTTGGCACGTTACGAAAGGGATTTCCAATAAACTACAGACATTCATCAACAACTGCTGCCTACTCTGGCTCCTCACTGAAGATCAGATGAGATGGCGAGAAAGAATAAGCAACAAGAAGCTCTTGGAACGAACCAACCAAGAACCTATCACGCAACAAATATGCAGGAGGAAGTGGAGATCGATTGGGCATGGACTGAGAAGGCCGACTGGGGACATCACGCGTCAGGCCAGTTGCTCGAGTGGAATCCCCATGGGAAGCGACGAGTTGGGCGTCGGTGGCGATGGTGATATGGAGGAGATCGTGCGAGGAGGATATGAGAGGTTGTGGGCTGTCGTGGAGCCAGGTTGAGAAGATTTCAGAGGGTAGAATGTACTGGAGACGTGCTACTGAAGCCCTATGTTCCACTAGGAGCCCAAGGGACTAATAATAATAATAATAATGAAGGAAATCTGTCGAGTAAAGGGTTAGGCGACTACCATTTGCTTGCGCAGACTTCTATGTGTAAATGTAGTTTACAAACTTGTAACCAACAGGACGAAAGTTTACTGTCCTCATCAATAAGTTATAATGTTAATAATTACTAACAGATTTTTCACGAAGATATAAAAAAAAATATAGACAAGATGAATAGAAAGAAGTACAGAGCCCCGATAGCGCTACCCTACACAACGAAGGTATCTCAGAAACTTTACGTAAGATTCTCAACAAGGCTGAAATTAGGGTGGCGTTCAAACCTACAAACTCACTTAGAGATAAGCTTTGTCGACTGCCTTAAGGATCCGATAGAACCAATTCAGTAGAATAATCTAATCTATCAAATTCCATAGAATGACTGGCCAATTGCAATCGCTTAGCTTAGCTGAACATAAGAACTTAGTTGAATGCTGAACTACAGACGAGAATAAAAGATCAATCATCTAGAAAGTAACTCAGTTATTGTAATGAATGGATTAACGACATACCACAACACAATAGATTGGGAGAAAACTACTGTACTGAAGTGGAACAACACAAAAAGGTGGAGAGACCCGACACATGTAGCAGGAATGATGATGCCATGCGTATATCAGACATATGGAAAGCTTTACCACCAACAGAAACAAAAAATATAAAGTGGGTGACAGGAGTATAAAAGTCGACTGTTCAAAGTCGTGTGATCACTGTAATATGATGATTATGACCAGTGATAATTTATGCTGGAAACATCGTTCGACTGACTGGTGAGTTTTCCAGCTCTACTATATTTAGACATTAGACTGTACCTGACTTCACTGACTGACATTGGATGGGATGACTTGAGGTCTAGATACCTGTTAAATTATGTTGGTTTCCTGTAGACGGTGAACAGTATGCAAACCACCGACAGAGCAGGATAAGATGAATAATGTAGAAAGTAAGTCGTCTATTGCAATGCATGCACACGTGCACACAACCACACACACACACACACAAACAAACACTATAGGGTGGGTGGGATAGAACCACGGTACTTAACTCGAATATAATTAGGTGAACAGAGAGTGAGAGAGATTGATTAGTGAATCTCTGTTCATTGAATCAACCAACACTCTACTGATGTAATAGGAATGTTTACTACCAATGATGACAGGACTATAAAGATCAGACGTCGGAAGTTGAGTGTGATGAGTGTGGTATGATGATTATGAGCAATGATAATATATGATGGAAATGTCGTTATCAAGTAAATAATACTGTATCACATGGTGTGCGTTATATATCAAATTAACAGATGTAAAATAAAGTTGCAGAAAGATCAGCTTTAGTTTTCTTCATAACAATTTATTGAGTAGCTTACCATTAATTAACATTTAATGAGGTTATGTAAAGAAGTTGTGGTATGGAACAACATTTGAATGACCAGCCATTAGAATATCACCTTCGAACCGGTGATTCAATTTGAGCTGTCGCATAGATAATGGTTGATCATAATGACTCAGTTATAACAAGATTTCCCATCTGACGAAATGAATTTGATGACTATCAGTGTAATCTGAAGTTAGCTTAACCAGTGAATGTGGTAAAATCCACTGAGATATTCCAGGTAACGTTGAGATAGCAAGCTTTTCTCTCTACTAAGCAAAAATCTTTACCAGAACTCATCTCTATGCGTTAAACACCGGTATGAGAAGGAGATGAGTACTTGAATACCTTTATAGACCTTCAAAATTCGACTCGTCTACCGATTCGTTCTTATCACTAGTTCATTCCAAATTTCATTTAGATCTTGAGATGAAAATCATACTTCTTGGAATCACCTTCTACCGACTCAGTTTATTCTTCCGGTCTCTAAATTCAAACAGAAAAATACCAACAAATTATATATTCCAAGGGGAAGTCATAGATGCGTACTATTGAGGAGTTCATTACTAGGATGAACCAGCTGTTAATTTCTCACAGGTTCTTAACCGGTCTAGAACTAGTGGCAACTATTTTCAAACTGATCAATCCCCTCAAACCACTGATTTGGTTAAATATCCCCTTTAAGCAAGGTGAAAACAAATAGACTGGTCACAAGCTATCTCATTGGGTAACGAAGAAGTTAAACGTTTTCAGACAAGGCTTAAAAAATTACAGTCTGTTAGACTATTTCAATCTTCTCATGAACTAGATGTGTAATCAAGATGAAAATCTTGAAGTTTTAATGAAAGCTATAACATATGGAGCCAATTAGATGGAAGTCAAATGGATGGTAAATAAAGAATTTCAGTGGATCGTTACACTGTATCTCTAACAGACCCAGTAACTCAATGGTAACTTGAACGTCTTTACTTCGACCCCTGGTGGAA
Organism: Heterobilharzia americana; assembly: GCA_944470555.2. Classification (NCBI taxonomy): domain Eukaryota; kingdom Metazoa; phylum Platyhelminthes; class Trematoda; order Strigeidida; family Schistosomatidae; genus Heterobilharzia; species Heterobilharzia americana. The sequence goes on from OX104133.1 coordinate 34,028,987, forward strand.
GAGAATCATGAGTGTCCACTACTAAGGAGTTAGTCCCATCCTACCAGTCCTCAACAATACAGGTGTAACAGTTGAAAACTTTACACAAGCTGTATATCAAGATAATGGGCTTTTCTGAGACTTTTATAATCCAACATTTTAAATTTGACCTTGACATACAAAAAAAAAGGCCATGATGTTAAAAAAACTTACTGTAATCTTATTGGTTGTCTGGACAAGATTGATATCAAGCATATTGACCAATCACAATGAAGCATACTTTTTATAATAGTTAATCATATTTTAGTGAATATCTAGTCATAGAGACAAGAATTTTTTTCCATTTAGTTTACTAATGATTAAAATTAACTATCAAGAAAATTATATAAAAATGATGTATAAAATTAGAGAAAATTTTAATTTCATTGATAAACCTTTATTCTATACTTGTCTTGGTGAATTCTTAGGAACATTTATTTTAATGACAATTGGTCTTGGCATTATGATTCAAAATGTTGTACAACGTTGTAAAAATGATCATCTTGATAATCATAATAATAACAGGTATTTAACAATTTCTACTGGATGGTCAATAGCATTTATACTATCTCAAATGATTTCTAGTATTTTAAGCTATGGTTTAATGAATCCAGCTATGACATTATCATTTGCATTGATTGGTAAACTATCATATCATTATGTATTACCATTAACTGTAGTCCAATTGATTGGTTCATTTTTCTCTACTCTAATCTTATTTATTATTTATTATGAAAATATTTTCAATAATTTTTCACAGTCTAATAATCAATTGAATTCAACTATTATTGAATTATTTATATTAGTACCATCTGCATCACATTATATATGTTTTTTTGATCGATTTATTTTGACTATGATTACAACAGTATTTATTTTATCATTAAATGATAATAGAAATTATGATATGCATAAAATTTATCGATCAATATATATGGCAATTTTTACAGCTGGTCGAATTGGTGCCTTATCAATGAATGCTGGTACTTCTATTAATCCAATACGTGATTTAGGTCCAAGATTAGCTATAGCTGTATGTGGTAAGTAGATGTTTTGTATACAATGAAGTATGATATGGTTTCTTTTTTACAAACTGAGAGTATATTATTATCATTATTAGTCCCTTCGGTTCCTAGTGGAACATTGGGCTTCTACTTGAATTGAGGTCTATCACCAGCTTCCTTGAAGGCTTTTAACTTGATTTAGAAGGTTCCTTGCACTAGATAGTGGTCTGAACCTACATCTGCTCCTCTTCTTGACCTTGTGTCAAGTAGACTGACTGTGTCTCCATTTTCTTCAGATTGAGATAAAGTCGATCTGAATTTTAGTGTGTCCATCTAGTGAAATCCATGTCACTTTGTGGATATCCTTGTGCTTGAACACACTGTCTCACCTCCAATCACCAAATCGTTGAATACACAGAATTCTGCAAACAATTCTTCATTCTCGTTCATCACCTCACCTAGTGCTTCTCGACCCATGGTTAGTTCTCTTCCTGTGTTTTCCCCTCCCACTTTGGCATTCATGTCGCCCCATTAGAATTTTGATATCGCCAACTGACGTCTTGTCCAGTGTTGATTTCAGTTGTCTGTAGAATTCCTCCTTTTTCTCTTGCTCTGCATTATTTGTAGGTGCGTAGTGTGGCATTGTATGATTGTAACCTTCCTTCCTTTTGAGTTGAATCTTGCTGTCATGATCCTGGAGGAGACTGGTTCCCATTGACTGAGAGCCTTTGATGCTGTTGGGGACATCATGATAGCCACTCCAGAACTCAGTGTGCTCGTGGTTGTCGTCTGAGTGACAATATCGGAGTAGATTATTGATTCTCCAGTTGACAGTTTGGAGAGTCCACTTCCATTCCATCTGCTTTCGCATATTCCAAGCACTTCAATGTGATACCTCTTCACCTCATTTGCAATCTGGGCTGCCTTACTGGGTTCAAACATCGTGCGGACATTCCATGTCCCCACGTTTACTTTCGTTGTCATCGGGGGAGAGAAGACACATCGGCCAATTGGCTTCCCGAAGGCTTTCACCAAGTGGCGTCATTTCGTCTCTCCGATTCCAGCTAGGAATAATTTTGCTTTTATTTTTTATATTTTGTTTGTGCTTTGAAGTTTCTTTAGTGGTTAGATTTGTTTTACGGTGTGGGGGTTGCTAGCCCTATGCCCAACCTTCCCTGTTTACCCGGGCTTAGGACTGGCTAGTAACTAGTGAACTAGTTAACCAGGCGACGTTATATGTATATATGTTTTTAAAACTTACTGACATACTTATTTAAGGATGGAAATCACTTCGGATCACCATTTTGATGCTCATGATTCAGGATAACTAAACGGTGTCTATCCCCAAGATCCAGTCAATTGAATATATTCCACAACATTCCAGGATAGATTACAACATTCAGACAATAAAACAATCACTTAAAAACATGAAATATGAATGGAATAATATAACTTGATGATGTACATAACGTCACCAATGCTCAATTAGCTTTTATCTCCTAAAGTAGGTTGTATGCATGACTCAATATTGAATTCCAAGTAGGGATCAACTCGCATATTGTCTACCATGACCATTTAGACATCGTGCTATCATAAGATCTCGTTTCAGTCATGTTTTTCAATGAGTTATGTATGTCACCATCACCATTACCATCCAAATCAGTATAATTGATTGGCATTTTTTCATCACGGGTTGACATAAGCTGGGGAATAACTGAAAACGTGCGTTTATGGGACAGTTACTTATATCCTGGTTTGGACCCTCTGAAAGTATGCATTTAGATAACTATTTTTAGGATAACTTTCTCCTTATAGCTGACTTATTCGCAGTTATCAGTGGAGTGGCGCATTCCAGTCTGAACTTATCAGCTGGTTGTACCTGCACGCCAGTGGATGTAGTAGAGACTTGAACCTCGTACCCATTGTTTCAAACGCCAGAGAGTTACCCACTAGGTCACTATGACGTTATGTTTCATGGTTTAATCATGTAACATTTTCTCCCATAGTAGAAAATGTATTTCAAGACTAAATCTACCCAATTTCTCACAGATCATGACCAAACCAGCCACTGCAATTACCATGGTTTTAAATTTTGATCAATTTGAAACTACCTACTTAATTTAATAGTTAGTAGCTCATATTATTCAGTGAAAATTATGCACGGGGCGTTTTACAGGTGGAATATGCCTTACACATATATAACAAATCTTTGCTGATCAGTTAAGCAAAAGTGTAGCGGTTTGGTTGGGAGACACAATTATGTCTGTACGGTTACACATCACTTCTGGTTTGATAAAGGAAGCTTTATGACAGGATACTGTCATATTTTGCTGACATCTATATAAATAGTAATCTTTGTTTCCATGTTACTTAGTTTAGTTTGTATTGTGTTTCCGCCTACTTCTTTTTTCTTCTAACAGGATGGGGTATAAGTGTATTCAAAACGCATAATTACTACTTCTGGATACCAATTGTAGCACCATATCTTGGTTCTATCCTTGGTACATTATTACACGAACTGATTGTCAGAACTCGTTTGAGTGAAAAACATGAGGAAGATTTCCAAAGTACTGTCAACCTATCAAGCTAAAAATCTACATTAACTATGGACCCGTGTCTTCTACTTGTAAACGACAGAAGTGTTCAGTCAAACTCTGTCAGTGAATATTATTGTTACTATATTATATTAATTATTATTATATTATATTATTATTATTATTATTATCACTGATATATATTTCAATGTACTTTGAATATAATTTAACTTTTGGAAAAGCGTTAAACACGTGACGCGGGTCCCAATCTCAGCTGGGACATCAACTCAGTCACGGCTGCAGATGCGCCTTGCTGATGGGTGCCGAAAAGCACGGAACCTAGGTCCAGGGCTTCCTGCCGATTGCCTCCAACCAAATAATATGTACTAATGTGCACTGAGATGCTGAGCTTCCTAGGATTAGGTCTGCACTCATGACTAGATAACATGAAATTGGCTTGCACTCCCGTGATGAATCAATACACGTATATTCTTCCAAAATTGTGTCTGTAGAAGTTCATAGATCCATTGATTATAACTGTTCTAGTTTTGGAAAAGATTTACATAGTAGGTTTGAATCGGTATCCTGTGTTTTTCGATGAGAAGCGGAAATAATCATCATACGATAATATAGGGAACTTTCCATTCATCTCATTCAACATGTTTGACAAAGCTGATCACGGTTACTCAAAAGAACTTGAAATAGCTTGTAAAAATTGAATCATTACACTATGAATCTGGAAAAAGATCAACACAGATGAAATCGATAAGACATGGTGAAGGAAACCTGGTTACCAGAGAGGAGTAACAAAGGAATCGATGGGATGACCACTTCAAAAACTCTTGAATTGACCACCACCTGCAACTCATCCAGAAATACCATCAGCATACCAGTCACAGAAATATCAGTGAAAACAAACCATCCAACAAAAGCGGAAGTGAAGTTATGAATGCCATAAAGCTGGTGAAATCCAGCGAAGCAGCACGACCACATCGAATCCCTACTGAAGCACTGAAAACAGACACACAGACAACAGCCGACATGCTCACACCACACCACATCACTACTACAGAAGGTTCGCAAGGAAGGAACGAAGGAAGGAAGAGTACCTGTTCAACTGGTTTGAAGAAGGGCTACCTTGTCAAACTCACAAACAAGGAAGACCAATGACTTTTCAACAACTGGTGTGGAATCACGCTCCACATCTGTACACACCAAGTGAAATATTAAGCGACATCATCCTCGAGAGACTAAAACATGCTCTGCATTCAAAACTACAACCGGAACAGACTGGCTGGCTGGCTGGTGGCTGACTGACTGACTGACTGACTGACTGACTGACTGACTGGCTTCAGGAAGAACAAATCAGTGTGTGGATGGAATTACAACGCCACACTACGCATCATCATGGAACAGAGTATAGAATATCAGAACTCAACTCAAACTCAACTTCATCGATTTCGAAGAGGCCTTGGATTGAGGCGTCTACCGAGGAGTAATTTGTTCAGCAGTTGCTTCAACACTACGGTTTTAGTGCGACAAAACTTGATGAACCTCATTGAACAGCAGCTCTATGCTATATGATGATGATGCTACATGCCGAGTGACTGACAGTGGAAAGTTGGGTGACACGTTTGAAGTGAAGATGGGAGTAAGACAAGACAACGCTGCCACCTACTATTACCCATCAGTCTTCCTGACTGTGATCGACTAGACTAGACTGGATCATGAAAGAAAGCAACTGTGAGGAGGGAGGAGAGGTGCATAGGCTAGCTGGAACGATGAAAAGATCCTGGGAGATCTTGATTTCGCCAATGATGATTTATGTCTGATGTCTTATGTAGCACAAACTCGAAGATCTATAGACAAGAAGGAAGAAGTTGGGAGAAGAGGCAGGGTAGAGAAGACGCCATTTCCTTCAAGTGAACATGAAGAAGATAGAGGTGATGAAGATACCTAACCAACAACGACGACAACAACAATAACAAGCATCAGTCACCATGGACGGGAGAAATTTGAAGGAAGTAGTCTCTTCCACCTACCTATTCAGGATGGTGGCAACTACAGGTGGCACAGGCACACATGATGAGGATGTCAATCCCAGGATCGGGAAGACAGCGAGACAGGCCTGCTTTCACTAATCTGTAGAGATCAGTGTGAAGATCTACTGCACTGCACTCAACATAGAGAGTGAATAAGATCCGGATTTTCAATGCTAGGTCAGTGAAGTCAGTGCTTCTATGTGATGGTTGAGAGAGTTGGTGTGTTATCAAAAGCATTTCCAAAAGGACTATAGACATACATGAACAGCTGCAGGCTACGCCTATGCTCACTCGATACTGAAAACGAGAAGAGATGATATGAGATGAGATGGCCAGAAGGAATGAGCAATGGGTAACTGTGGCCTAGCAACGAACCAACCAAGAAGCTATCACCTAACAAATGTGGACTGAAAGGAAGTGGAGATGGAATGGATTGGACATAGATTGAGGAGACCATTCGGCGACATCACGCACCAGACCAGACACTCATTTGGAAGTCAAATGGGAAACGATGAGTTGGAGGTATGTGGGTAGCACTGGAGGAGATCATGTAAGGAAGAAATGAATATCTTGGGCAGTCGCGACAGTCAGGTTAAGAAGATCGCAGAGAAGTGAGTGAAATGGCAACGTGCTACTGAAGCTCAGTGGTTCACTAGGAACGCAAAGGACAAATAATAATATGATAATAAAAATGATTTCCTTGGTGATTTCTAATCGTCATGAAATCAAGCAGCTCCTTATAGACATCTGAAGTGGTGCGGTGGATGTCATAGAAAGCGTACAGGATTTAAAAATTGATTGCCTAACTGATTACAGTTTTTGTAGGCTACATGAAAAAATTTGGAACTAGGGTGCTCAGGACTACACAATTCGAAGTTCAGCTTCGTGACACTTACTGATAATGAATATCGTCGGGTAAAAAGAGAATCAATCTGAAGTCGTTCTAGTGAATTCTGTTAACCGTCTGACATTAAGAGGCATACAGACTATTGTTTTGATTGTGTCTACCCACTTGCTACCTGCTCATCATCATCCTTGATATCGATATGAAGACCAGGCGTTACTGCACAACGATTCAAGTTGCCAGAACATGAAATGACAAGACAATAAGATGGAACATAAAGGAAGAGAAGAAGGAGGAATGACTAAAATGCTGAATTCTGTATAGCGGTTAGGATGAAGTGTAGATACATTTGCGCCACTGACATCGAATCGAAACCATATCACTTAGAGTTTCCTAACCACTGGTGTCTATTGTCCTGCCGGACTCCAACCGGCTAGATTTAATTGACCTATATGACTTTAGGGAATAGTTAAGGACTTCATGCATTGATGTGATGTTCTACTTTAGCCACCACGAGCTTTTTCCAGCTTGAATCTGCTTCGACCAACATTGTGCGACGAGGCGGATGAATGTTGGGGATCCATAACACATTTCCCAGTCGTCTCAGTCTATGAAGGTTTACAACCACATTCAACTGACTTTCCACTCCTGTCTAAAACTCAACACCTGACTTCTTAGTTGCTCATGCGATCATACTACTAAACGCCGTTTGTACTAGAAAGGCGACCGTAATCAAACACTTGAAGCCATAGCATATCGTCTACCTTTAATGACCAGAGCGAACTTCAGGAGACAGTAGACTTTACTTTTGGTTGTATTGTGTTCTGTGGGGAGCTAGGTTGTTTAGTCGTGACACTTTCACCGACTTTCTCCTGAACGACATCATCAGCACTAACTTCACTATGAAGTAGTGAGTTGTCAACATCTCTCCGTGAGTGATTTAGTAGCTTGCTCTGACGATGTGGTCTGTGATTGTTTGTTTCCTTCAATTGTTGTGTCATTGGCTGACTGCATAGACTTTCCTGTTGGCTGGCTGTTCCTCTGCTTCACCTCTCACCTTTCTGTCGTTTATCCCTCCTTCTTATTGCCTGATAGATTGGGTCTATGTGTATACACATCTGTTGATTGCTGACTAACTGACTGATATGAATGCCAAGTTTCTAGGAATTCTCTGATGATATTCTTTGTGTTTCCTCTCTCCATCCAACATTTCTACATTGTCGAAATTGAATTCATGTCCATATTTGTGTTATCCACGTGCATTGAAATGAGTGATGAGATGTCGTGTGTGATGTTTAATAGCCAATTGGTGTTCACGTAGACGAAGGCGAAGACGGAGGCCGCTTTGTCCAATGTGGTGTGTTGACTACAGTTGGTTATTCCAGTCAATTTTGTAAATGATATTCGGTTTGTCTTCTTTGGTTGTTGCATCTTTTGGTCTGGATAATGTGCTTTGAAGCTGATTTGTTCCTTTATGAGTGAGCACGGTATAGTTCTGTGAAAAAATGTGGTGGAGATGTAGCTACCTTTATCAACGTTCAATGTTGTTTATCAAATTATACACATTTGTCCTATTCTAATGACAATGTAGACTGTATACCTGTTAGGTGTGATACGTAGCGACAAAAAGCAGCCAATAGGGGAGTTATTTACAAGTCATGATTTATGCATGCGCTGACATAAGAACCTGATTGGAGAAGTTCGACCTCACACAAGAAATCCGATTGGTTCATTTATGGCTTCACTTTCTGAGAGTTTTGTAAATACATACATGTCATGTAGTTTGCCTAATAAAAGTTGTCGCTGTTCTTGCAGTCACAGGCCGTCTTTGTCTTCTGATTTTTCCGCGGCTGAGTGAAGCAGAAGTAGTGAGGGAGGTCAGTCGTAAAGGTATTCGGTTGAGGTGTCTATTGAGTCTCAGTATTCATTATACCCATGCGCGCAACCCCACCACTTGGTCACAACAAGGTATCATCCAAAACATTAACATAATCTTGAATTCACTTCCATTACTAATGTTTACATTACTTCCGATTATAGCTTTTCTGAATTATCTACATTGATTGACAAATTCACGGGATTTTCTGCTCCAATAATGTTTGGTTCACTGTCTATTGTTCGCGGTGACTTTAACTCTTGTGACTACAGCTTCCTAAATTCACTTAGTCATAGTAACCTAGTCAATTTTCCAACAAGGTGTAATACCAAATTAGACTTGATCTTTTTAAATGAACCTGAAACATATGAAACTTGGAAGTGTACAGCACTTCTGACCAAAAATATATGGGAAACTTTTATATACCAATCTAAGAAGACGATACACAGCAGCTCTACATATGACAATATCCATAAACTCAAATCGATGTTACAGAACACAAATTGGGAAATATTTGAAAATATTTCTCTAGATGATGCAATTACTGGTGTTACATGAGATCCTAAATTTTTTCTCTAATAGTTTACTGTCCAGTTGAAATAATTTTCCGAAGGTTTAATACACTTTACAGTATGATATATATCCATCACTTGAATGGATATTTATATATTGATTTTCAGAAGAGAAGAGAATATACATCTAAGCTTTTTTAAACCAGAATGGTATACAGTCTCATAGTGTGATACAACCACACGGATGCTTTCATCCTGATAGCGGTACATATACACTAAAATTGGAATGATGCAGAGAAGATAACCATGACCCCTGTACATTGAACGAATCATTCATACATAAACCTACTAATATTATCTTATCTAGTTCCTGGTGTATAACACAATGCAATTTTTTTGAAACTCAATGAAACAGATGTATTCAAATGGTTGGAATCATTAAAGCCTTTGTAGTGCCCTGGACCAGATGACATGGCAAGTATTCTGTTTAGCAAATTTGCTGAAATGATTCCTTTACCATAAATGATATACTAACCATCTGGACGGAAGTTAAAATAGTTTTGGTACCTAAGTGTATATCATTTGGATATATTTCTATAATTATTTGTCCCTTGGGTTCCTAGTGGAATATACAGCTTCACTAGCATGTTTTCAATCCACTCTCTTCCACTCTGAAATCTTTCAAACCTGTCGCCACCACTGCACAGAGGATTCCATTTCTTTCTCACATCATCTCTTTCATGTCATCCTCACCTTGGATACCCAACTCGTAGTTTCATATGCGGGTTTCACTCGAGTGCCTAGCCTGAGGCTTGATGTCCCCTACCCGTCTTCTCAGTGGATGCCCAATCCAATCCACACTCGTTTTAAGTTAATGAGCGTCTAGAACAAAGGTGAAATTCGAACCAACAGTAATAAGCTTACCATTTCTAAAAACACTGAAAAAAACTGTTGCTTCATTTGCTTGAACCTCCTTTCGAGGCTTTCAGAGATCCAAATCAATTTGCCTACAAACCTAGAAGGATTTCTATCCGTAGATCCCTTCTATTAGATGATTTGAACAGAACTAAAAGTGCGTCTTGGATTGCAAACTGACTTGATTCATATTTTTTTGAGAGAGGATGGTATACTCTTTACAGAGGGAAGCGCTCTACTTCGCTACTTAGTGAAACCGGTGTGCTTCAAACTGCTATTCTTTCTCCTTTCGTCTTCTTCTTCTTTTTACATGCTCTATCCATCTCAACTAAAGCCAACTTTGTTAAGTATGCTGATGATCTGACAATATCCATGCTAATGATCTCCTCTTCTAATTGTTCTCAGCTTAATAACTCCTTACATGAAATTGGTTACTGGTCTTCCTTAAATGGTTTCACATTCAATCCCTTGAAGTGTCAGATGATTCACTTTAGCTTAAGACATGAAAAAGACCGTTGCATACTCCTTCAGTCCCATCATTGTGGTCTTGTAGATGTGTCTGTTATAGAGAATGTAGCCAGCCTGGGCCATCTTTGCTTATGCTTTTCTTATGATCTTTCTTGTTCCCCTCATTTCTTACTTATCATTGTTATACCATTATTGTTACTATTATTGTACTACATCACATGAAATGCCTGGACAGCCTACTTATTATTTATGAGTAGTGTAAAATTTAAAGCAAAAAAAAGCGACATGCACAGGAATATATGCATAACGTGAAATACAATTTTATGGAGAAGAAGCTTACAGAAGATAACGGTTTCATTTGTCTACTTTGAAAAAGAAGTTGTGACATCTAGATTCATCTCTGACTAGCGGAAATGGACATAAGTGGTAGCCTCTCCTTCCCACATTGTCGAACCAGACGACGGCTGGAGAATATCAGTATACACTTCAACAGACGTCTTTTCAACACATCGGTTGGAATTCTACATTCATAAGTAAATCCATTTTAGTCTGTTTATTAGAAATATCACACAGTGAAACAGTAGCATTTACTGGACCACGGTCGATTAGAATAACAGAGCACAAAAACTTAACTAAATCAAGATTAGTAGATCCTAATAAGATAAGAAATCTAGAGAAAAGCTCGGCTGTAGCTCTGCATGCAATGACACACAATCACACAGTAGGGTGGGATAGGGCGACAGTGTTGAAAACTAACAACTCAGTTGGGTGGAGGGAGGGAGAGATGGATTGACAACCGACTGAATCTTTGTTTATCGAATAAACACCGGGTACATACAGTAACATGAATGATTCTGCAACTGTCCGAGATATATGGAAAATTCTACTACTTTTGTCATCACAGAGAAGGAGAGAAAATTAGGAATATATAAAGTCTGTCTCGAAGTTGTGAAGTTAGTTACCTGATATGAATATGGACAATAAATTGTGTCCGTAGGGTACGTTATCCAGTCAACACTACTGTTTCACTGAGTGATATTTCTAATAAACAGACTAAAATGGAATTACAATCGACCACATTGCCCAAGTTTTACTCTTATATACTACCACTAGTTTTCTATCTGTGAATCAATGAAGGACGTTGCTTCTATGGAATCAAAGGCTAGTTATTTTGGCTATAACTTGTTCTACAACGAATATCAGTCTCCAGTTAAAAATTTACATCACATCACATAAAGACTTACTATCTGTTATGACTTGAAGCACAGAGTAGATGATATAAACTTAAATGACGTTGAAAAAAAGGTTAGTTTTGATGTAGGTAGTTTAGATACTGATACACCCTCAATTGGCATGGCACCGGAAGCAGTTAGAAATGAGCTTAATAATAACCATGAGCTTACACTACGAACTAAGATACCAGTAGATGATATCATGCTAAGAGTACAGCTATGCCTCACTTCCACAACACTTAGGTTTCAGAATAAACGAACAGAGGGAGTTACCATGGAATCATAAATATACCTTATTGTAGCTGATACATTTACAGATAGTTGACAATGCATGGCTGTAGAAAAATTTAATCTACCTCCAATAAACATGATTTCGATATGTAGATGACAAGTTCACAGTGTTGACATTGTAGCACATACATAACTTATTCACACACATATCAATTCAGTAGCCAACGCAATCCATTTCACCTATGAAATAGAAAATAGCGAAGGAGAATTAGCCATATTGGATTGCCGAATAAAATGGAAACAAGATGAGAGTTTAGCTACACTAGTGTCTACAGAAAACCTTCACATTCCAAATCATCTCATCCTATGCCAATCAGTTAAACTTGGCTTAGTAAAGTGTCTAAGTAATAGGGTCAAAAAGCTTACTAGTAAAATAGAAGATGTAAGACAAGATGATATGACTATAGACAATAGATTATGTTTGAAATGCGTTATCCAGTTAGAGTGTGTGTGTGTGTGATAAATGTGATAAATCAATGAAAATGGGATTATATTCTGCCACACAGTACAAGTTTTCCTCTTATATTAATGATTTCCATCTTTGACCAATTTCTAACACCATATGCCAAAATAGACGACTCATATCAGTTTTAATCAGCGACGGGATATTCAAGGCAACAACATGATTATACTTATTACTGTTTATTGGTATACTTATTATTCGATTCTAATCGACCCTGGTCGACCCCGATTATTCTAATAACATAGCACAATGTTGAAAATTAACAACTTAGTTGGGTGGAGGGAGGGAGAGATTGATTGATAACCGACTGAATCTTTGTTTATCGAATAAACACCAAATACATGGAGTAGTAGGAATAATTCTGCATCTGTCCGAGATATATGGAAAACTCTGCTACTCTTGTCATCACAGAGAAGCAGAGAAAATTAGGACTATATAAAGTCTGTCTCGAAGTTGTGAAGTTAGTTACCTGATATGAATATGGACAATAAATTGTGTCCGTAGGATACGTTACCCAGTCAACACTACTGTTTCACTGAGTGATATTTCTAATAAACAGACTAAAATGGAATTACAATCGACCATAGTGTCCAAGTTTTACTCTTATATTCATAAGTAAAATTTTGAGGAGATAATTCAGTAGTTTTGTTCTAAAGGTTTTTATCTCAACACCCACCATATCTTCTGACAGATTCTCAAGGATTCTACAACATTGCGAGTGAAAGAAATTTCCTCTACATCTATGAGGTACCCAATTATTAAAGTTAGTGAAATGTCCAGTCAAAGTTGGTATGCGTTAGACTGACCTTTTGATTGAACCATCATATCTCCTCTTTAACATCACGTCTAGGAAGTGAAGTATTGAATTTAACTCTTCCACAGTGAATTTTATAGACATATGAAAATCATTGGATCATCTGAGCAGCCGGTCCAGTGAAGATTTTTCATCACAAATAAAAAAACTATCGTCAATCTACTGAAGCTGATGCTTTCCAACTAACTGACTAAAAGATGGTGTACGAGTGATGCAACGTAACAGTACAATGTGATAAACAGCCTGGATACTTAACCGTAAGCCATCAGCTTAGCCATTTGGTTAAAACTGTGAAAGCCAGCTCCAGTGTTACATCTAATTGAACCCCAAGCGGTCGATTTTGCCGAACTACTTGCCTCTACAAGTACTGAAATTCTGTATCATTTAGTTAGGAATCAGGAGACAAGAACTCCCTCTCTTTCGCTGTCTACTTGAGTGTTCCATTGAATGAGGCAGATAATAAACAGGAAAGTTAGTGATACAACTCAGCTATGTGATACACTTCTATGTAGTAAGCTACAAACAACATTTGCTAGTCAAGGTGGATATCCGTTGGATAACTTTCGAGATTTATCGACATCAAAGCATAGGAATGTAATTCACAAGCGATTAAATTTCACTGAATGACACATATATAGACATGTAATGCGCGCTGCTCATTAGAATGGATCTAAGTAGTATACGCTTAGAGGTCAGCAGAAATCATAGGGAATTACCAGCAATGGGTAAAGATTCAACCAAGAGAAACGCAGGAAACAATGTTGACGTATTAAGAACAAATCAGGATAGAAGTAGTCGAGGAAATGAAGCACATTGTGCAAATGACTGTTTTAGTGGAAGGTGTACAACATTTCATTACTACTGTACAAGGGGTCAACAATAAACATTCCTTCCTACATCTAGGCCATGTCGTTCCCTTCAGACACAATTCGGCCGAATACACCGTTTTCCGTTAAATACACCTTCGGTTTTATCATTATTATTATTTGCGCCTTGGGTTCCACTCGACGGCCTGACGCGGGATGTCCCCAGTCTGCTTTCTTAGTGTATGCCCAATCCATGTTCACTTCCTTCTCCATATTTGTTCACCGATAGGTTCTTGGTTGGTTCGTTGCCAACCAGCCAGAGTTCTTTGTTGCTTATTCTTTCTGGCCGTCTGATCTTCAGTAACGAGCTAGTGTAGGCAGTTGTTGATGAAAGTCTGTAGTTTGTTTAAAAATGCTTTTCGTAGCGCGCCAAGTCTCTGAACCATACAAGCGCTGACTTGACGTTGGTGTTGAAAATCCGGATGTTGTTCATGCTTTATGCTGAGTGGAGTACAGAAGATCTCCACACTGGTTTCAAATTAATGAACGCCTGCCTTGTTTTTCCGATCCTCTCTTTGACATCCTCGTCCGTGCCAGCTGAAACATCTTGTTTCAGCTATAGCCAAATGCCTTGATCTTACTCTCTTCGAGTGGTTTTATTGAACCGTGTAGAAGAATTTGAATGAGTTCTGAAAAGGAGCTAAGTGGCCCAACTTTCAACAAAATTCACTCTAGAATCAGAATCAAACTCAACCTTCAATTTTCTTGACGTTCGATTTCAAAGAAAGACGATAATTCACTTCATTGTTCCATCTACAGAAAGCCTTCGTGGAACAGAAAGTTTATTGATTTTCAAAGTTCGATCCTTCTATGCAAGAAGAGAAATTTTATCCAAACTTTCCTTGAGGAGCAAGGAAATATCTACTTAGGGCACTGTCAGCGGAGAACTGCAAAATCATAGACGATTTGTAGCGGAAAACAGCTTCCCGCTCAGATTCCTAGGTAAGAACGTAAGCCCAAGTGAACGAAGACATTCTGCGATGAAAAAGATTCTTTTGTTGAATTGGAAAATGATATTGCTACAGACATCCTCAAGAAACGACTATCAAAATCCATGAGTAGAACATACTTCACCGTCACCTTCGGATTATTTTCTCCTGGAAGAAACGTTTTGGTCAAGGTGTGAAAGACAAGTTGACGAAATTGCGCCACATCAATGTGTGTATACCAGTTTCCTTGCTCTTGTAGACCTGAGTATATTGGCTATTCTATACGTTCGTTTGTTAAATGTGTCCATGAACACTACCCAGGCTGGCTGGCAAAGACAGAACAGAACCATATCTTCAATTAAGTAATACAACATCTTGTGAACTCACGTCACTTAGTTTCTCTTGAGAACTCATTCAAAATTCTCGACAGGGTTCGGTCAAACCACTGGAAGAAATCAGGATCAAGGCAGTTGTCGATAGCGGAAGCATTAGCTATCCAGAAGTTGACATCTTGTTTGATTAGAACGCCTCAGTTGTCCATCTGAACTGGGTTTTTTTGATGTTACATAGATCAACAGGCTACTGTCAGTATCTTAATGATGAATAGTAGTTAGCAGTGAAATGTAGGATATGCGTTTCGTTTTATTCGAAATTGACTCATCAGCTGCATATACGCTGTGATGTTTCGAAAAAACATCTAGCAGGCACATTCAGCTGACGAATGCCAAGCAGAACAAAACACTATCTTGGATTTTACTACTAGCACAACCTATCACTCCTATTGAAGGAAATGAGAAGACAGAGCAGAAGGAAGGAATGTAATCATAATATATGGTACACCTTCGACTAAGACAGTTGTTAGCATAATGTGCTTCATTTCGTCTTGTGCTTCTTAATAAGCTCACATTGTCTCTTGCGTTTCTATGGACACAATCCTTATCCACTACTGGTAATTGCCTATAATTTCTATCGCTCTCTCAACATATACTACTTATATCCATTGAGATCGGCAACGCCCACTACACTATCAACCTAAGGCTAAACTTGAAGTCAAGAAATTCACACAGGAAGCCATCTAGTTATTAGAGACCAATCATTTCTATCCAATCAGTGACAGGAAATTATAACCAATCACACATCACCTTTAAAGTTCCGACTTTTATCATATCAACTATACAAGTCGTGTATACCCTTTTTAGTAGTGTTGTTTTTTCTCTTAAAATTTTCCGTTATTCATATTATATGTTTCAATATTATGAAGTTAATGCCTAAAACCAGTACATTTGTAGAATTTTCTTACCTCTATGCTACATAGTAAGGGTTATATAAACCAACCTTAACAATTACATAACCTTGAACCAGTCTGAAATAAAAGTACAAATAAGGGTAGAATAGTTTTAAACTTTTCTTCAACTCTCTCTTATTTTAATATCTTTACATAACATATGGAATGAGAAGGCCAGTACAATACTATCACAACAGTATTAACTTCACTATGAGGTAGTGAGCTGTCACAATATCTCTCCGTGAGTGATTCAGTAGGTTGCCTTGATGAAGTGGTCTGTGATCGGTTGTTTCCTTCAAATGTTGTGTCATTGACTGACTGCATAAATTTTCCTATCAGTTATTCTTCTACATCACCTCTCACCTTTCTTATTGATTGATAGATTCAGTCTGTGTCTATACAGCTATTGCTGATTGACCTGAAGACCTAGCCTCTAGAAATTCTCTCCTTCTAAGATTTCTATAGTTGATATCCGCGTGGATTGAGAGACGAGTGATCAGATATCGTGGCGTCTAATAGCCAACTGGTATTCATGTGGACAAAGGCGATGGTGAAGAGGGCGACCACTTTGTCCAATGTGGTGTGTTGACTACAGTTATTGCAGTTGATTTTGTAAATGATATTCGGTTTGTCTTCTTTAATTGTTGCATCCATCAGTCTGTAGTCTAGCAGGATAATGAAAACTTCATGATTCTACATCCCAGCTCCTCAGAAAACACAATACAACCACGAGCATCCACCTGAGCTACATATATTCTCCATTATTTCCCGATCACAACAATTACCTAATTTAAATGATAATGTTGTGGTATTCCATAACTAGTATGAACCAATTGATCGGTTCAAACTAGTACATGAGTTCCTACATGAATATCTTGACAGTCCTGTCTCATAACGACTGATCATTGCGGCTCAATAGTCTGGTGCGGAAAAACCTCTGATGTTTCAAAGGATGTCAGCTGGATTAAATTCATATAGCTGGTGAGTCACAATTTGGCCGAAACATGTTTGATAACATCGGAGATTGCAAATCAACACTGAGAATATTTTGGAGGTGACTTTCTAAAATTACTTCTGCCTTTAGGTTTTAATGGGATTCGCAACTCGATAGAAAATAGTAGCAGCTGATGAATACTGAATGGGACGAAATGCTGAACAGTTTTTTGTTTGATATATCTTTTGCAACATAGGAGCATGCTGATCACACAGTACAGTAAACGTCTTCAGTCTGTCAAACAAATTTCTACTTGTTAAATACTTAGACGCAGTCTTCATGAAGATTTTCGGTAGATATCATTGGAGTGAGTTCACACCTCATTTGGAAACTGACACTTCTGCATTACAACAGATCAGTGTTGACATCTATAAGTTTCATACTGACTAATGTCCATCTGTAAAGTACACATGAGTGCTATAATTAGACAATCACATATGTTTCGCACCACTGACGAATTCCTTTACACATTCCAGGCATACAGTATGTCATTCATCGCCCAAATAACTAGTTAGTAGCTTTTCTGTATCCAACACTGACGGACTTGAGTTCAGACTACTAAGATAACACCAGACAATATCAGAATTTCCAAGTACGTCTTGTTAATGAGTTCCAACGAACGGGACATTGGAGTGAATCAGATACGTAACTATTAACAGCCTAAAAACGTTGAACAGCTGTTTTTTATTTGATGTGGACTCTTCAATAGTGTGCATCCACAACACTATTAGAGATTGAGTTGAAAATAACAAGGTCTTAAAGAAACCACAATACCATCCAGTCACTGGGTTGCATTTAAGTGACCTATATACTTTGAGGGAGTTTTGGAGATTTGGAAATATTTCAAGTTATTATTCATCGAAGACTGATATCAGTTGGAGGAACAAAGGAAACCATGGGAAATATGGAGCATTAAATTCTGACCCAGTGGCTCAATGGTAACGCGCTGGCCGCGGAACCTAAAGGTCGCGGGTTCGATCCCTGCCGGTGTAGGGTCGTGGGTGCGCACTGCTGAGGAGTCCCATATTAGGACGAAACAGCTGTCCAGTGCTCCCACGTTTCCTTTGTTCCTCCAACTGATGTCAGTCTTCGGTGAATAACAACTTGACCTATATATTTGTCTTTCTGTCAAGCAAGAGTCACAACGAACCTGTAGCATAGGTGGTTAAGTGACCACATGAACTACTGGAGTAAACAAATACATAATAATAACGTTTATATAAATATATTGAAGACGAAACTGAAATCAACTGCTGCTCTTCACTGAAATACGGTAATATCAGGAGATAAAGATTGGTTTGCTACGCTCAAAACGAATAAATTATTCTGATTGGTCCAGTGAAATGTCAATCTGTCTATCAAGGTCAGAGAGAAAATTGTACTGCCAATCAAATTGAAGGACACAAAGTAGTAGAACTATAAAACTAAATTAGAAAATTGATTTCGTAGACGTTTGAAACTGTCATTTTCTGTTATTTTTTTTCACACTCTATGAAGAGAATACGGAAAATCAACACCAATCATATTGACATAATTATTTCTGGATTTTTCGATTTCTGCCAACTTGAATGTTACAGTTATTGATTATTTTCAGTGAAGAATAATAAGGCTAGGGGCAAGACTGACTACTGGAAAACTTCAACCCTCAGAATCAACTGTTCGCTTTCAGTCGTAGGTGAAGAAGCTCTTAGATGGGTGAAAAGTGGCGGAGAAAAGAGACTGTAAATGTGTCGCTGACCTGCGGACGATGAAATTATTACATGTATACTCAGACACACTAAAGCACACATAGCCACACTCACCAGTGAGTGCGACATCTTATCAAGCACAGGCCGATAAACTCTTCATCATAACCTAAAACAGTGTGGCTGTACAATGCTGTTCAAACAATATTGAAAACCCATTGAATCACTAGACAAAAATAACAAAATTGAGAGTTTCATGAAACATCCATCCAACCTTTCAAGAACTTTACACTTTCCACAATTAACATGAATACATGTGATAGAAAAATATCGAGAAATTTCATCCCAGGAAATTCAATCATTGCAAAATCCATAAAATAAACACATAGAAGTCAACTTCCATTCTCCACCTCAATTCCCTTCCATTACCTTCCCTTCCCTTACCTGACCATCGCTACCCTTCACTTCACTAACATAAAGTCAAATCTTCAACATATGTTCTCTTCAAAAGGTGATATACACACATACACACATACATATGTATATTCTCCTATGCAACTGTGTAACAATTCCCATCTACCAAACTAATGATTATCTAATGTCAGTTGTACTGGGAAGTGTTGCACATCACCGTGACACTACACAAGGATGTGTGTGTGTGTATGCATAAACACATACACATCCTTGTGTAGTGTAGAGATGAATGAAACAGTTAAGAAATATGTTGTCAACCTGGAAATTGGACGTGTATATTCTAGTTTCGAGTGAGATAAAAGATGTTCAGTCAACTGGTTGATAAAATCATCACGAAGTTGTTCTAATTTCAGTGAAGTGTAACAAATTCCAGTGGAATACTTGACTTGATCAAGATTAGCGTATTTGAATTAGCGTCCTCATTTTGTAAGAGAATATGGGAAGAGTATTTTCAGCTCCAAAGAAGACTTTGTTCAAGAATGTTGGCTTCAAGGATGATGCGTCATCAAAGATCGTTAAATGTTGAGTATCCAGATCGCTGAAGATGACAATCTTCTCTACGAAGCTACAGATCAGTTCCTGCAGACAGAAACTGGGCCAATGGTATGTTAAGGACAAGTTTCTACTTTGGGTCACTTGCTTCTGTGGAACTAGCTACACAGGCAGCACAAAGTACACATTTTCAAAACGTGTCTCTGAGCTTTTTCTTGCTTAGTTGACGAAAGGAGAATATAAACCAGTCAACAGTTGAATTCTTGAACATTTGCTCAACTCTAGACATATAGCTAGCTCTATCACAGTCCTCCTTCACTATCGTTCACGGAGAATCAAATTATTATTTGTCCCCTGGGTTTCTAATGGAACATACGGATTCACTAGCACGTCTCCATTACACTCTCTTCTCTGAAATCCTTTGAACCTGGCTACACAACTGCTCATAACCTCTCATTTCTTCCTCACATCATCTCATCCATCTCACCATCACCTCACACAACCAACTCGTCCTTTCCCATCTAGGTCCCACTCGAGTGCATGGCCTGACGCGTGATCTCCACGAATGGTTTTCTCAGTGCATGTCCAATAAAATCCATCTCCACTTCCTTCCAGTGCAAATTTGTTAAGTGATAGGTTCTTGCTTCGTCGGTTCTTTGCCATACAGCCAGTCAGACTTCCTTGTTGCTCATTCTTGTTATTCTGGTCATCTGAGCTTCAGTAAAGAGCCAATGTAGTCAGCAGTTGTCGATGAATATCTGCAGTTTGTTGAAAATGCTTTTCGTAACACTCCAAGTCTCTGAACCATCACATAGAAGTACTGACTTACTTGATAGAGTTGGTTTGTGTTTAAAATGCGGATGTTTTTGACGCTTTCTGGTGAGTGGAGTGCAGAAGACCTACACACTTGTTTCAGGTTAATGAACACGTGTCTTGCTCTCTTTCCGATGCTGGCTGGCTATGACACCTCGTACGTGCCTGTGCCACCTGTAGTTGAAACGATGCTAACTTGCCTGGGTAGGTGAAACAGACTACTTTCCTTAAGTTTCTCCCGCTGATGGTGATTTCAGCTTGCAGCTGTTGCTGGTGGTGGTGGCGTTGGTTGGGTATCATCATCACCTCTGTCTTCTCTACGTTCACCTGAAGGAAGACCCGTCTTCGCTGCCCTACCCTGCCTCTTCTGTTAACTTGTTTGTTTTCGCCTGTAGATCTTAGAGTTTGTGTGACATTAGACAAAAGTCATCATGGGCGAAATCCAAATGTTCTAGGCTCTTCTCATCCATCTAGCCAGCGCATCTCCATCTTCTCATAGCTCCTTACCGTTTGCTGCATGATCCAGTCGACCACAATCAGGATTTTCATTGGTGATAGCAGGGGCAGCCTTGTCTTACTCATGTCTTCAATTCAGTGGCATCACTGAGCTTCCCACTGTGGATCACTCGGCATGTGGCGTCCTCATATAGTTGTTGAATGAGATTGATAAAGGTTTGTGGCACTCACTCCGTAGTGTGGAAGCAACTGCCTGTGAAATTACTTCTCCATCGACACCGTTACAGGCCTTTTCAAATTGGATAAAGTTGAAGTACGGGTAGAGTGGACTGCCATTCTATACTCTGTTCTGTGATGATGCGTAGCGTAGCGTTGCAATTTGATCCACACATGATTTATACTCCCTGAATCCAGCCAGCCAGCCAGCCTGTTCCGGTAGTAGTTTTCAATGTAGTGCATGCTTTATTCTCTCATGGATGATGCGGCTTAATATTTTGCTTGTAGTGGGCAGGAGCATAATTCCGCACGAGTCCATGCAATGACTTAGGTGGCCCTTGTTTGAGAGTTTGACAAGGTAGCCCTTGTTCCAATCAACTGGCAGGTACCTTCCCTTCCTTCCTTCCTTCTAGACCTTCTGCAGTAGTGGTGTGAGCATGTTCTCTGTTGTCTCTGCATCTGTTATCAGTGCTTCTGGTAGGATCCCATCTGGTTCTTATAGCTTCCCGAATTTGAGTAGCTTTATGGTGCTCAGGAATTCTAGTTTTGTTGGGGGATCTATGTTCACTGCTGGCTCTGTGCCTGTAGGAGGTATTCCTGTCCAAAGTGCAGGTAGTAGTCAATTCAAGAGCTTTCTGAAGTGGTCTTCATGTCCTTTCCTTTGTCCCTTCTCTTTCGCGGTCACTAGGTTTCCTTTACTGTCTCTCATTGGTTTCATCTGAGTTGATCTATTCCCTCCCAGATGGTAACCTGGTTATCTGATATAATGTGATCAAATCTCCCCTATCAGCCTGCAGCCTATTCTGCTTCACTTGAAAGTGTGTCGTGAAAGTGTCTTTCGTATGTCCGTTCACTTCTTTGTCCAAGATAGTGTTTTATACATTGTACTCAGTTCTTCTTTCCCTTGTTCATCCCTGCACTCCACTGCACTCGTTCATCTCCTGCTTCACCATCTTCATCTCCCTACACTATCAGCTTCCATCTGTTCGTCAAGATCCATTCCTTGTCCTGTTCTCTCTTCTTCTTTCCCAACACGGTTAAGCAGGTTTCCTCCTACATCGCTTTCAAAGAGTTTCAGTGTTCTCCCACCCAGCCTTCTTCAGGGATGCCGCCTAATGTCTCACATTTTATCTTGATGGCTGACTGATGTGAAGATGTCGTTTGTAGTTTCGTCCTTCACTTTCTGTTCTGAGTATTCAACTTCAACTGTGGTCTATCACCAACTTCTCGAAAGGCTTTCATCTTCATTCAGAAGGTTCCTTGAACCAGACAGTGGTGCAAACCTACATCTACTCCCCTTCCTGATCTTGTGTTTAGTATGCTGCGTCTCCACTTTCTTCAAATTGAAATGAAGTCGATGTGATTTTTAGTGTAGTGTGTCCATCTGGTGAAATCTATGTCGCTTTATGAATATCTTTGTGCTTGAACACACTGCCTGACTCCAATGACCAAATCGAGGAATGCGCAGCAGTCTGCAAACAATTCTCCATTCTCGTTCATTTCACCGAGTGCTTGTCGACCGAATATGATGAGTTCTCTTCCAGTGTTGTCCACTCCCAGTTTGGCATCCATATTGTCCATTAGAATTCCGATATCGCCAACTGAAGTCTTGTCCAGTTTTGATTGCAGTTGTCTGTAGAATTCCTCCTCCTTCTCCTCTTCATCTGCATTATTTGTAGGTGTGTAGCACTGAATATTTGTGACTTTCATTTCTTTCGAGTTGAATCTTGCTGTCATGTTGCTTATCCTGCAGGAAAAGATTGATTCCCACTGCATGAGAGAGAACCTTCGATGTTCTTGAAGGGGACATTATGATAGCCACACCGAAACTCAGAGTGCTTGCGGTTGTCATCTGGGTGACAATATCGGATTACATTAGATTACTGACTCTTCAGTTGACAGCTTGGAGAGTCCACTTCCATTCCATCTGCTTCGCAGATTCCTATCACTTCTATTCTATATCTTCTCATCTGTTTGACAATCTGGGCAGCCTTGGTAGGTTTGTACATGATGCGGACACTCCATGTCTACATGTTTACTCTCGTTTCCATTGACAGAGAGAATACACATCGGCCGATTGGCTTCCCGAAGGCTTTCATCAACTGGCATCATTTCGTCTCTCCGATTTCACTGAGGAATAGGTTTGTTTTTTATTTTTTGCATTTTGTCTGTGCTTTGAAGTTTGTGTATCGGTTTGATTGGTTTTACTGGGTATGGGTAGGGTTGCTAGCCGTTTGCCCAACTTTCCCTGTTTATCGGGGCTTAGGACCGGCTAGTAACTAGTGAACTAGTTAACCAGGCGAGGTGAGAATCAAAGGAATAGTTCAATAGGAGTACGATTTCGTTAGTTGTGCAATATATTGCAGAAGCCCACAAGTAATTTGCCAGCTCAAGCCTGATCTCTGCGCACAACAGAAGTGTGTTCAGTCTCTCACCTTACAATGATCTTAACACTTTAAATCTTTTCGAGTTCATTATAATCAGTTAGCTTACTACTATCCCCTCATTCTATGTGCTCCTTGCTTCTTTCCTCATCTTCGTTATATCTGTCAAGTGGACACATTCAACCACCAACTTTTTCACCTTGTCAAACTCCTTACCTTTCTTATTATTTCCATCATTTAAAAGATTATTAAGCAGTCACTTTCCATTGTCGAATTTCTAATGATGCGCAATAGTGAGAACTCCCATACCAGGATGAACACTGTTCATGAATAGTTTTATTGCTTGTATTATGTAATCGTTGACTGGACAGAATTGATCGGTCTCTTTTGGCATATAGGCCTCTACGCGGATGCCTCGATATTGTTTTTGTTTTAATTCTATATAATAATGACGGATAGCGCGTAGCAGTGGAATCCAGGATACGCATTTCGTCTTATTTAGGACTTGTTAGCTGGGTGTACCCGCCTCCCTACACCCTTTGCTTGTGATTCGGTGGTCTAGTGGATAACTCTCTGGCGTTTGAGTGATCTGGTTAGAGTACGAATCTCGGTGAGAACAACATCAATCACTCGAAGTCAGGTATATCCAACTGACGACTCCTAAATGGGGCGAAGTTGGCATCCTGGATTCCACTGTTAGACACTATTTAACATTAAAGTTCATGAATGACTGGATGATCACTTAAAATGTTGAATTATTTCACGCCGCCTTTTATGTCATTATGATGGATCCAATGATGATTTTGTACATGACATCTGTACACGAGAAGAGCATGTGATTTATTTATCACCTGGATGATACAAGTTCTCACACAGTTGGTGCTTACATTGTCTTGCAGTCAGATCAATAGGGATCATTGTTCACTGTAACAAACTGACTTAATTACTAGATAAGGACATCGTCACTTGGTTCCTAGTTACCTACTCTACATTCGGTGAATAAAATCTTGTTATGTAAACTCTTTACTGTGGAGTGTAACCTTCCCACATATAAATCGATCAAGTCTTCATTCAAGTACAGATGGCGGGAATTGCTATCTACAACTGTGAATGGTAAAATTAGTCTGCTAGTGTTGAATTAACTGCTGAAAATTCCGAATAAAATAAAAAACCGAAACTTTAACAAACTAACTTGTTCATTTGACAGTTTCTGGGGGCCGATTGACTGGTCTCAGGAAATTCTTCATCCTAAACTGATATCATTTGGAAAACCATAGAAAGCCAGCGAATGATGAACACATGTTTCGTCCCAGTTTGAAACTCGTCAGCAGTGCAGTCTTCCTGTGGTCTCAGATTTCAATTGGTTCGCCAACTGAAACCAATAAGATCACCACAAATATCGATGCGGAATTACTACTCAGTGCTCACTAGTGACGACTTGTTTCGAAATACTCCAGGTAGAAGGGTATCTTGGACAACGAAAATTTGCGATCCTTAAACTCTAAGACTGAGTACTTACTCAAACACTCATTTTGTATCCTGCAGACCTGCAAGTATGAAATTTGGCATGATAAACTACCTTTGGCCATAGAAAACAGCAGCGGTTTGCAGTCCCGGGGAGATAACATTAAGAAACCGCCCTACTTGGGCGTTCTTCGGTAATTTTCGAACAAATTCCTTAGTATTTAACACTGTGTTGAATTCCTCAAGGCACATGATGCCGTAATAGGCAGCGGACGCAAAGTTCTCCTTCTTCAGGAGGATGAAGCTTATTTTTTACCGACTGAGAAGCTAAGAGTTCGTTATGCAGACTTTCATGACGTACTCAGCAACACCAAGAGTCAAAAACAGCAGCTAGCAATAAAAGGTGGTCCGTTACTCCTGGAAGTTAAGGATAAATTCTCAAAGGTAACCAATCATTTCGAATACCGCTTTGATTCGGACAGGACAAACCCAGTAGAAGCAAAAGTAAAACAACAAATTATCAATACAGACAGTGTGATCTCCTGTCGACAAGCAGGTAGGAGGATCCCTTCTCAGAATTGGGCCCAGGCAAAAAAAACGATCGAAGACTTAATCCAGGAAAGTTCATCAATCCCTCGGTCTCCCCTTAAGCCGCCGCAGTGTTGCCACTAAAGTGGTCCAACGGATCCCTCAGACCCTGCATGCACCACCGTCAGTTGAACAAAAGACCGAACGGGATGATTTTCACTTTTCTGATATATTTGATGTGTTAGTGGGGTCAACCTGGTTCACAACTCTAGATCTGGCCTCACAATGTCAGAAGGTTGAGTTACGGTCCGAAAACAGACAGAAACCACCACCCATTTTCCACCCGGGACTGTGTGAAATTCAGACAGTGGTGTGGTGAATACACTGATGATATCTCAGTTCCTAATGCTGACAGTCCTGAGTGACTTGATTCCAGGAAAGTACTTGGTTTATCAATATGATGCGATCATGTATGGTGAGCTGGCTGGCGAACATTTAAGCCATACTGCAGAAACACCTGGTTGACTTATAATAATAATAATAGCTTCGTAACTGACTGGTGTGATAAACCAAACTGTGGGGTTCGAACCCACGACTCATTGATTGAAAGTCATCTCCCTAGACGAATGAGTTAAAGCTTGACGTTCTTCCTTTAACATGAAGCCAACTATTATTCGTTTCCAGTGATTACAAGCGTGATTTCATCGAAGAGGGAAATTCTTCTCGGTTGAACTGTCTTTCTTTGTGAAAATAGTTAAATCACTTTCGAATAAACATTTTTCCTATCCACATGAATTAATTTCCACAAGAAAAGTCGACTTAGAGGGAGAAAATGTTAGAGAAAAGAAAATAGTTTACAGCCTACGCAGATTTCCATCTTATCATTGAAATATTTCAAAATGATGCGTATTATAAGAAAAGATCATGTGACTTTTTTTCTGGTAGTCGACTTCTGATTGGTTTAGAGGTTAATAGCTTTTTCTAAAAATAGAAAATTGATTTTCTGACTAAAAATACTAACCAATCAGGAGTACGATATTAATCCTGCACTTTCTTCTTATAATTTATTATTACTTGTAATGTTCATTGTCACACCGAATCGAATCAATCGATCTTTGTTGATATATGAGCTGTTAGATGGATACCTCATTGTTGTCTAAAGATTCATGCTACGATTTTACAAGGTGGTGGCTAGTATTGGAATCCAGGGTGGATGTTTCGCCTTATTTACGACTTGTCAGCTGGATTTACCTACACCCCACTGAGTGGTGTTCTCACTAAAAGTTGTAGTCATTGCCCATTGCTTTAAAAGTCAATGAGTCTTCAATATCCTACTGAGTCACGAGAGTCACATGTTTTTACAACGGGTTGGGTTTGTCGTTTCAACTAACAATCTGACAATATATATAACGGGAGTAAGTGACTATCTTACTAGCTATCAAGGAGTGGTTGAAACTGTATGTCAGTCTGTAGCGTACATTGTACAGTTCTTCACTTAGCTTCATTGAAGCTATTCATGAAGTCGTTCAGTTACATCTAGATGCATGATTGTCACCAGGAGGTGAGAATCTTGCAAAGATTATTGCTAAGACTCTCGCACACTGAATCCGAAAAATCGGACTGAAACTTGTGAAGTACTGAGAAGTAATTTTTCTTCAGGATGTTAATGTAATGAGTCACGTAGAGATTAAAATTATTTATCGCCTCAGAGGGAATGATATTTGTGTTCGGAAGGATGTGCCGCTGATATCCAGGTGGTACAATCGGTTGGATCACCAAATAAAACAATAAACAAACGTCGATGTGAACCAGTACTTCATATTTTGATTTACAAACTAGTATAGAAGTTGTGAGAATACGTGAAACGGAGAAGAAATTGTTCAATTTACAGATATTCTGGTCCTACTGACAAGGTAAATGACTCATTCAAACGAAAACGAAGTATTCCCATGAGAGTTTGCCACTTATAAAACAAAAGATAAAGTCAGGTCCTGTCACCAACCTTCTTCTTATATCTCTGACAACTCAACAATTGTCAGTTTAACTTTGTTGACCAGAATAAGATGTAAAATTGTGGAAAATGCTCACTTGAATAAACTTTTTCAGTCAGAAAAAGCAACCAACATACTTTACAGTCTAATTGAGCATCATTTTGGAGTGGTGAGTCAAGTGGATAACACAATACTTTACTAAGGGATGGGTTCTCGGTTCGAGTTCAAGAGGGAAGAGCATCATTCAGTGGGAGACAGATTAAGTCAGCTAAAGAGTCTTGGGTTGGCCAAAACGCACATCTTAGATTCCATTATCCATCATCGGTGTCATAGGAAAGCAATTAATGGGTGGTATGCAACAAATATCTTCATGAAGCATATTCAACAAATGAAAAGTAACATGACCTGTAATGTACATGACTTCCTCAGCAGTAAATTATGGACTAAGGATTCATGCAGCAGCGAAGAAGGTAGTGTTTTCTTATCGAATCGAACCTATATTACACAGTGTGTAAAACGCCGGTGTCACCTTTAATCTATTCGAACCACGATCGTTTCTCTTTCCTCCAAAACGCCTCAGTATTGAACAACTTAGTCAAATATCCACACGGCCAAAGGCTTAACGCAAAATGAGGTAACATTACTGAAACCAACATTCATAAACAAAGTTTTCTTTGGAGGTGAAAGTACTCGCTGCATATTCTCGTTCAATATTTCTTCCACTTGATTTAGTCAACATTCAGGTGGGAAATTCAAATGAGGTGACCTCATTGGAGCCAAACCTTGCCTAGTTTACTAGTTCACTAGTTACTAGCCGGTCCTAAGCCCCGATAAACAGGGAAAGTTGGGCAAACGGCTAGCAACCCTACCCATACCCAGTAAAACCAATCAAACCGATACACAAACTTCAAAGCACAGACAAAATGCAAAAAATAAAAAACAAACCTATTCCTCAGTGAAATCGGAGAGACGAAATGATGCCAGTTGATGAAAGCCTTCGGGAAGCCAATCGGCCGATGTGTATTCTCTCTGTCAATGGAAACGAGAGTAAACATGTAGACATGGAGTGTCCGCATCATGTACAAACCTACCAAGGCTGCCCAGATTGCAAAAAAGTTGAGAGGCTGACCACTTCGGAAAGCTCTTGAATCGTCCACCACCACCTGCATGTCTTCCATAATTACCGTCAGCTGTCGGCCGCAGAACTATAAGTGAACGCGAACCGTCCGACAAAAACGGAAGTGAAGTCCTGAAAGCCACGAAATTTCTGAAAGCCGGGAAGGCAGCAGGACCAGATGGAAGTTGTCTTATTCACATGCCAACCTAGGCTGAATCGTATCAGATACAGATGGTGACACACATAAGGATACCAATGCTTGGAGCGGAAAGACAACAAGACGGGCGTTCCTTGGTGAATCTGTGGCGATCAGTGTAGAGATCTACTGTTCGCAACATAAGAAACAAGATCTGGATTTTCAACACTAAATCAGTCAAGTCAGTGCATCTATGTGATTGACGACGCGTTACGAGAAGTATCTTCAACAAACTACTTATATACACGAACAGCTGCCGCCTACGGTTACGCTCACTTGATACTGAAGATCAGATGAAAAGGCGAGAAAGAATAAGCAAGAGGCCTGACAACGAACCAACCAACCAACAACCTATCACCCTACAAATATGGACTGGAAGAAAGTAGAGATGGATTGGATTGGACATATAGTGAGAAGACGGTTTGGGGACATCAGCCTTCAAGCCACGACAGGCTGTGGATTGGAACTTAAGTGGGAAGCGACCAGTTGGGCGTCCGAGGTGAGGTTGACATTGAGGAGATGGTGTGAGGAAGAAATGAAAGGTTACGGCCAGTCGTGGAGCTATGTTCAAAAGACTTCCGAGAAGAAAGTGAAACGATGACATGCTGGTGAAGCCGTATGTTCCACTATGAACGCAAAAGACAAATAAAATATCAAAAAAATTGGTAGAGGCAAGTGTTCCACTGGAATTTGTTACACTTCACTGAAATTAGAACAACTTCGTGATGATTTTATCAACCAGTTGACTGAACATCTTCTTATCTCACTCGAAACTAGAATATACACGTCCAATTTCCAGGTTGACAACATATTTCTTAACTGTTTCATTCATCTCTACACTACACAAGGATGTGTGTGTGTGTGTGTATACACACACACACACACATCCTTGTGTAGTGTCACGGTGATGTGCAACACTTCCCAGCATAACTGACATTAGATAATCATTAGTTTGGTAGATGGGAATTGTTACACAGTTGCATAGGAGAATATACATATGTATGTGTGTATGTGTGTATATCACCTTTTGAAGAGAACATATGTTGAAGATTTGGCATTATGTTAGTGAAGTGAAGGGTAGCGATGGTCAGGTAAGAGAAGGGAAGGGAAGGGAAGGGAAAGGAATTGAGGTGGAGAATGGAAGTTGACTTCTATGTGTTTATTTTATGGATTTTGCAATGATTGAATTTCCTTGGATGAAATTTCTCGATATTTTTCTATCACATGTATTCATGTTAATTGTAGAAGATGTAAACTTTCCTGAAAACGGATTGTGATATTGTCTTGGAAATTGGTTAATTTTTCAGCATCCTTATTTATCTGTTAATTGGTTAGCCAGATTTCTATTCTGTGTAGATTGATCAAGGATAGTATGATTATTTAGACAAAGTAGCCTTAGAATACGAGTGAAACTTGCTCACTATGATAGATTTCAGTTATTGTGGAAGTGATAACCTCAACAGAGAAGAGCTTGTTGTGTGGTACTGTGTGGATAAGGGATTTTAGAAGTTTTTTCGAAGGATTGTGAATAAGGCTGGTTTCGATTTGGATGGCATTTAAACCAACTAAGTCGCTTAGAAACAAGCTTTGTCGCGTAAAACATCGAATTGATCCAATTAGACAGAATAATCTGGTTTAACAAATCCCTTGCAATAGTTGGCTTCCCGAAAGCTTTCATCAACTGGCATCATTTCGTCTCTCCAATTTCACTGATCAATAGGTTTGTTTTTTATTTTTTGCATTTTGTCTGTGCTTTGAAGTTTGTGTATCGGTTTGATTGGTTTTACTGGGTATGGGTAGGGTTGCTAGCCGTTTGCCCAACTTTCCTTGTTTATCGGGGCTTAGGACCGGCTAGTAACTAGTGAACTAGTTAACCAGGCGAGGTGAGAATCAAAGGAATAGTTCAATAGGAGTACGATTTCGTTAGTTGTGCAATATATTGCAGAAGCCCACAAGTAATTTACCAGCTCAAGCCTGATCTCTGCGCACAACAGAAGTGTGTTCAGTCTCTCACCTTACAATGATCTTAACAACTTTATAATCTTTTCGAGTTCATTATAATCAGTTAGCTTACTACTATCCCCTTCATTCTATGTGCTCCTTGCTTCTTTCCTCATCTTCGTTATATCTGTCAAGTGGACACATTCAACCACCAACTTTTTTCACCTTGTCAAACTCCTTACCTTTCTTATTATTTCCATCATTTAAAAGATTATTAAGCAGTCACTTTCCATTGTCGAATTTCTAATGATGCGCAATAGTGAGAACTCCCATACCATGATGAACACTGTTCATGAATAGTTTTATTGCTTGTATTATGTAATCGTTGACTGGACAGAATTGATCGGTCTCTTTTGGCATATAGGCCTCTACGCGGATGCCTCGATATTGTTTTTGTTTTAATTCTATATAATAATGACGGATAGCGCGTAGCAGTGGAATCCAGGATACGCATTTCGTCTTATTTAGGACTTGTTAGCTGGGTGTACCCGCCTCCCTACACCCTTTGTTTGTGGTTCGGTGGTCTAGTGGATAACTCTCTGGTGTTTGAAGTGATCTGGTTAGAGTACGAATCTCGGTGAGAACAACATCAATCACTCGAAGTCAGGTATATCCAACTGACGACTCCTAAATGGGGCGAAGTTGGCATCCTGGATTCCACTGTTAGACACTATTTAACATTAAAGTTCATGAATGACTGGATGATCACTTAAAATGTTGAATTATTTCACGCCGCCTCTTATGTCATTATGATGGATCCAATGATGATTTTGTACATGACATCTGTACACGAGAAGAGCATGTGATTTATTTATCACCTGGATGATACAAGTTCTCACACAGTTGGTGCTTACATTGTCTTGCAGTCAGATCAATAGGGATCATTGTTCACTGTAACAAACTGACTTAATTACTAGATAAGGACATCGTCACTTGGTTCCTAGTTACCTACTCTACATTCGGTGAATAAAATCTTGTTATGTAAACTCTTTACTGTGGAGTGTAACCTTCCCACATATAAATCGATCAAGTCTTCATTCAAGTACAGATGGCGGGA
Organism: Heterobilharzia americana; assembly: GCA_944470555.2. Taxonomy (NCBI): domain Eukaryota; kingdom Metazoa; phylum Platyhelminthes; class Trematoda; order Strigeidida; family Schistosomatidae; genus Heterobilharzia; species Heterobilharzia americana. Next base: position 34,060,948 of record OX104133.1, read on the forward strand.
ATTGCTATCTACAACTGTGAATGGTAAAATTAGTCTGCTAGTGTTGAATTAACTGCTGAAAATTCCGAATAAAATAAAAAACCGAAACTTTAACAAACTAACTTGTTCATTTGACAGTTTCTGGGGGCCGATTGACTGGTCTCAGGAAATTCTTCATCCTAAACTGATATCATTTGGAAAACCATAGAAAGCCAGCGAATGATGAACACATGTTTCGTCCCAGTTTGAAACTCGTCAGCAGTGCAGTCTTCCTGTGGTCTCAGATTTCAATTGGTTCGCCAACTGAAACCAATAAGATCACCACAAATATCGATGCGGAATTACTACTCAGTGCTCACTAGTGACGACTTGTTTCGAGATACTCCAGGTAGAAGGGTATCTTGGACAACGAAAATTTGCGATCCTTAAACTCTAAGACTGAGTACTTACTCAAACACTCATTTTGTATCCTGCAGACCTGCAAGTATGAAATTTGGCATGATAAACTACCTTTGGCCATAGAAAACAGCAGCGGTTTGCAGTCCCGGGGAGATAACATTAAGAAACCACCCTACTTGGGCGTTCTTCGGTAGTTTTCGAACAAATTCCTTAGTATTTAACACTGTGTTGAATTCCTCAAGGCACATGATGCCGTAATAGGCAGCGGACGCAAAGTTCTCCTTCTTCAGGAGGATGAAGCTTATTTTTTACCGACTGAGAAGCTAAGAGTTCGTTATGCAGACTTTCATGACGTACTCAGCAACACCAAGAGTCAAAAACAGCAGCTAGCAATAAAAGGTGGTCCGTTACTCCTGGAAGTTAAGGATAAATTCTCAAAGGTAACCAATCATTTCGAATACCGCTTTGATTCGGACAGGACAAACCCAGTAGAAGCAAAAGTAAAACAACAAATTATCAATACAGACAGTGTGATCTCCTGTCGACAAGCAGGTAGGAGGATCCCTTCTCAGAATTGGACCCAGGCAAAAAAAACGATCGAAGACTTAATCCAGGAAAGTTCATCAATCCCTCGGTCTCCCCTTAAGCCGCCGCAGTGTTGCCACTAAAGTGGTCCAACGGATCCCTCAGACCCTGCATGCACCACCGTCAGTTGAACAAAAGACCGAACGGGATGATTTTCACTTTTCTGATATATTTGATGTGTTAGTGGGGTCAACCTGGTTCACAACTCTAGATCTGGCCTCACAATGTCAGAAGGTTGAGTTACGGTCCGAAAACAGACAGAAACCACCACCCATTTTCCACCCGGGACTGTGTGAAATTCAGACAGTGGTGTGGTGAATACACTGATGATATCTCAGTTCCTAATGCTGACAGTCCTGAGTGACTTGATTCCAGGAAAGTACTTGGTTTATCAATATGATGCGATCATGTATGGTGAGCTGGCTGGCGAACATTTAAGCCATACTGCAGAAACACCTGGTTGACTTATAATAATAATAATAGCTTCGTAACTGACTGGTGTGATAAACCAAACTGTGGGGTTCGAACCCACGACTCATTGATTGAAAGTCATCTCCCTAGACGAATGAGTTAAAGCTTGACGTTCTTCCTTTAACATGAAGCCAACTATTATTCGTTTCCAGTGATTACAAGCGTGATTTCATCGAAGAGGGAAATTCTTCTCGGTTGAACTGTCTTTCTTTGTGAAAATAGTTAAATCACTTTCGAATAAACATTTTTCCTATCCACATGAATTAATTTCCACAAGAAAAGTCGACTTAGAGGGAGAAAATGTTAGAGAAAAGAAAATAGTTTACAGCCTACGCAGATTTCCATCTTATCATTGAAATATTTCAAAATGATGCGTATTATAAGAAAAGATCATGTGACTTTTTTTCTGGTAGTCGACTTCTGATTGGTTTAGAGGTTAATAGCTTTTTCTAAAAATAGAAAATTGATTTTCTGACTAAAAATACTAACCAATCAGGAGTACGATATTAATCCTGCACTTTCTTCTTATAATTTATTATTACTTGTAATGTTCATTGTCACACCGAATCGAATCAATCGATCTTTGTTGATATATGAGCTGTTAGATGGATACCTCATTGTTGTCTAAAGATTCATGCTACGATTTTACAAGGTGGTGGCTAGTATTGGAATCCAGGGTGGATGTTTCGCCTTATTTACGACTTGTCAGCTGGATTTACCTACACCCCACTGAGTGGTGTTCTCACTAAAAGTTGTAGTCATTGCCCATTGCTTTAAAAGTCAATGAGTCTTCAATATCCTACTGAGTCACGAGAGTCACATGTTTTTACAACGGGTTGGATTTGTCGTTTCAACTAACAATCTGACAATATATATAACGGGAGTAAGTGACTATCTTACTAGCTATCAAGGAGTGGTTGAAACTGTATGTCAGTCTGTAGCGTACATTGTACAGTTCTTCACTTAGCTTCATTGAAGCTATTCATGAAGTCGTTCAGTTACATCTAGATGCATGATTGTCACCAGGAGGTGAGAATCTTGCAAAGATTATTGCTAAGACTCTCGCACACTGAATCCGAAAAATCGGACTGAAACTTGTGAAGTACTGAGAAGTAATTTTTCTTCAGGATGTTAATGTAATGAGTCACGTAGAGATTAAAATTATTTATCGCCTCAGAGGGAATGATATTTGTGTTCGGAAGGATGTGCCGCTGATATCCAGGTGGTACAATCGGTTGGATCACCAAATAAAACAATAAACAAACGTCGATGTGAACCAGTACTTCATATTTTGATTTACAAACTAGTATAGAAGTTGTGAGAATACGTGAAACGGAGAAGAAATTGTTCAATTTACAGATATTCTGGTCCTACTGACAAGGTAAATGACTCATTCAAACGAAAACGAAGTATTCCCATGAGAGTTTGCCACTTATAAAACAAAAGATAAAGTCAGGTCCTGTCACCAACCTTCTTCTTATATCTCTGACAACTCAACAATTGTCAGTTTAACTTTGTTGACCAGAATAAGATGTAAAATTGTGGAAAATGCTCACTTGAATAAACTTTTTCAGTCAGAAAAAGCAACCAACATACTTTACAGTCTAATTGAGCATCATTTTGGAGTGGTGAGTCAAGTGGATAACACAATACTTTACTAAGGGATGGGTTCTCGGTTCGAGTTCAAGAGGGAAGAGCATCATTCAGTGGGAGACAGATTAAGTCAGCTAAAGAGTCTTGGGTTGGCCAAAACGCACATCTTAGATTCCATTATCCACCATCGGTGTCATAGGAAAGTAATTAATGGGTGGTATGCAACAAATATCTTCATGAAGCATATTCAACAAATGAAAAGTAACATGACCTGTAATGTACATGACTTCGTCAGCAGTAAATTATGGACTAAGGATTCATGCAGCAGCGAGGAAGGTAGTGTTTTCTTATCGAATCGAACCTATATTACACAGTGTGTAAAACGCCGGTGTCACCTTTAATCTATTCGAACCACGATCGTTTCTCTTTCCTCCAAAACGCCTCAGTATTGAACAACTTAGTCAAATATCCACACGGCCAAAGGCTTAACGCAAAATGAGGTAACATTACTGAAACCAACATTCATAAACAAAGTTTTCTTTGGAGGTGAAAGTACTCGCTGCATATTCTCGTTCAATATTTCTTCCACTTGATTTAGTCAACATTCAGGTGGGAAATTCAAATGAGGTGACCTCATTGGAGCCAAACCTTGCCTAGTTTACTAGTTCACTAGTTACTAGCCGGTCCTAAGCCCCGATAAACAGGGAAAGTTGGGCAAACGGCTAGCAACCCTACCCATACCCAGTAAAACCAATCAAACCGATACACAAACTTCAAAGCACAGACAAAATGCAAAAAATAAAAAACAAACCTATTCCTCAGTGAAATCGGAGAGACGAAATGATGCCAGTTGATGAAAGCCTTCGGGAAGCCAATCGGCCGATGTGTATTCTCTCTGTCAATGGAAACGAGAGTAAACATGTAGACATGGAGTGTCCGCATCATGTACAAACCTACCAAGGCTGCCCAGATTGCAAAAAAGTTGAGAGGCTGACCACTTCGGAAAGCTCTTGAATCGTCCACCACCACCTGCATGTCTTCCATAATTACCGTCAGCTGTCGGCCGCAGAACTATAAGTGAACGCGAACCGTCCGACAAAAACGGAAGTGAAGTCCTGAAAGCCACGAAATTTCTGAAAGCCGGGAAGGCAGCAGGACCAGATGGAAGTTGTCTTATTCACATGCCAACCTAGGCTGAATCGTATCAGATACAGATGGTGACACACATAAGGATACCAATGCTTGGAGCGGAAAGACAACAAGACGGGCGTTCCTTGGTGAATCTGTGGCGATCAGTGTAGAGATCTACTGTTCGCAACATAAGAAACAAGATCCGGATTTTCAACATTAAATCAGTCAAGTCAGTGCATCTATGTGATTGACGACGCGTTACGAGAAGTATTTTCAACAGACTACTGATATACACGAGCAGCTGCCGCCTACGGTTACGCTCACTTGATACTGAAGATCAGATGAAAAGGCGAGAAAGAATAAGCAAGAGGCCTGACAACGAACCAACCAACCAACAACCTATCACCCTACAAATATGGACTGGAAGAAAGTAGAGATGGATTGGATTGGACATATAGTGAGAAGACGGTTTGGGGACATCAGCCTTCAAGCCACGACAGGCTGTGGATTGGAACTTAAGTGGGAAGCGACCAGTTGGGCGTCCGAGGTGAGGTTGACATTGAGGAGATGGTGTGAGGAAGAAATGAAAGGTTACGGCCAGTCGTGGAGCTATGTTCAAAAGACTTCCGAGAAGAAAGTGAAACGATGACATGCTGGTGAAGCCGTATGTTCCACTATGAACGCAAAAGACAAATAAAATATCAAAAAAATTGGTAGAGGCAAGTGTTCCACTGGAATTTGTTACACTTCACTGAAATTAGAACAACTTCGTGATGATTTTATCAACCAGTTGACTGAACATCTTCTTATCTCACTCGAAACTAGAATATACACGTCCAATTTCCAGGTTGACAACATATTTCTTAACTGTTTCATTCATCTCTACACTACACAAGGATGTGTGTGTGTGTGTGTATACACACACACACACATCCTTGTGTAGTGTCACGGTGATGTGCAACACTTCCCAGCATAACTGACATTAGATAATCATTAGTTTGGTAGATGGGAATTGTTACACAGTTGCATAGGAGAATATACATATGTATGTGTGTATGTGTGTATATCACCTTTTGAAGAGAACATATGTTGAAGATTTGGCATTATGTTAGTGAAGTGAAGGGTAGCGATGGTCAGGTAAGAGAAGGGAAGGGAAGGGAAGGGAAAGGAATTGAGGTGGAGAATGGAAGTTGACTTCTATGTGTTTATTTTATGGATTTTGCAATGATTGAATTTCCTTGGATGAAATTTCTCGATATTTTTCTATCACATGTATTCATGTTAATTGTAGAAGATGTAAACTTTCCTGAAAACGGATTGTGATATTGTCTTGGAAATTGGTTAATTTTTCAGCATCCTTATTTATCTGTTAATTGGTTAGCCAGATTTCTATTCTGTGTAGATTGATCAAGGATAGTATGATTATTTAGACAAAGTAGCCTTAGAATACGAGTGAAACTTGCTCACTATGATAGATTTCAGTTATTGTGGAAGTGATAACCTCAACAGAGAAGAGCTTGTTGTGTGGTACTGTGTGGATAAGGGATTTTAGAAGTTTTTTCGAAGGATTGTGAATAAGGCTGGTTTCGATTTGGATGGCATTTAAACCAACTAAGTCGCTTAGAAACAAGCTTTGTCGCGTAAAACATCGAATTGATCCAATTAGACAGAATAATCTGGTTTAACAAATCCCTTGCAATAGTTGCCATGTCAAATACATAGATCAAAGTAGTCAACTGAGGTCAAGGAGGATAACAGAGCACAAAAACTTTGGTAAATTAAGATCAGTATATTGTTATAAGATAAGTAATTTGGAGAAAAGCTAGGCTATGGTTATGCATGCGACTGTACACAACACGGTAGGACATGGCGACAGTCCTTGAAGATGGTGTAGATGGGTGGAGGGAGAGATTCACTAAGCATTACTTGTTCATAGAATCAATAAATAATACACGCAACAGGAACGATTTAACTCCGTTTGCGGAAATATATGGAAAATTCTACTACCACTTATATCAGGAAGGAGGAGAGAGAATTCGAAATATACAAAAAACATGCCTCAGAATTGCTCAGTTATCTAGTCAGTTATACTATTCATTTATTGTGTAACATATCTAATAGACAGGCCGAAAAGAGGACCATTAGACTGAATGAAAAACACGTTAGTAGCCTGCCATCGGTTTACAACCTCTGTCACTATATGAAACCGGATAAGTTTGGGATCATGCCACGAAATGAGTTTATAGTTGTACGTTATTCAGGCATTCTCAGCTCAGATAAATCATTTGTTAACTGTTCTACGCTTGAAGAATATTCTTTGATTGATGTAGAATAGAAATGTAACTCCATTTGAAATCAATGGATTTTTTATGAGCCTTCAAAATGAACTTCGGTCAATTCGGCTATATACTTAAGGTTAGTGGAATCAGGTAATAACTAGCGGTCAGATGAAAAAGGATTACAGAAACGTACATCTGAATCTCTGTGTGTGCGTACGTGGGAGGAAAGGGGACTTTCTTTAAAAACTACTGATTTAGGTAAGTAGTATTGTAATGTGAATGAGTAAAAAAGTGTATATGATCAATTAGTGAAGATCTGATATTTCAAGACTGTCAGTAATTTGATAGTCACAGGTTAGTAATCGCATCGTTTGAAGCTACACTTGTAGCTATTTCACTCATATTACTACGCTTTCTGCAGTTCAGCAGATCGCATATTAATCGCATATTAATCAAGCTAAGGCCGACTGAAGACATCCCGCGTCAGGCCAGCCACTCGAGTGGAATCCCCATGGGAAGCGACGAGTTGGACGTCCGAGGGTGACATGGAAGATATCGTGCGAGGAGGAAATGAGAGGTTGTGGGCTGTCCTGGAGCCAGGTTGAAAAGATTTCAGAGAACAGAGTTCACTGGAGACGTGCTAGTGAAGCCCTATGTTCTATTAGGAACCCAAGGGACTAATAATAATAATATTAATCAAGCTAGCACAACATAGGAATGTAGCTCAACCTTCAGATAATGGAACCGAATAGGATAAGTTATGTGGAGAATAACTCTGATATTGGAATACATGGAGTGACACACAATCATAGGATTGGCTGGGTACAGTCACGGTCTTGAATTGGTTAAACGGACTGATCACCTAACTTCTGTTCATCGGGTCCAATCTACCACCAAAATTTGATGGCAGTCTGGACTAGGGTATGATAAGTGATGTGGAAACTTAATGATTACGGAGATGTGGTTATGTGAGATAGAGTGTGTGCCACACTACTACCACTACTACTACTACTACTACTACTACTACTACTACTACTACTACTACTACTACTACTACTACTACTACTACTACTACTACTACTACTACTACTACTACTACTACCACTACTACTACTACTACCACCACCAATACTAATATTTTATTCCCAACTCTTATGAACTTATTTGTAAACTTAGGTGGGTAATTATTGAGACGTGTAAGGTATTCTTGATGTGTCTAATTTCTTGTCATAGATTTTCTGATCTTCTAGTAAGCTTTCTTATCCCATCACTTTGGCATTTAACTAAGCCTACTTTAACTGAGAAGCAGGGTGGGACGGTTTATAGTCTAAGTAGCGATTCGAATAGGAAGGTTTCTAACAGACGACACTTGTCTCTAGTTTTTCTTCTTGTTATCGTTTTATCTTGTAATCCATCAATTGCTAGGTCACCTTCATCGCTTTCTAAGTTACAGGTAAATTGGATTTCATTCACTACTGAGTTTATATGTGCCAAGAACCTATTGATATGTTCCGATTTCAGTACTGTAAATGTATCATATACATACAGGAACCATATCTTTGGAGTAGGACTAAATGTTTGAAAGGCGTCCTGTTCCCAACTATCCATAAATATGCCTGCTGTGATAGGGAATATTGGTGATCCCATGGTAGCACCTTCAGTTTGTTCATATAACTCATTTGAAAACTCCTAGAATGATTTCCTGGATCGGGACCTTAGTTCGATGCGTAAGTTCTTTGTCATCCTTCAACCTATTTCTAACTGCGTCTAGAGTCAATAAATGATACCGTTACTTCACCGTGTAACATTTTTAATAAACAGACTAAAATAAAAGTAACACGCTGTAAATATGTATTTTATAACTGTAGAACCTGAATATGATTGTGGTGAACTGGATCATACAGCAAATAGTGAGAAGCGAGAAGATGGGCATACGCTGGATGCATTGTGTCTAACGTTACACAAACTATAAGATCTACAGGCAGAACCAAACAAGTTGACAGAGGAAGTGAGGTAGCGAAGACGGCACTTCAAATGAACGTAGAGAAGACAGAGGTGATGAGGATATCAAACCAACAGCAATAAAAACAACAACAAGCTGCAATCACCATCAACGGGAGAAACTTAAAGAAAGTAATCTCTTCCACCTACCTAAGCAGGCAGCATACTTTCAACTACAGGTGGCGGCGGCACAGATGAGGACGTCAAAACCAGCCAGGATCCGAAAGACAGCAAAATAGGCGTTCATCAACCTGAAACAAGTGTGTAGATCTTCTGCACTCCACTCACCAGAAAGCGTCAAAAACATCCGCATTTTAAACACAAACCAACTCTATCAATTAAGTCAGTACTTCTATGAGATAATTGAGAGACTCGGAGTGTTACGAAAAGCATTTTCAACAAACTGCAGATATTCATCAACAACTGCTGCCTACACTGGCTTCTTACCGAAGCTCAGATGACCAGAATAACAAGAATGAGCAACAAGGAAGTCTGGCTGGCCGTATGGCAACGAACAGACGAAGCAAGAGTCTATCGCTGAACAAATATACACTGGAAGGAAGTGGAGATGGATTTTATTGGGCATGCACTGAGAAAATCATTCGGTGACATCACGCGTCAGGCCAGGCACTTGAGTGGAACCTAGATGGGAAACGACGAGTTGGTTGTGTGAGGTGATGGTGAGATGGATGAGATGATGTGAGGAAGAAATGAGAGGTTGTGGGCAGTTGTGTAGCCAGGTTGAAAGAATGCAGAGAAGAGAGTGTAATGGAGGCGTGCTAGTGAATCCGTATGTTCGTTCCATTAGGAACCCAAGGTACAAATAATGATATGTAATAATAGGCAATATATTTGTGGATGTTTATTAAAAAGACACGCTCACACCATGCATATATGTTGTGCATCAAACTTTGATGGAGAAGAAGAAGCCTACTGAATGATTCTATGCACATATAAACTGGAGTTCCACAATATTTTATTTGACCTATTTAATTGACCTGACTTACAGTCATTACATGGAATTTGATAGATTAGGTTATTTCGCTGAACTGGTTCTTTCGGATGCTGAAACCAGCCAACAAATCTTATCTCTAAGTGAGTTCGTAGTTTTCAAACTGTCACCTTAATTCTACCTTTTTGATTATATTGTTTTCTCTGCGCTGACTTGCTTAATAGTAGGGCTTTTAGTTAATCAAGGGAAGCTAATCTATCACTCACGGAATGATATCATCAGCTCACTTCATACTGAAGTTTCTTACTGATGTTGATATCGTCTAGAAAGTCGATGAACACAATACAACCAAGACTATCTATCTGAACTACAGACCTTCTCCACCACCTTTGTTGAAAAGCCTACGTGAAGTTTCTAATGTTCATTTCTTATATGGTAACACAATCTTGGCTGTGAACCCTTTTCTACTTATCTTACTGTTGTTATTTTCATTTTCTACGCTTTCCTACGAATTTCTTAATAAACTGCGGAGGGTAATTATTAACTATAAGTGCTTCTACTCTTTGTTTACGTCATTCAGCTGACTGGTAAATTTTCCAGCTCTATCATTTAGACATTTCACTGAACTCGTCTTCGCTAACTTACATTGAATGAGATGACTTGAAGTCTAAATACCTACCTATAGGCGATGGATACTATCCAAACGACCGACGTCTATCCTTCGTTTCATCTTGCAATCCAACATAGATAATTCTTCTTGTTCATTTTCCAACCTCTTCTTAAGTGAATTGGATTGTGTCTACTATTGAGTTTATATGTGTGAGGAAATTGTCTATATGTTCCGATTTCAAAACAGTAGTAAATGTGTCATCCACATACCGTCACCATTTTTTTTTGTGTGCAGGACTAAATGTTTGTAAAGTTATGTCTTTCCAAGTATCCATGATCATATCTACTACGATTGAGAATATAAGGCGATCCTACTGATACCTACTCGTTCCACTGGTCTATTTACTTTGTCTTAAAACTTGAAAACTGTGGAGGTCAGGCACAACTGTACACCTTATATGAACGAGTGAAGAGAGAAGATAGGCTAAGAGAAGAAGATTGATTATTCAATCTTTGTTCATCGAATCAACACCCATCCAACCAAACCAACAAATGTAACAGCATTAATAATGTAACACGTATACTAGAGATAAAGACAAATTGTGCTACTAGTAAAAACATAGATTATAGGGTGGGGTTGTGGAGATTTGGAAATATTTCAAGTTGTTATTCATCGAAGACTGACATCAGTTGGAAGAACAAAGGAAACCTGGGAGCACTGGACAGCTGTTTCGTCCTAGTATGTCAGTCTTCGATGAATAACAACTTGAAATATTTCCAAATCTCCACAACCCCCTCAAAATTTAATTGAACTAGTGCTCGTTGGTGACTAGCTTCGAGAAGTATTCCCGAAGTTCCAATGACAAGTCGTGACCGGTGGAGTCAAAGCCTGATGGCCGTGAGGACAAATACTCAACGATGACATTGGGTGGCGGTTTGCGCTATATCGTGAGCTAACAGAAGTTGGAAATATGAAGCATTGGATTCTGACCCAGTGACTCAATGGTAACGCGCTGGTCGTGGAACCTGAAGGTCGCGGGTTCGATCCCTGCTGGTGGGGTCGTGGGTGCGCACTGCTGAGGAGTCCCATACTAGTCGGACGAAACAGCTGTACAGTGCTCCCAGGTTTCCTTTGTTCCTCCAACTGATGTCAGTCTTCGATGAATAACAACTTGGAATTATAAGATGGATGATATGACTATAATAAATCAGATAACGAAAATGGTATGTTTATATTGATTATGATTAATGATTATGGATAATAATTTACGCTTGAAATATCATTCAATAAATAATACTGAATAGTCAACTATGCCCTGGTTCTATAAAATAAATAAATCTAATCTGTAAACAACCGCGTGTAATTTATTTTATATTCGAAAACGAAGTGCTATTTCTTATTTCATAGGTGGTGTTTGAAACTATCCATTACACACACACACACCCACACACACACACACACACACACACACATTTACTTACTATGATATAAATTTTTGATTGTTAAGTATAAAGTATCTTGTACACTATTGTTACTTAATAACGAAGTTATCTGAATATGTCGTGTTCGATCTCTGATGTTCCGATGGACTATTCATCAGCTAGAATCATGGAATATTGAAATTATGCTGACATGGATAAATTTAATTTAGACAATGAGTACTCACAGTTCCTAAGAAGACCTTGTTTATGAACTTTATTTCCAAAGGCTATACGGCAGCAGAGATCCCGAAGAATCGACTTTCCAAATCACTGAAGAAGATATTCTTCTATGCGAAATTGCAGATCAGCTTCTCTAGTCAACATCTCGTTCCGGAGTGCGTTATGGACAAATTGTCACTTTGGGCCACCTCAATGTGTGTCTACAAATTTACTTGCTCCTTCTTGTGGAGCTAGTTACATAGGCCACACAAAGCGCACGATTTCCAAACGTATCTTGGAGCACTATCCTGCATGGTTGTCTAGGAGAGAATGTAAATCAATTAACACTTCAATTATTGAACACTTGCCCAACTCTAGACACGTACAGCCTGATCAGAATCCTCCTTCAATGTGGTTTATCATGTCACATGGAATAGTTAAAAAGGAGTACACCTTCGACAGTTGTGCACAGCAGAGGCATTGGCAACTCATCATCAATTCAAGCCTGATCTCTGCGTCCAAAAGAAGTATGTTCAATCTCTCATCTTACCATGGTCTTAACAGTTTCATAATGTCTTCTATTTCATTATAATTAATTAGTTTATTGTTATTATCACCTTCATTATGATCCTTGTCTCATTCTTCACCTTCTCTACATCCATCCATCTATCTGTCAAGTGGACACTCAATATTTGCGTTTCTTATCTACCAAACATTTTCACCTTGTCAAACTCCTTGCCTTCCTCGATATTTCTACTACTGTCTAATAGATGATTACACAACTACTTTGCATTCTTGATTCCGGTTTGTTTCAGCATTAGGTGGCTTAGTGATGTAATTCTAGCCTATTTTTTATAGTAGACTGTTATATGTTTATGATATATACATGAATATGATTGTACAGCTTTAGAAGAAGGATATCGTTGAAAAGAGAGAATGTATCTTTGCTGAGTTATCTCTTCTGTTTTAACTTAGACAAACAGTGTGAAAATTTGTTGTTAACTAAGCAGTTTCTTTTTTCACCATTTAGTAGTTGACTACCTTGTCAACTCAAAGAATTAACAACGTAAACCATTTCATATATGTCAGTCAATGATATTCGATTCATTTGACCCATCTACGTCAATGATGTACACTCCAAACGAGTTAAACTAACGTTCAATACTTCTAAGGTTTCTGAAGAAATTTTTTCTAGGTATTGAAATTCCATTATCTTTAGTGCTAAACTGATTGGAAGAAGGGCTACATTGCCTAACATCCAAAGAATGATGACCTTAGTCTTTACCAGAACTGGCGCAGAATCATGCTCCACCCCTGTTCCCTCCCAAGCAAAATATTACGCCTCATCATCCTCGAGAGACCAAAAATTGCTCCACATTCAAAATTGTGAGCGGAACAGGCTGGCTGGCTTCAGGAAGAACAAATCATGTGCGGATTAAATTGCAGCTCCACGCTACGCATCACCATAGAACAGAGTATAGAGTGCCAACCATCTCTCTACCTCTACTTCATTGACTCTGAAAACGCCTTCGATCGAGGCGTCGACCAAGAAGAAATTTGGCAGGTAACTGATACAATACTACGGTTTTAGTGCCATAAACAGTTATCAATCTCATTCAACAGCAGCTGTATGATTGTGATGATGATGCTAGATGCCAAGGGATTCACAATGGACAAGATAGCTTAGTGGTGCCTTCAAAGTGAAGACAGGTTGACAGGTAAGACAAGGTTGCCGCCTACTATCACCGATCATCTTCCTCATTGTGATCAGCTGGACCTAACTCGACTGAACTGAATCATGCAAGAAACTGTCATGAGCAAGAATATGGACACGCTGGCTGTACCGATGAAAAGACCTCCAGAAGAAGATTTGTATTTCGTCCATGATCATGCATATCTCGTGTCTTATGTCGTGCAAACTCGAAAATGTGCAGACGAGAACTAAGGAGTAGGTAGAAGTGAGGTGAGGCGAGGCAGGGCAGCGAAGATGGGCCTGTATTCAGGTGACCGTAGCGAAGATTGAGGTGATGAAGATATCCAACCAACAACAACAACAAACACCAATTGTAATCAACCGAAGAAAATGTGAAGGAAGTTGTCCCTTTCACCTACCTACCAACCTACATACCCACCCACCCACCTACCTACCTACCTACCTACCTAGGCAGCATCGTTTCAACTATAGCAGTCACAGGCAGAGATGACGATGTAAAAGCGAGGATCGTAAAGACAGCAAACACAGGCCTTCATTAATCTGAAATCAGTGTGGAGATCTACTGCACTCAACACAAAGAAGAAGATGCTGCCGCCTACGCTCACTTGATCCTGAAGATCAGATCAGATGGCTATAAATAATAAGCAAGAAAGAACTATTACCTGATAAGGAACCAATCAAGAAGCTATCCTTCAATGAATAAGCAGAAGAAGAAAGTGGAGATGGTTCGCATTGGACATACAATGAGAAGACAGTTTGGGGACATCATGGGTCAGGCCAGGTTGTTTAGTGGAACGCGAGTGGGAAACAACGAGTTTGGCGTCCAAGGGTGACATGGAGGAAACCATATGAAAAAGAAATAAAGCTTCTGGGCAGTTTTGGAGCCAGGTTGAAGGGATTACAGAGAAGACAGTGAAATGGTAATATGCTAGTGAAGTCGTATATTCCGCTAGGAACCCGAAGGACGAATTATAATGATTTTATTATCAAACTGTTTGAATACATTGGAAAATCAAACAAACTCCTGAGAATATCTGACCATACAGATGACTAACAGTCTTTACAAACTGCAAATCGAATGAATCCCTTTTGCACTGATCACTATTAATCAGTTTTCTGTTCACCTGAACACTGTTCCCACCAAACATCACCAACAGTTACACTCACACAGCTAGAGAAACCAGAAAATCAACGAGCATGTCTTGTAAACATATGTGCCATTTCGTGGTTAGATAATAGCTCTAGACCACAGTTAGCAGTTTATGACGTTGCTCCGGTAGGTTCGAAAGACGATCATGCTTGCTAACATTAAAAATGAACAACTCAGAAATCACTTAGTCTGTCATTCAGGTCTATGCTATTCACTTCAGATGAATTTTCTCCGGGTGCAGTGAGTCTTATTTCAGTCTCAGAAGAAAGGAAAAATCGTCAAGTGTCTATATCACAGTGATCTGCCTCATAGAAATTGAATTGGCTATATGGAATAAAACCCTGAGGTGATAATGACAGTCAACACAGTAGACTGAAACCATTATACATTAAAAATAAACCATGTCTATGAAGTTTTTACGTAAATAAGGATGCATTAGGTGAAATACGAAATAATTTGTCCTGATTGGCTGCTTGACGTAAGAAATCATCCAATCAGATTTATCCTGACTTCACAACATCTCATTGGTCAATGACTCAAAATATTGATTTCTATTCTTAATGTAAATAAATAAATCACATTTCATAGCACACTTCGTTTTTAAAACTAGTCTGATTCTAGAATACCTAAAGTTGATGTTTCTGGCAAAGACTGTGAAGAACATAACCTTTCAATTAATTTCATGAATACCTCCTAAGAAAAGTTATTCTGATGGTATAGGTGATCTTTTATTCAACAACCAGTTAGTGATAGAGCAGTCATCTGTTCATTCGAACATTTGGAACATGAAAAGACATTTGATACCAGAACAGTTACGTGGAGTTGAATACTATGAAAGATGTTGTTTCTTTTCAGTTTCCTCTATAACTATAAATTAAAATTGGTTGGTTGTGGCTAGCAGAAAAATCCAGAACGCGCGTTTCGTCCTATTTGGGACTCGTCAGCTGCATGTACATGCACCCCAGTGATATTGTTCCCACTGGGAGTCGAATCTCGTACCCATCGCTTCAAATGCCAAGGCGTTATTCACTATGCCACTACTACCTGTTGTGCAAGAAATGGCCATCGTTCCTCCGTGGCATAGTGGATAACGCCTTGACGTTTGAAGCGATGAGTACGAGGTTCGGGTCTCAGTGGGGATAACATCACTGGGGTGCAGGTACATCCAACTGGCGAAGCGTCCTGGATTTTTCTGCTAGCCACAACCAACCAATTTCTTATAAATTAAAGGATTCTTTTAACTTTCTCGAAAGAAGTAAAAAGTAAATATCTTCAGAAAATCCATATAAGCATCTTCCTGACTTAGAAATATTTCTCTCAAAAAATGGTGGCAGGCGGCACATGCGAGCATCAGAAAGACAGCAAGATGGGCCTTGGTGTATTAACCTGAAACCAGTGTGGAGATCTTCTGCACTCCACTCACCAGAAAGCGTCAACAACATCCGGATTTTCAATACGAAGTCAGTCAAGTCAGTCCTTCTATGTGATAGTTCAGAGACTTGGGGAGTTACGAAAAGCATTTCCAACAAACCACACATATTCATCAACAACTGCTGCCTACACTGGCTTCTTACTGAAGCTCAGATGGCCAGAATAACAAGAATAAGCAAGGAGGAAGTCTGACTGGCTGTATGGCAGCGGACCGATGAAGCAGGAGGAGAGAAGAGATGATGTAAGGGATAAATCAGAGCTTGTGGGCAGTAGTGGCGACAGGTTTGCAAGATTGCAGAGAAGAGAGTGTAATGGAGACGTGCTAGTAAGGCATTATGTTACTCTAGGAACCCAAGGAACAAATAATAATACAATAATAAGAAATGGTGGAATGACAACGAACAGTTATTTGTGGCCAATTGTAACTGAAATTTTCAGGTGTCATCTTGAAAACACTACACTGAAGACTGCGGCCAGTCTGAAGAGAATCTATACCAGGCATGTTGATGTCGCATTTTCGAATCTGTAACGATGATAAGCATACCTCTAATATCCTAAGACATATCAACGTAGCCTCTTATAACATACAGTTACTCATAGGATTGGAGGGGAATGACAACTTCTACCTTAACTAGATCGTAGTATTCACCTTTCTGAAGATAGAAAACTTCTGAATATATTCATCACAAATATACGGAATGGAGTCTATTTGCATTATTATCACTATAACTTTCTTTAATTGCAATTGTCTGCAAGTTTAGCCTTTACGCCGATCTTGAACGTGATTGATTTGGAATATACTTTCCTAGTCTTTTATACTCGCTCTACCTACACAATCAGTTCAGTCACTTGGTTCTGTCTTCTACATCAATCGCTTACAACAGTTTGTGGTTTATTGTCAGCACACATTTCAGGTAATCTCCTTCATCTGCATATATACACAACCAGATTATCTGATTAGAAAACAAGATGATTTTTGAGGATGAAACAAGCAGTTACAAGCAAAATGTATGCGCTAATCCACAGTAATGGACTGATTTCGTTCAAGATTCAATTGTTTTCAGGCTATTGATCAACTGTGAATGAATGAGGTGTTAATCGAAATGTCACCCTGGCGGGATCATAGGTGCGCGATACTAAAGAGTCACTTACTAGGAGAAAATAGCTGTCCAGCGCTTGGAGACTTCCAATGTCCTTCCAATCTGAAATCAATCGACAAATCTCCACGAACCTCTAGATTGAATTAAATAAATAGAAAAATAACCTATAAAATAAGTTAAGTAATACAAATAATGATACTTTCCGGTTGATTATTATTATTATTATTATTATTTGTCCACAGTGGAACATACGGCTTCAGTAGCACGTTTCCATTCCACTCTATTCTCTGCAGTCTCCTTAACCTGGCACCATTACTACCCAGAAGCTCTCATTTCTTCCTCATATGATCTCCTTCATGTCACCCTCGGACTCCCAACTCGTCATTTCCCCCTTGAGTTGTAATCGACGACCTAGTGTCCACGGATGGTCTTCTTAGTGTATGCTCTATCCATCTCTGGTTGATGTAAGAAATATAACTGTTTTTCCTCGATTAAGTGAGAAAAGTTGTTATCATATGCGCTTCCCAATAGAACCTAAAAGACGTACTTAAATGGGAAACTAGATGAAGAACTCCCCATCGTTGAAAATTGTTTCTGTAACAATGTCTACTCAAGAAAGAGAGTCATCAATAGAGCAGTTGAAACGAATTCACAGAATGAATTGACGTCAACTTATTTTCTCTCAAACATTTTTCATCATTCAAGATGAAAATTTCAGGTTATATCTATAGTCAGCACAACAGCTGAAATCGATGTGTTTGAATTCCAAGCAATTTCATCGATGATAAGAATGAAATTCGGTAGACTTTATCTTACTACTGAATATGATGTTTTCAGTAGTACATATTTGCTGTGGTGATAAAAAGTTGACAATTACGAATATTTTGTTTTCAGTGGAACTGAATAATTCTACCTTCTTTGAGCTACATGTTCAACGAACTTGAGCTCAACTGAAGAACTTAAGTTGTATGTCGTTGGTTTACGTCATTTGTCAATCCTGAATGTTTCTGAATATGTTCATGCTATCAGAGAGGTTAAAGAAATCAGGAATGGAATATTCTATGACTCAGTATTAATATTTACACCACAATGTGAAGATCTTCAGCACTCCACTCAGCCTAAAGCGTGGAAAATATCCGCATTTTAAACACCAACCAATTCAATCAAGTAAGTCAGTGCTTCTATGTGATGGTTGAGAGACTTGGCGCGTTGCAAAAAACATTTCCAACAAACTACAGATATTCATCATCAACTGCTGCACACGCTGGTTCCTTACTGAAGATCAGTTGGCCAGAATAACAAGAATAATCAAGAAGGAACTCTGGCTGGCTGGCTGGCAACGAACCAACGAAGCAGGAACCTATCAGTCATCAAATATGCACTGGAAGGAAATAGAGATGGATTGGATTGGATTGGACATGCACTGAGAAGACCATTCGAGCACATCATGCGTCAGGCCGGCTACTCGAGTGGAATCCAAAGGGGAGACGACGAGTTGGGTGTCCGAGGTGAGCGTGACATAGAGGAGATGGTGTGAGGAAGAAATGAGAGCTTGTGGTCTGTCGTGGACCCAGGTTCAAGGGGTTGCAGAGAAGAGAGTGGAATGGAGAAGTGCTAGTGATTCCGTATGTTCCACTAGGAACCCAAGGGACAAATAATAATTATAATAATAATAATTTCTTTAGCTGGGTATTAATTATCCGAATGGAATAGAGTGTACTTGTACTACGCCTCTCTGTCTCTCACACACACATCCTTAAGAAACTGTCATCACTTCACAACATATACCACTCACAGGGTATCCTCCTTATAATCGACAATCCTTTCTTGTCTATTCAGCTAACACATGTTTGTAATTGCCTTCACACTTACAATTCTTTTCAAGGTCATTCCCGTGGGTTGAGTCAATGTCAAAGAGAAATTGAATCACTTCAAGGTCACAAGTATTCGTTTTACACCACCAATAGACTGAACTACTTTCAAAAATGTGACCATCTATATGATTGTCAGGATTCATTGTGTCAAGTAGATGTTATTTATCTGTATAATCCTGGTATGATGTGCCAAGAGAAACATAAATATTTGTCCGTTTCATTTGTTTGACTAGCCTTTTGTCCTGTATGAGAATAACACGAGTAAAGTACACTAATTCGAATGAATATTTAGTAAAGTATACACTTTACTATTTGTCAGTTGATTTGAGAGATATCCTGCTGATATATGTATGAAAATGAGATACCAAATTGTAAGAAGGTCATTATTGGTTAATACATGGATTACTGACAAATTCTCTTTGCTTTAAAGTGATACTGACCCGTAATGTAATCAAGCATGTCTGTATAGCCTACATAGTCATTGAAGGTTTGTTTACAGCCTCATTAATTAACTTACCGCTTCCAAGTTCGATTGTACACTTGTTTACTGCATTCCTCATCCGGGCATTTCAACACACTGGCAGCTGTAGAGAGGTAAATGTGGTCAGAGCATCAAGTATTCTCATATTCTTCACCCTAAATCACTAATATTCCATAGCTATATATATCAAACATTCAGTAGGTGCTTTAGTACTCATGGTTAGCTCTTGAGTGAGTTCTCTTGTTGAGTGGTGTACATCAAGGATGTTCACTTCCTTCCTATCTTACTTTTGTCTTACATCAACTGATAAATGTCTCTTTCTCAGTCTCTTCATCTTACTGTAAACAGGACTGACCTTGTCATGAAAGACACTTCAGTCGGCTTGAAGTTTGCAGATAACATAGTTCCTCACCATGAAAATTTCGACCATTCCTTCACAACTGGTCCACACCAGTACTTCATCTGACAATGAGAAATGAAACGGTAAGGCTCAATGATCACTCCATTCATTTGGGAGATGGAATCAGTTCTGATGAGTCAGTGACCATGGGAACCGTTGAGCACATTCAAAAGGATCAGTTGTATTTCTGAAAACTTCATCAACTACGGTGTTAGCAAAATATTTAACTGTCTACTAAGAGTTGTGGGTGGTGTGTAGATTTGACTGTGAACAACAGCCATCAAACATGGAGGGTGTGATGAGGATGAGGATGCAGATGTTTAACTACTATTCCCTCAGAAGCATCATTCACACGAAGTACAGCCAGTAAATTACTAATGTAGATGTTGAATGTAGAGTATTGAGACAAGGAGGTAATCCAGTTGAAAAGGTTGTTCACAACTGAGTTCCGCTTAGGCACACGTTGCGCATATACAGTTACCATTTACATCATACAACGCAGACTGGACGATCAATCACCTAATTAAGTATAAATTAGCCGCTTATCTGGAATGTGTCTATGTAATACAGAAATCAGTCACAAGAATGTAAACAGCCAATGAGGAAAGGAGCGATACACACAGTGGGGAGGGTAAGACCGAAGGAAGAAATAACGTGTCATGAAAAGACATTCAACAATGTCTCAATTCAACAAACATGAGTTGGTGGTCAGTTGAGACCACCTAAGAAAAGACACAAAATTACCATAGACGACAAACGGACAGACAGACAGGCAGACTGACACAATGTCTTCAACACGACCATCTACCAGTATGATCAGTCAACTTGTCTATGCATCTCACTAGCGTTATTAATGACATTCTGATTCCAATACACAAGGCTAATTGTTCAGCAGAATAGTCAAAGTCAATGTGACTGAGAACTTGTCTAACTGAAATAATGTCAACTTTGCAGAGTAGAGCAAAACTGCGTACAAACATGGATCCAGTTTATGAGTAGTTCTTAAGCATTAATAGTGTGAGTAGTAGTAGTAGTAGTAGTAGTAGTAGTAGTAGTAGTAGTAGTAGTAGTAGTAGTAGTAGTAGTAGTAGTAGTAGTAGTAGTAGTAGTGGCTGCAGACACACACGCTATAAACAACACACGACGTGCTAGAAGAAAGAACACTGGAAACCTGGAATCTGATGCATTACACTTCAGTGAATCATTCGATCACCCATGATATCCTTACATGCTCACATGAACATTTTCTGATGTCACAGTTTATTCACCAGTTTCTATTCATCATTTCACATCATTATCACCAATTCATTTCAATGTTATTTCTATCAATCATAGAATGATATACAAATGTGAAAACAATGAACAGCTATTTCGTCCTAGTTTCACACTCCTCAACTGTCCATTCACATCCACAACACACACAGTTTTCAATCCATCTCCAAATGACTTGATCAATATCACTTGAGAATCAACCAGTCAATCAATCAATCAACCAATCCCTTCCCTATAAAAACATAATAGAGAAATTTATTCATTTCTTGTAAATAGAGAATAGAGAGAAACACAATGAAAATGTTTCATTATCACTAAAACAATCCCATTTCTTATCATGTGGAGCATAAATAAAAAGTGTTGAAACATTGAACAGAATATCTCACGTGTTCTTCGAGATCATGATTAGGATTATTGTTGTTGTTGTTGATGGATTGATTTACAGATGGGGATGAATATTTTTCTCCCATTGTATTTCAATTCATTTCCTTTATGCTAATTGAGTCAATCTTATACCAGTTGCATCGATTCATGTTGTTTTGTTTCAAATCTCAATGGATCAGCTTACAGCCCACTTAGTCAATCTATTATCCTGAATACCCTTCAGAGGATTATCCATTCATAGACTGGAAAGGAGAGTGTGTCAATGGTGTATGACAAGGATGGTATCAGTTAGAGTCATACAGGCAGATAAGATAAACATAGAACCTCGCACACAAGTTGCTACACTCCACCATAGTTTACTAATGATAAGTGGATAGGCAAATAGAGATGAAATGAAAGTGAACAAAAGTGTCTGGGTGGAGAAAGAATTCGAAGATGAAGGTTAGAATTTGTCAAGGAGTGAATACATCTGCACGACTGAGACCAGTTTTTATCCACATCACTAAGACTCTTCAAACACTGATTTCTGTCATCTCAGAGACTCCAGTTAAATAGTATACATCTCCTTACATGGATCAGACTAACAGTCAAGGAGTTTATGGTCTCGTGTCATGTGTTGGTCTGGTCACCCTGAACACTCTTCCAGGCTAGTCATACTTCTCCGAGCATGGAATGTCGAAGTAGGTGGTAGTGGTTTGACATGTACAGCACATGTGCAAGGCTCTTCAGTTCATAGAGGTTCACTACTTCATTGACTGATTAACCTTCCTTGTCTAATACACTTCACCTTACCTCCACACTGATAAGATGATGATTCCATCAGTCGGTAGCAATGCTATACAGACATACCCGTAACCGCTTCACATCAACCACTTTTAATGCCCATCTCTCTCACATCGGTTACAGGATACAGAAAAACATCGTCACTGACTGCACACACCATCGATGGCTACACTTATCTGGTAATCATATTGACATATCTCAGTTGCTCAACTAACTATCATAGCTAAAATGACTGTTTCTTCAGATGTCTGATAGTGGTAAGAATGAAAGCGGCTAATATCATTATGCAGTAGCTGACATTTTAGCTGATAATGATCAGCATGTGAAGTTATACTGTTGAAAAGCTCAAATTATCAACCATTTCACACTCCTACTCAATTCAATTCCATTCACCTTAATCACCACCCTCCACATTTTCTCCATATCTCATACCTAATAACTCAAAACTCCACTCACACTCGACTAACGCCGTTTACAATCCAAATTCACATCACATCAAGTAGTCTACTGGTTCAGTGAACGATGAATTCTCTTCATACATCCAACTAACTTGACTGGCTGGCAGTAGGTGTGGTTAGCTGCTTCAAACACTCGACTTCATTGATGAGGTTGTGAACTGCAATACCTAAGGTGATAGGTGTACCTAGTCACAGTGTCTACCCACAAACGCGTTTCATCTGCTGAAGTACAACTGGTGTTTCAAAAGGAATTCCATGGTGAACAGTCTAAAATATTGTGCCAATCCATAAGTTATCGGAATGTTGTTCTAACCCATGAAGGGGATGTTACACTTTCAGTTTTCTGTCGATGTTCCATCGAAAGTCGACGATTGAATACCGCTGAAATAGACCACTTCAATGCATAAGCATTGCCATCTTGTCTTCAAGTAAATCCTAATGGCTTGCATCTCTTTCATCTGTGTCTCCAGTGTACTTCTCGTCTGTATTCACACTACTATTCACTGAGTTCGTTTGCCTTCTAGCCTGCTCCACGTTCCACTGATATTAAGCATGACAACGTTCACCGCTACTCAGTAATGCCAAATCCTACTCTATTGTCTTTCTACAGAATTGAACTAATTAGGTGAGTACTCGTTTGACTTCAGTTTAACCAGATCTAAATGACTTGTGAACAACTCACTAATGAGTCATTCAATATCTGTTGTAACTGTCTATTAAAAGGGACTTGGCACAATTAAGTGGTCTCTGCATTCTACCAGTTCTATTCAACAATTATACCTTTCATCTCATATCACTGACACGTATCCCTCAGTGTTTACTTGATTCACATCAACATCATGTTACCTGGAGACTGGTCAGAAAGTCATCTAACTACTCATGTTACTCCTACTCATCTTCGTCGCATTGTTCAACTTTCTTATTCTAGGTAACATTATCTGACTCCCAATGAATCGTATTCTAGACAACATCACAGTCAGATGGTTGCAAATCTACACTCACTTTCATATTGTCCAAATATCTGTCAATCATTAATTATTGAGATCAGTGAATAACGATTTGACTGTAATTGTCATCACTGATACTCATCAGATATCCATTCAGATGTCCCATAATCTACTGGTTGAATTAAACTTACTGGATCATGCCAGTGTACAAGAATATTCGAAACAACCTTCAACCTCAACAGTTGATCAGAATTTACTCTGAACATTGAACAAGATGAAAATAAAAAAGTTTTATGAATAATGATTGGATCATGAGATGTGAAATGTGCATCAATTCTTGTCTATGCTCCAGTGAAATATCTCACATCTTCTCCAGTATACATTTCCAACACTTCATGATGTATCACCATAAATCATCTTGGATGAATGAACTATGTTGTGACCAAGTGGTGGGTTGCCTGTGTGGGTATAATGATACTGAGACTCAATGACACCTCAACCGAATACCTTTACCAACGACCTCCCTCACTACCTTCTGCTTCACTGAGCCGCAGCGAAATCAGAAAACAAAGACGGCCTGTGACTGCAAGAACAACGACGACTTTTATTAGGCAAATACATGACATGTATGTATTTACAAAACTCTCAGAAAGTGAAGCCATAACTGAACCAATCCGATTTCTTGTACGAGGTCGAACTCCTCCAATCAGCTTCTCATGTCAGCGCATGCATAAATCATCACCTGAACATCATCTCATCATGACTTGAAAACAACTCCCCTGTTAGCTGCCTTTTGTCGCTACCTATCAGACTGTTTGATACTGTAACATACATCTGCTGTGAATTAACAAAACACTATCCCTTAAACATGATTTGTCCTCCCAATACACAAATCCTGTCAATCTCTCTGTAACATATACTACTGATAAAAGTGCATTTAAGTAGAATATCGTACAATTTGTTCCACATATGTAACAATCGGAATTCTGACATGACAGTTGAGATAGATAGTTGGCGGAAAGCAAAATGATGACGTGAAAGCCAATGACAACCAGACAGAACATGGATAAGACAAAAGGATGAATGATGTTTGCAAC
Source organism: Heterobilharzia americana (assembly GCA_944470555.2). Lineage (NCBI taxonomy): Eukaryota > Metazoa > Platyhelminthes > Trematoda > Strigeidida > Schistosomatidae > Heterobilharzia > Heterobilharzia americana. Next base: position 34,085,679 of record OX104133.1, read on the forward strand.
ACGGATGTCCATGCATTGTCGAATACATAATCCTACATTGTGAGCACTATCACAGGTTTCAGCTTCCATTACTTCCCCATCCTATCAGATAAATAGCCACATTTTTCTTAGGCATATTATATGACTCATCGAAAATTTAACATTCTATTGTTTTCCATAGATAAACATTAACGATTTCCGATTGGCTGTTTCCATAATTCGAATGGATTTTTCAGAACGAAATAAATTCAGGTGATTGGTTAATCCACTTGTGTGAGTAGATGAGATGACTGAGTCATTTCCCAATGACGATATCATACAGGTTAGTATTCTTAAGCTACACACAACATAAACTGCTCAGCTCAGTGTGTAATCGGTCAACCCAGGTGAACCAAGAATACAAAGAATGGTTTATGGTTGCAGAAACAATTTTATTAGGTAAAAGGGTGTTATGTATGCATTTAAACAAGCTGAGTGGATTGATTGTGGCTTCAAAGCAGTCAAGGTCATTGGAGAGGTTGAATCATCTCAAGGTCACATGTATTTATGTTGAATTAATGTACACCACAGAGAAAGTGGATCCTTTTCACAAGTGTGACCATCGAGTTGATTGATCTGATTCACTGTGTGAAGTGCATTTTACTTATGTCTGTCTCTGTGTGTGTGTGTGTGTGTGTGTGTGTGTCATCTCAACTTGGCACAGTAGAACAAACAAAATATTCATTTATTTATATGTTTATTTATTAGTTAATTAATTTGTTTGTCTATTCTTTTGTCCTATATCAGAATGATACAAGTAAAGTACACTTAACTGAATGAATATTTACATAAAGTATAAACTATACCTACTGACAATTCAGTTGAGGAGTGTGCGAATGATATTTGTGGAGAAGGTGCCAAATTATTGGTAAACGCTTGTGATACTTCACATGCCGTCCAAGTTGTATATACGCCATATTCATGAGTCGTAACAAGTACGAAACTTTGATCAAACAAAACCTCCTGCCGATTGTCTTTATCCTCCTTACTTCCTCTATAGTAAGTGGTGCCCATGTGTAACGTAACCAACTAGGAGTTTGTTTTCCAAAATATATTTTGCACTTCCATTCAAATTCCCCACATCTTCAGGTCACCGTTTGGATAGGATACAACATGAGATGGTGCCAATCATTTCATGAATCCAATTCCTCTTTTCAATTTACTACTCATGAGTCAATACACAAGAGTAGCGCGTTCACAAGGAGTAAACACAGACATACACAGTCACCTACAAATACACAATAAAACCATTTAGCCTAGAGAACTTTGTACATACTTTCCTGAAGAATATCTGTTGAGTTTCGATACTGACGTGCAGGACAATAATTAAGGAGTATAAACAGATGTAAGAGAAACCCTGGAGATGCGGCTAATTGACTTAAACACTCACATTGAAGCTTGGTTCTGGTACCAGATTATAATTCCACAGTTGCTCTGTCGGGTTTATGATGTGACCCAGATTTCCATGGGGGTAGAATGTGCAGTAGGATGGGAACCGTTTACTCATTGCTTCAATGTGAGTGTTTAGGTCAATAAGCCGCATCTCCTGGTTTTCTGTTACATCTGTTTATACTCCTTAATTATTGCCCTGCACGTCAGGATCGAAACTCAACAGACATTCTCCAGGAAAGTGTGAGTAAAGGGTTCCCATCCTACTGCACATTCTACCCCCCATGGAAATCTGGGTCACATCATAAACCTCGACAGAGTAACTGTGGAATTATAATCTGGTACCAGAACCAACATTGAGTTGGATCGTGTCATCATACTTTTTGTCTATTATATTATGCATCTAGCGAGAAGTGATAAATTTAAAATGCGGAACCATGAATGATTCAACGATTTTCGAATTGTGAGTACATGCAGTGGTTAACACAAATAAACATCAGGATTGAACGAGTGATAATTATTTCATGAATCAGACCTACGATTGTTTGTCTGAACGATATATGTTCTAATGTTCTAGTATCTCTCAATTCTATCGAAGTCATAGGAACATCTTGATGGCTGATGATCTCCTAGAAACGTTACACTTTCTATGCACTACCTTCAAAGATGTCACACCAATTTCTGCTGAACAAGTTCTACCAATGAATGAACAAATTCAGGCTAAATATTCTAAACATTCAAGTGAAATGACTTTTTACAATTCAAGATATTTTGTATTCGTACAGGGAATGATTTGATGTTGAAAGTAACTCTACGATGATTATATGCTTGGAGTTAAGGATGTACGAACTATCAAGAGGCTAATGAAGCATGAAACAGTCATACATTCGACCAAGTTTATAACTTTCTTGACTTTAGAATGGTTCATGGTAACTACAGTTGTCTACAGCAATTATTTCACACAGTCAAACCGTCTGAAACTTGAAGTGGACCCAAACACTGTCAAGTAAACCAAAATGACAAGAAAAATGGATCTTATCATACACATGTAAGAAAAGTGATTCCCTATAACACAAATACTATTGTCAATGTTATATAGATAATCACTGGTCACTTGGTGGTTGCTTATCTCATCGGTATTATCCAGTAGAATTTTGGATACTCGAGAGATTAGAAGGTGATATTTGTTCTCTCTCTGCAGTCGTCGTTGGTTGACATGATTATTGTGATACTTGGAAATAGGATGAGAGGTCGTGTAAAAATGGCGCAAGACAATCAGTTAGTATAGACGACGACGACGACGACAGGGAATAGTCATGATGTCAGAAACCAATTACACTTCCACGATTAACAACAGTAAAAGGCGTAATTACCGACACAATCAAAATGTGCGTGTCTGTATAAACAACGTTCAATATTTACAAGTATTAGGAAGCTTGTAGAGAAGGTGTAAAAGAAACACGATGAGAAGGAAATATTGTTTGTTAATTGAAGTGGTTTATACACAATGTTATAGAGTCTCCACAATATCAAATTGCTTGTCTATATTCACTTTAACCTTTGAAATTCTTGAAATGTTTATCAAGGTCGTTAGAGTAGAAGTTCATAAGTTCATATTTCATCAATGTAAACAATACCTATTTTCATTATTTACATATTGCAGAAACTGATTTTGATTCAGATCTGATCCGATCAGATCACATGAGATACGATCCGATCCGATCAGATGAGATGAGATGAGATGAGATCAAGGGTTGAATAATGTTAAGGTGATGTGATGTGATTTGATTTCATTTCACTTTTACGACATTGACCTACAACAATATTGGATAGAAGATAAAACATGAACTATGATATATTTATTATTTTTATTAGTCCCTTGGGTTCCTAGTGGAACATAGGGCTTCAGTAGCACGCCTCCAGTGACCTCTGTTCTCTGAGATCTTTTGAACCTGGTTCCACGACATCCCACAAGCTCTCATTTCCTCCTCGCACGACCTCCTCCATGTCACCCTAGCCACCGACGTCCAACTCGTCGCTTCCCATGGGGATTCCCTCAAGTGCCTGGCCTGATGCGTGATGTCCTCAGTCGGCCTTCTCAGTGCATGCCCAATCCATCTACACTTCTTCCTGCATATTTGTTGCGTGATAGGTTCTTGGATGGTTCGTTCCCAGAGCTCCTTGTTGCTTATTCTTTCTGGCCATCTGATCTTCAGTATCGAGCCAGCGTAAGCAGTTGTTGATGAATGTCTGTAGTTTATTGGAAATCCCTTTCGTGACGCGCCAAGTCTCTGAGCCATACAAGAGCACTGACTTGACGTTGGTGTTGAAAATCCGTATCTTGTTCCGCATGCTGAGTACAGTGCAGAAGATCTCCACACTGGTTTCAGGCTAATGAACGCCTGTCTTGCTTTTCCGATTCTGACTTTGACGTCCTCGTCCGTCCCGCCTGTAGTTGAAACAGTGCTTCCTAGATAAGTGAAGGAGGTTACTTCCTTCAAGTTTCTCCCGTTGACGGTGATTGGAGTTTGTTGTTGTTGTTGATGGTGGTGGTGCGGTATCTTCATCACTTCTGTCTTCTCTATATTCACCTGAAGTCCCGTCTTCGCTGCCTCTTCTATCAACTTGTTAGTTTTTGCCTGCAGATCTTCAAGTTTATGTGACATCAGGCACAAGTCATCGGCGAAATCCAAGTCTTCTAGGTTCTTTTCCGTAGTCCAGTGTATCCCCCTCTTCTCGCTGCCTACTGTTTGCTGCATGATCCAGTCCAGTCCACCACAATCAGGAATATCATGGGGGATAGTAGGCAACCTTGTTTCACTCCTGTCTTCACTTCACTTCAAAAGCATCACTGAGCTGCTTCCCATTGTGAATTACTTGGCATGTGGCATCTTCATATAGTTGTTGAATGAGGCGGATAAAGGTTCGCGGTACTCCGTAGTATTGAAGCAGTTTCCAAATTACCTCTCAGTCGACGCTGTCAAAGGCCTTCTCAAAGTCGATGAAGTTGAGGTAGAGAGCTGATTGCCATTCTATGCTCTGTTCTATGATGATGCGAAGCGTTGCAATTTGGTCTGCACATGATTTGTACTTCCTGAAGCCTGCCTGTTCCGGTCGTAGTTTTGAATCCAGTGCGTCTTTAAGCCTCTCCAGGATGATGCGGCTTAATATTTTACTTGGGGTGGACAGGAGAGTGATTCCGCTCCAGTTCTTGCAAGCACTGAGGTCTCCCTTCTTCGGCAGTTTGACAAGGTAACCCTTCTTCCAATCGTCAGGTACCTTCTCTTCCTTCCACACCTTCTGCAATAGTTGTGTGGTGTGAGCATGTCCGCTGTTGTCTCTGCATCTGTTCTCAGTGCTTCTGGCGGTATTCCATCTGGTCCTGCTGCTTTCCCGCATTTCACTAGCTTTATGGCGTTCAGGACTTCCATTTTCGTTGGGGGATTTATGTTCACTTGTAGTTCAGCGGTGGGCTGCAGGTGGTATTTCTGGACGAAGTGCAGGTGGTGGTCGATTCAAGAGCTTCTTGAAGTGGTCGGCCCATCGTTTCCTCTGTTTCTCTTCTTTTGTAATTAAATTTCCGTCATCATCTTTTATTGGTTTCATCTGTGTTGGTCTCTTCCCTGATAGCAACCTGGTTATTTGATACAATGTCGTCAGGTCTCTCTTACCTGCAGCCTGTTCTGCTTCACTTGCCAGTGTTTCGTAGAAGTGTCTTTTGTCTTTCCATGCACTCCTCTTTACTTCTTTGTTCAGTGTTTTATACATTGTACTCAGTTCCTCTTGTCGTTGAGCATCCTTGCACTGGTTTATCTTCTGCTTCACCATCCTCCTCTCCTCTATCAGCTTCCAGGTATCCGTCGAGATCCATTCCTTGTCTTCTTTCTTCTTCCTTCCTAATACTGTTGTGCAGGTTTCTTTCCACATAGCTTTCAAAGACTTCCAGTGTTCTTCCACACAGGTTTCTTCAGGGATGTTCCTCGATGTCTCCCATTTTGTCTTGATGGCTGCCTTGAAGATCTCCTTTGTAGTTTCATCCTTCAGTTTCCGAGTGTTGTACTTGAATTGAGGTCTATCACCAGCTTCCTTGAAGGCTTTTAACTTGATTTGGAAGGTTCCTTGCACTAGATAGTGGTGTGAACCTACATCTGCTCCTCTTCTTGACCTTGTGTCAAGTAGGCTGACTGCGTCTCCATTTTCTTGAGATTGAGATAAAGTCGATTTGATTTTTAGTGTGTCCATCTGGTGAAATCCATGTCGCTTTGTGGATATCTTTGTGCCTGAACACACTGCCTCCAATCACCAGATCGTTGAATGCACAGAATTCTGCAAACAATTCTCCATTCTCATTCATTTCACCTAGCGCCTCTCGACCCATGGTTAGTTCTCTTCCCGTGTTGTCCCCTCCCAGTTTGGCATTCATGTCGCCCATTAGAATTTTGACATCGCCAACTGAGGTCTTGTACAGTGTTGAATGCAGTTGTCCGTAAAATTCCTCCTTCTTCTCTTCATCCGCATTATTTGTAGGTGCGTAGCATTGCATGATTGTGACCTTCCTCCCTTTTGAGTTGAATCTTGCTGTCATGATGTTGATCCTGCAGGAGGAGATTGGTTCCCACTGCATGAGAGCCTTCGATGCTCTTGAGGACATCATAATAGCCACTCCATAACTCAGTGTGCTCGTGGTTGTCGTCTGGGTGACCGGAGTAGATTATTGATTCTCCAGTTGACAGTTTGGAGAGTCCACTCCCATTCCATCTGCTTTCGCAAATCCCAAGCACTTCGATGTTATACCTTCTCATCTCGTTTGCAATCTGGGCTGCCTTACTGGGTTCAAACATCGTGCGGACATTCCATGTCCCCACGTTTACTTTCGCTTTCATCGAGAGAAGACACATCGGCCAATTGGCTTCCCGAAGGCTTTCACCAACTGGCGTCATTTCGCCTCTCCGATTCCAGCTAGGAATAAGTTTGTTTTCATTTTTTATATTTTGTTTGTGCTTTGAAGTTTCTTTAGCGGTTAGATTTGTTTTACGGTGTAGGGTTGCTAGCCCTATGCCCAACCTTCCCTGTATACCCGGGCTTAGGACGGCTAGTAACTAGTAAACTAGTTAACCAGGCGAGGTTACTATGATATATGCTTAATCATATTCTCACTGCATGTTTATTATACGAATATGTTTGTTGATGATTGATTGAAATGTTGGTTAGTTGAAAGGATGTCTGTGAAGAGGCTTGATATATTGTAATGATGGAAGTTGGAGAAGAAGATGGGAAATATGGATTAGTGAAATTGCAGTCAGTGACTCAGTGACTGACGTGCTGACTATGAAAGTAAAGATTGTGGGTTTGTGCAGTGGGAATGGGAGTGACTGAGTGATGGGTAAACAGTGTTGAGAAATCTTATGTTAGGACGAAATAGATGTCGAATACTGTCAGATTTTCAATAGTTGTCCAATGACGTGTCAGTCACTGGTAAATAGTAAATGGGAAACAGTAAGAAATTCTACTTGTAATTGAATCATCAGACTGACTTCGGTTCTCAGTCAGACGATCCTCTAGAATCACTCTCCATCCACTGGTTCCCCTTATCTCACTGACCCAAACCGACTTGTCTGATTCACAACACCACATGCTTCAAACCAACAGCCAGAGACTTCATACATTCATGTCAGGTTTGAGTCTAGCCACCTCACGCCTATTTACAGCCTCTATCCACTTCGGCCAACATTGTGTGGAGAGGCAGACAGTGAATAGGCATACGTAATACGCCTCCCAACCATCTCAGTCAATTAAGGTTGATAACCTCGTCAACTGATTTACCTCGACTCCCTAAAATTCTACACCACATCTGTGTTACTCACGTGGTGACACCACGGAATAAGACCTATAGTACGAAGGCAACGGTGGCCAAACACGCGAAGCCTTGTCATGTCTTGCAACTTCAGTGGTCATATTTCACAGCCATATAGTGGAACGCACCGGAGTTGTATGCACTATATATGACTGTCAGTGGACAATGTGATATGACGGCGGCTTGATAGGTGGGTTGAGTTGGTGAAAGCTTGCCAGCCAAGCGGGCCATATGTGTTTGTGCAGTGATTTCATGGGTTATTGAGGCACCAGGTGAAGGCTGATCCCATTTCACTTACTAGGTAATTCATGAAGCTTTTTTCAATGCCACCATAGAACAGAGTGTTTTAATGAACCTGAAGGATTGTCAGTATCATAGACACTTTTTACAGACACTGAGATTTCCACTAAAGAAGTTGGTAAACTATGTATTCATATGAATTGCATAACTTCGAAGGCATGAATAATACATCAATCTACTGTGATCACATTCAATTAGATGAACATAGAAATTAATGATGATGCTTCATAGTTTGGATTGTACTTGTGAAAAATTTGCTTCAATACTTTATATTACACATGAATTTTGTAAAATCAATACAATGGGGAAGGTTTTTTACAATTGTCATGTTTTTGATGTTATATTTACTTACTTGTTAACTGGACTCATCAGTTGTCGATGTTTCTCTGAAGTATCCGGAATCGTCAAATAGTTGTTTCCACTATACTGTCATGTTATACATTCCTCAGTCCTAGTGCTATACTAAATTTGTCTTCTAAATATACGAACAATAAAATCATTTCCTACATAGGATACTTCACCTATCTGTGAAGTATACAACTGCATGGAATTCATCAACTGGTTACTTCTACTATTTTACAACATAAATGATGTAATCCAACAGATTCCATTAAACCTGCATAAATGAACTTCGTCTTCTATAATTTGACTGTTTTTTCCAATCAAACTGTGTTTATACCAAAGTACAAACGATATGTTCATCAAATGTGTTGAATACTGACGTATCAGTAATCCAATTCGGTTTTATGTACCTTAAATGACGCTGAAATGCAGATAAGCAGGTCTGATCCAGTTAGGAAGTGGTCAACAATGGAAATCACTGTACAAAGTCATTCACCGTTGGGGTAGAAGTATTTTCATTTTATACCTTGATTTATGTCCATTTGATTTGCTATCTAGTGGCTTCATTTTCTGAGTACGTATTATATATAAATACTGAGTTTTTTGTCAAATAAAAACGTCTTCCTTAGGTCAGTGGCAGGCCCATCTCTTGATTTTTGGCACTCAGTGCAGTATAGGGTGTGGGGAAGAACAGTCATACTACTCGTATCCAACCCAAGTATCTCGTTTCGCTTATCATTAAAACCCCGTGACGGACACCCAGGTATTGTGCACATGAAGTCTATCATAAGAAGTTATGCCTAATGGCTAAGAATGGACGCCGATATAGCCAGTGCCACTCATATCAGTCCACGGGAAAGAATCTGCCCCAAGAGCAGCCTCGAGCATAGCCTCCACTACAACTATGGCCTCGACCACACTTGGATTTTCCTGCATCGGACGCCTATTCAAAGTGGCCCGATATAGTTCTGATAACCCCACCCTCCAGCAGCCAAGCCGTCACGGCTCTCACTAAAATTTTCACATGCCATGGCATTCCAGAGGGCATTATGTCTGACAGCGGCATCCAACTCACGTCTCAAGTATTTCAAGACTTCTGTTAAAGAAATGGTATACAGCACATGGGGACGCTAGTATGTCACCCGCAGTCCAGCGGCGAGGCACAATGATTTGGGGACACTTTCGAAAGAGCTCTTTTGAAGGCAGGGGAAAGGGCTACACTGAAATCACACGGCGTTTCTTTTTTGTATACCGCATCACGCCATTTGAATAGCATAAAAAGCCCACCTGGGCTTTTAATAAGAAGTATGCTACCTACCCACCGTCATTCCATGTTACCACCTTCACCAGTTCAACGGAAAAATATGAGGCGATATTTTCACAAAGAAGACATGGTCTGCGCTTGCGATTAACTACCAGGAAGACAAAAGTGTCTGATTAAGGATCAACGATGAGCTCTGATGTACAAGGTCAAAGTGAGGCATGAAAGGTGGATGTGACATAAAAATCGGATGGAACATCGCTATATCAGAGACAGATATACCGTTGGACCTGCTACTTGAAACGTTTAACCTACCTCCAGTCTATAGAGAATCAACTCCAAGAAAGCCAAAAAACAAAAAAGAGTTTTTATCTAGGCGAAGATTCGATCGCTAAGGAACTCGAACGGTTCACTTCCAAATTGACCCGAAAAGACAGGTACTAAATCTTGTTGCTGTACATGTTAACTTTTGTTTTGAGGAGCAGGCGCTATATACCTCTAATTTTGCATAGTGTTTTCCTGATGTTTTACCCATGACCTTAAAATAGCCTATGGCTGTTTTTACGCTGTTACTGATTTTTCTTCTTTCTCCTCTCAAGGCTGAATTCTCATTGGTTGTTAACTATATGTGGATTTAGTATTGCCAAGGTCATTTAGAAATGTATATATTCACTGATGTTGTGCCAGTAAAAGCTCTATATTAACGGTCTGTCTTCTATTCTTGTCTTCACACTTCCGTGGTTGACGTTCTGATTTGCGTTAGAGTCTATTCGTTCGTTCATTAGGTTCATATCGCCCGTAGACAGTTAGGTTGTACTACAGATGAGTCCATCCGACAAATTGTAAATGCTATACAACACGTTTCTCAGACACACATCATTAATGGGAGTCAAGCAATTATACCCACTTCGAACTACCATTTCATTGAAGTGTCCATCATCAAGGGAGAATAAATTTTGAATATATATCTTTTCTAAGAACTTTGTTACCAAGTTCAGCTAGCCAAATTTATCATCGGTCTTGTGGTCACCGTTTATTTTAGAGGTTATCAGTCAGCTACTGAAGTAGTTGTCTGAGTAATACAATGCATTCGCTCAACACATAAGTTGGACTACTATACCACAGGAAGAGGGTTCAGGATGGTTAGAGTAGGACAAGGCACGAGATTATGAAGTCTGTGACTGCTGAACTGAGCCATGTGACTAGATGTAGACTGCTTGGCTGGGTGTCGAGACAAAAGGAGTCAGTGGTGGATTTATGTGTTGTAAAGAAATGTCAGGTGCTTTGACAGTGAATACATGTGTATAATTCCTAGTGGCAGATAAACATCTTAACATTCTACATCAATCCCTATGCCAATCAAAAGTGAGACCAATTTATCACATTATCTCATTTCAGCCTTATAACACATCCGTACGTACTTTCAATTATCTCCCAATAGGCGGGATGCTAGCAATGACCTTGAGGAAAGAAGTATTGATTGCCTGAAGTGACCTTGAGAAGAATCAAATCGGCCAAAGATGCTTCTAGATAAATCATTGCGTTAGTTGCAAGCTGTGAAATGAAATTTTTTTTGACGTAGTTGATTAGTTTTTGCTTATTTAGATGATATTTTATTTTTTAAGATAGTATTCTTCACACACTGACATCAGTTGGAGTACAACTTAAAACTTGGTAATATGCTGTGAATTAATAGAAGTATGAAACCGTGAACTATTGACTGGTGGTCCATTGGGTTTGCCGTGACACTCAAAGGTCCTGAGTTTGATCTCTAGAGAGGTCGTGCGTGCGTGCGTACTGCTGACGAGTCCCATGCCAGGATGAAACAATTGTCCAGTCCTTCCAGGTTCCTAGTGGTTCTCCAACTAACCTATCTGTCCGTGAGGAATAATAAATGGTAAATAAATAATAGCGGTTTACTCATCTTCACTTGTATCTACCTGGAAAGATCAGCAATCACACTGATTGATCCTGGATGTTACCCATATTCGCGTTATCCAGTCCAGTCTAAAAGGGCTGATCGAATTCTGTCGATCATGTTACAAAGTGGCCAGTTGACTCAACATTACAATACACTTTGATGGATATAAATTGGATGGAGGCAACCAGTAGAAAGCCTTGCCCATACCTCGGTTTCTCACTTTTTTGGTACTTGTCAGCTAGGTGTATCTAAAGCCTCTACGGGAATGATGTCCTGTCCAGATAGCTCAATGGTAACGTCACTGACTACCATATTAGCTGATGTGGGGTTCAAGTCTCGGCGGGATATCACTTTCGTAGAGCTTGCAGAAACACCTTGCTGACAAGTGACAAAAAGGTAGGAAACCATGGTATGGGCAAGGCTTTCTACCCATTGCCTCTACTCAACTGAATGATTAGTAATCTAGTTGTATGAATCAAGCCTAATCCTTTCAATTTTAGCTTTTAACAGTCGTTTCAAATAGAATGGCAGTTATCTCTCTACCTCAACTTCATCCACTTTGAAAAGGCCTTGGATAGCGTCGACGGAGTTACTTCAACACTTCGTAATACCACAAACGTTTATCAATCTCATTCAACAACTATATGAAGATGCCAAGTAATTCACAATGGGAAGCTCAGTGATGCTTTTGAAGTGAAGACAGGAGTAAAACAAAGCTGTCTACTATCACCGATGATATTCCTCATTATATTGGACTGGATCATGCAGCAGATAGCCTTGAGGAGCTAGAAGAGGGAAATACGCTGAACCGTGGAGAAGAACCTAGAAGATTTGGATTTCATCAATGAATTGTGTCTAATGTTGCATAAACTCGAAGATCTATAGGCGAAAACTAACCAGTTGACAGGAGAGGCAGTGCAGCAAAGACGGGATTTCCCTTAGGTTAAAGTAGAGAAGACAGAGGTGATGAAGATACCCATCCAACAACAACAACAACAACAACAAGCCCGAATCACCATCAACAGGATAAATTTAGAGAAAGTAGCCTCTTTCACCTATATAGGCAATGCAGCAGTGTTTCAACTACAGACGGCACAGACGAACACGTCAAGGCCAGTATCGGAAAGACAGCAAGACAGGTGTGCTCATTAATCTGAAACCATTGTGAAGATCTTTTGCACTCAGCGTGTAGAACAAGATCCAGATTTTCAACACTAACACCGATATAAAATAAATAACAGTCATTTCAAACCTATTATTATGTATCTCAAATGTACTAAACAGGCTAAAAACCATTCGTCTATAGCAAGTGACAGTCAAGTCAACAATCATCATCTATGGAATGAATCACTTGTCTCTTTCACATTTAACCATCTCACATCCAAAGAAAAATAGCTGTCAGATGTTTTCATAATGTGTCAGTTGTGTATAGACAAACCAATCTATGAATCATTGTCTAATCTACACTCAATATGCGCACTTTTTTTTATAGATATGTTCCAATATCTTAAGGGTAGAGAACATATTTACGATCAATAAAATCCTCAACAACCTAGATTTTGGACAATATTATTCTAACACGTGATGATAATAATAAAACGTTCCATAACATGCACTTGACTGAGTCTCACATACTGCATATAACTAAGTCAGTAGTATTATGTTTACATTTTTAAATTATAAACTACTTATTTCGAGGTTATTAGTAGTAGATACTCATGATACTTATAAAATAGATAAAGAAGCATCATAATGAATCTAGATAAATTTTTAGTGACTTCAGTGTCATCAGATATGGACAGATAGACAGATGGACAGAAAAACATGGAAATGAATCAACATAGAACCTGGATAAGATGATTTGTATAGATTCAACTTACTATATATCACAGAAACTTACAAGAAAGAAGTTGATTGAAGTAGACTTACTGACAACTGAGAAAACCAACGTAGAAACTGGCACAAATGTGTATCATCTCAAGCTGCCATACTTCCCAGTAGTAGACAAAGAATAGATGGATAGGAAAAGATTTACATCAAAGTAGGTAAAGTTTTGTGAGAGAATAAACAATATGAAGATAATGGTTAGTAAAAATGCTCAAGGAGTGATCACTTCTGCACCATGTCACTAAGGATCCCCAACTACTGATTTCAGCCATGGAGGAAGTCTACGTCCCCCTAAACACCTCAGACCAATAGTTAGGTACTTCATCAGCTGGTTCCACGTCTTAATGTGGTCATCCTGAACCTTCTTTCAACCTAACACAACTTCGATGTAAGGGCTGACTCAATTTGCTAAACAAACGTCTGAATCATCTCAGCTGCCAAAGGTTCACAACTCCATCAATCAACTTCCTTATATTGTCTAGTATCCTTCTCCTAACTTTAACATTCCCTACATTTTGATTCCACCGAATGTGAACAATGCAGCGATGTCACCTGTCAATAGAACTCAACAGCGCTTGGCAGATGCCAAATACCAAACTGCTATAGATTTTGTTAGCAACCAAACCGTTTGGAATGATGCAACTCTTCAAAGAAGTGGAGTTGTGGAAATATTCTGTCAATTCACTCCGTATCCCTAAACCACAAGTAGCTACAGATCATTTCTGAAGCATTATCTTACATTTGACATATATCAGTGAAACGCATACCAAACATTCTCAGGTTTCTGTTGAACATGTTCAAAAGACCCTGCATTTTACCATCGTCTTCATCTAGCGAAACAGTATCATCTGTATACTTCAAGTCAACCAGCTGACCTCCAAGATTAGGTTAAATCTTTGTGAAGTCAGACGTATCTATGGTTATATCCATTAATATGTCTACGGCGACTAGTTGTCATTGAAGTAGACAACAGTGTGAACTACTAGATAGGGAATAAATCAATAAAAATTTATGAAAATGTTCAAAATATTGGAGATGACTTAGAGTATATACACAACTGTTCAAAGTTCCCTGATTTGCATAAAACATTGTTATTAATTTCTTTTTTTAATTGTCGTTTTCACGCCATTTTTTTAACCCTATGGGTAGTAGTTCATTTTCTGCCCCCATTTTCAAGGTAATTTGCTGATTGGTTAATATTTAGTTTTACCATGTTAATGTCTCAATTTTTGGACAAGGTCATATCTCATGTGTATAAATACTCAACTGTATTTGGGTCAGTCGATTTTTATACTCAGAGGAATAAATTTTCCCATCTAGCTTCAGTCTTTTTATCTATTCATCGGTGGCTTGCGTACGATGTTACCTATCAGTTAAGCGTGCTTATTATAACCACGCCTGCCTATCATTTAGTCCGGTCCTACTTCAGTCAATAAAACATATTAAGGTAGGGTGTGGCTTCATTTCCAAGTTATCTTATTCTATGCACGCTTGAAAGCCCCTCAATTGGTGTAACATTTTTTATTCACAATGCATGAAATTATCTTGACCAGTTTTGAAGCAAACTGAAGGATTACTATTTATTGACATACATGAAATTCTCCGTTGTGGTTTATTGGATCGAACTGTTCGACCTCTGTTGGCATATGGGCTCCAGTGTGAGTGCCTGGACATTGCCTGAATGTTAATTATGGTAATTTGTTTGGTTGTGGCTAGCAGAAGAACCCATAACCTGCATTTCATCCTACTTGGGACTCATCAGCTGGATGTACCTGTACCTCAGTGAGTGGTGTTGTTCCCACTGAAGACTCGAACCCCATGCTCATCTCTTCAAACGCTAAGATGCTGTCCACTATGCCACAGAGGCACGATAGCCACCGGTTCTTCTGCTGGCCACAAACAAACAAATGACCATAATTAACATTCACGCTATATCGAGGCATCCGCATAGCAGTCCGAATGTCAACAGAGGTAGAACAGTTCGATCGAATAAACCACAACGGAGAATAACAAGTATACGGGAAATAGTAATAACTAATACCCACTGTACAAGAGGTGGCTATCTTACCTCCATAGCATAATGGACAGTGGCTTGGCGTTTGAAGCGATGGGTACGAAGTTCGAGTCTCGATGGGAATAACATCATTCACTAAGTTGCAGACACATCCAGCTGACAAGTCACAAGTAGGACGAAACGCGCATCCTGGATCCTTCTACTAGCCAAAGTCAAACAAATTACACTGAAGGATTATATGTCTGTCCAGTATTTCAACTAGGCAGCTTATATATACTGCCCGACTCTGAGAGAAAATCTGAGAATGGATTACTGAGCATAATTACATGACACGGCGAAGGTATGTCACTGCTTTAATAGTGTTCTAAGGTACACGCTATTGTCTTTTGTGATAACCAGGACTTTGGCTAAATGATATGTTTTACAGAAGTCTGATCTAAGCCTTTAATTCACAACCAAAGGTATGTGAATCCATTCTAAATAGTTATGAGATGTTGCATACTGCATACTTTTCAGTGTTACGTAACTTGGACCAATGCTGATAAACTTCATCGAGTAACCACTCTGAATCCATGTTGTTGCCAGCAAATTGATTTCTTCCTTCTTTGTGTAATCGATGCAAACATAGTTTATCCTATCGAATAAGCACCTCAGTAAACCACATTCATCTAGAAACTAAGATATTGATTGCTTTATCTATGTGGACTTCTTATAGATTGATATTCTAGTGGAACTATCCTGACATCGATTAATCATAATATCTCATAATTATAGCTGTTTGTTTGTCTATTGTTCACAAGTAAGGCTAATATGATTTTCAGTCGCGTTCATGTTCTGCGGCAGGCACATCGCATATTCAAGTTATTGAGGTGTCACAAACTATGACGAGGATTCCATTGTTCCTCCAGTCTACAATCATCTTCCCTGCTTTTCTATAGTCTAGTGGTTTATACCCATAAGTAAATACTGTTAAAAGGTAGCTCTAGAATGGAAGTCAACTCTCGACCTCACCTTAATCGATTTTGAAAAGGCCGTTGACAGAGTCGACCGAGAAGTAATTTGGCGGCTGATTCAACACTATGGTTTTAGCTCTGCAAACTTTTATCAACCTCATTCAGCAGTTGGTATATGCTATATGCTATATGATGATGATGCTACATGCCGAGTGATTCACAATGGAAAATTGAGTGATGGTTTTCAGTGAAGACAGGAATAAGACGTACCTTCTATCACCGATGATCTTCCTGACTGTGGTCAACAGGACTGGACTAGACTGGATCATGCAAGAAAATATGATGAGCGAAAAGATGGACATATTGTGTGTCACGCATGAAAACACCCTACGTGATTTACATTTCGCCTATCATGATTTATGTCTAATGTGGTATGTCAGACAAACTCGAAGATGTACAGGCGACAACTATCAAGTTGGTAGAAGAGAAGAGGCAGGTCAGACAAGAAGGAACTTCATTCAGGCGAACACAGAGAAGACAGAGGTGATGAAGACACCAAATGAACAACAAGAAAGTAACAAAAAGCAGCAATCACTATGAACTGGAGAAATGTAAAGAAAGTTGTCTCTTTCACGTACCTACCAGCCTACCACCCCACACCTACCTATCTACCTACCTAAGCAGTATCGTGTCAACTGCAGACGGTACAGGCACAAATGAGGTCGTCAAACCCACAATCGGGAAGACAACAAGACAGGCGTACATTTATCTGTGGCGGTCATTGTGGAGATCTAATCTACTCCACTCAGTTTAACGAAAAAGATTCAGATTTCCAAGACTAATTTAGTCAAGTCAGTGCTTTTATATGGTTGATTGACTTGGCATGTTGCGAAAAGCATTTCCAGCAAATTACAGACATACATGATTAACTGCGTTCGCTTGATACTGGAGATCGGATGGCTAGAATAATGAGAATAAACAAGGAGGAACTCTGGCTGGCTAGCAACGAACCAACCGATAACCTATTACTTAACGAATATGCTTTGGAAGAAAGTGGAGATAGATGGATTGGATATAGAGTGAGAAGACAATTTAGGTATATCATGCGCCATGCAAGACTGTCGAGCGGAAGTCAAACGGGAAACGATGAGTTTGGCATCAGAGGGTGACATGAAGGAGATGCTGTAAGAAAGAAATGAAAGCTTGTGAGCACTGGTGGATCCACGTTAAGAAGACTGGAGAGAAGACAGTGAAATGGTGACGTGCTATTGAAGCTGTACGTTCCACTAGAAACCCAAGGGACAAATAGTAATAGTAGCTCGTTTATGCAGAAGCAGATATGTCTTCCTCAACTTTATTTTTATTGGTCTCATTATTCTGAGTAGTTCAGTTCTTGTGAAAGGCAATCTTCTGGTGTACGTGTAAGCACACACACACACATTCACACATTCACAACCACCTAATACAGTAGTATATCCTCTTTAGGAGTTTCAGAAAATGACATAGCAACTATGTGACAACCAACAGTCTGAGAAATGCTCTAGTCCACGTGAAAGATAAAATTTCTTTTACCATTCTACACACAGAATTGTGTCTACAAATTAGGCTGTATCGATTGTGATGTTTATTATATTACAGAATCATTCTATGAACTCCTAAAGAACATTGAAGTTACACAAAACGACGGCTAAATAATCCTGTAGAAGTAACTAGAGAACCTACAAATCAAGTTGGTGATCGCTGTTTACACCATACATCACAGTCACAAAATTCATATTGAAAATATTGAAAAATAATTCGAAAAGGGTTTTTCAAACTAGAAAGAAAGAAGAATAACAAAGACATTTCACATTATGGGGTAAGACTAAAAGTTATCCCTAGATATTATTATGCTCCTTATAGATTATCAAGTTGTTTATAGAAATATCAACCTTTCTGGCTGGTTTTTACAATGCTATGTGTTAATAGATTGTGTTTTAACCTGTTAATTTTATATTCAGAGTTGGTTACACTTCGACTTCTTCTTCGATGGAAAGTAAGTATAGTTATTCAGGATAAATAATGCTCATGGATTATAAGCGAGTTAGTTGAAGCTTCAACTTACAACTGTAAGGAATTAGGATTGTGGTTTTCGTTTCAGAATATATATATATCCAGATAGAATCCTATAACATGTTGGAATAAGTTTTAGTCTCACCTCATATTATATTAATTGTAATGCACTCGAGTAACAGAAAAGGTCTAACTATTCAATCAACCTGAACAGTATTTCCAAAGATAACATATCATATACACAATGATCTGATCAAAAATACACACACACACACACACACACAAACACTTGTGATGCTCCTGTGACTTCGATGGAACTGAGAGATACTAGAAGATTAGAACATATATCGTTCAGACAAACAATCGTAGGTCTGATTCATGAAATAAGTATGACTCGTTCACAATCCTGATGTTTATTTGTGGTAACCGCTGCACGTACTCACAATTCAAAAATCGTTGAATCATTCATGGTTCCGCATTTTAAATTTATCACTTCTCGCTAGATGCATAATATAATAGACAAAAAGTATGATGACACGATCCAACTCAATGTTGGTTCTGGTACCAGATTATAATTCCACAGTTACTCTGTCGGGGTTTATCATGTGGTCTAGATTTCCACGGGGGTAGAATGTGCAGTAGGATGGGAACCCTTTACTCATTGCTTCAATGTGAGTGTTTAAGTCAATAGCCGCATCTCCAGGGTTTTCTGTTACATCTGTTTATACTCCTTAATTATTGTCCTGCACGTCAGTATCGAAACTCAACAGACATTCTTCAGGAAAGTATGTAGAAAGTTCTGTAGTCTAAATGGTTTTATTGTGTATTTGTAAGCGACTGTATATGTCTGTGTTTACTTGTTGTGAACGCGCTACTCTTGTGTATTTACTCATGAGTAATAAATTGAAAAGAGGAATTTGGATTCATGAAATGATTGGCACCATCTCATGTTGTATCCTATCCAAACGGTGACCTGAAGATGTGGGGAATTTGAACAGAAGTGCAAAACACATTTTAGAAAAAACTCCTTGGAAAACAAAATCCTAGTTGGTTACGCTACACATGGGCACCACTTTACTATAGAGGAAGTAAGGAGGATGAAGACAATCGGCCGGAGGTTTTATTTGATCAAAGTTTCGTACTTGTTACCACTCATGAATATGGCGTATATACAACTTGGACGGCATGTGAAGTATCACAAGTGCCTACACTTACACTTTGACACCCAATTACGCATATACATATTCATATCATCACCTTGAAGTGTTCCTGACCAGCATAATGATAATTTTCACGTTTCCTATTATCATCATGTATAGACAACAATATGAGATCTGATACATCAACTTTTACTATTTCAACTGTTCGATAACATGTAGAAGTTTTTATTCTCTGAAGTAGAAACAATTTTCATGAAGTCGTGAAACATCAGAAATTTATTTTATTATATTTTTCCTTCTTTATGCTTCTGTATGTGCTTCTGTATGGTTGAGAGACTTGGCGCGTCACGAAAGGGATTTCCAATAAACTACAGACATTCATCAACAACTGCCTATGCTTACTCGCTACTGAAGATCAGATGGCCAGAATAACAAGAATAAGCAACAAGGAGCTCTGGGTAAGAACCAACCAAGAACCTATCACGCAACAAATATGCAGGAAGAAGTGGAGATGGATTGGCCATGCACTGAGAAGGCCGACTAAGGACTTCAAGCGTCAGGCCAGGCACTTGAGTGGAATCCCCATGGGAAGCGACGAGTTGGACGTCCGAGGCGATGGTGACATGGAGGAGGTCGTGCGAGGAGGAAATGAGAGCTTGTGGGATGTCGTGGAACAAGGTTCAAAAGATCTCAGAGAACAGAGATCAGTGGAGACGTGCTACTGAAGCCCTATGTTCCACTAGGAACCCAAGGGACTAGTAATAATAATAATAATATTTTTCCTAATTCATTAGGATATTACAAATACAATTTCATTTATAATCCAATTATTCAATGTTCAATCTATCCAAATGTATAAGGTGAAATTATGATCCTAAAGTTTGCAAAATAAAAATGAACTTGTACAAGAAAGATACCTATTGTATAAAAAGTGATTGGTGAAAAGGATCGCCTGAATACAGATGGTACAAGAGAGGTCACCACAAATAACTAGATTTGCTTTTACGAATTACCCTCAATGGATGATCTATAATCTCCCTGTTGTTAGCTGACTATACAGACGTTGATCTAATCACAGGAGAATTTTCGTTAGATATAGAGTCTTCTAAACACTTTGAGTGGTAATTTCAGAATATATGCGTTTCTCCCCAGCTAACTTGAAATTGTCGCTCCACGATTGGTATTCAATGGTGCCACGACTAATAATAGAGACGTAGTGAATGAGTGTCTCGACCACATGAATTACCTAGTGAATGTATTGGAATCAGCCTTCACCTGGTGCCTCAATAACCCATGAAATCACTGCACAAATACATATGGCTCGGTTGGCTGGCAAGCTTTCACCAACTCAACCCACCTATCAAGCCGCCGTCATATCACATTGTCCACTGACAGTCATATATAGTGCATACAACTCCGGTGGTTCCACTGTATGGCTGTGAAATATGACCACTGAAGTTGCAAGCATGACAAGGCTTCGCGTGTTTGGCCACCGTTGCCTTCGTAGTATAGGCCTTATTCCGTGGTGTCACCACGTGAGTAACACAGATGTGGAATAGAATTTTAGGGAGTCGAGGTAAATCAGTTGACGAGGTTATCAACCTTAATTGACTGAGATGGTTGGGAGGCGTATTACGTATGCCTATTCACTGTCTGCCTCTCCACACAATGTTGGCCGAAGTGGATAGAGGCTGTAAATAGGCGTGAGGTGGCCAGACTCAAAGCTGACATGAATGTATGAAGTCTCTGGCTGTTGGTTTGAAGCATGTGGTGTTGGGAATCAAACAGGTCGATTGGGGTCAGTGAGACAAGGGGAACCAGTGGATGGAGAGTGATTCTAGAGGATCGTCTGACTGAGAACCGAAGTCAGTCTGATGATTCAATTACAAGTAGAATTTCTTACTGTTTCCCATTTACTATTTACCAGTGACTGACACGTCAGTTGGACAACTATTGAAAATCTGACAGTATTCGACATCTATTTCGTCCTAACATAAGATTTCTCAACACTGTTTACCCATCACTCAGTCACTCCTATTCCCACAGCACAAACCCACAATCTTTACTTTTCATAGTCAGCACGTCAGTCACTGAGTCAATGACTGCAATTTCACTATTCCATATTTCCCATCTTCTTCTCCAACTTCCATCATTACAATATATCAAGCCTGTTTACAGACATCCTTTCAACTAACCAACATTTCAATCAATCATCAACAAACATATTCGAATAATAAACATGCAGTGGGAATATGATTAAGCATATATCATAGTTCATGTTTTATCTTCTATCCAATATTGTTGTAGGTCAATGTCGTAAAGATGAAATGAAATCACATCACATCACTTTCACATTATTCAACCCTTGATCTCATCTCATCTCATCTGATCGGATCGGATCGGATCTCATGTGATCTGATCGGATCAGATCTGAATCAAAATCAGTTTCTGCAATATGTAAATAATGAAAATAGGTATTGTTTACATTGATGAAATATGAACTTATGAACTTCTACTCTAACGACCTTGATAAACATTTCAAGAATTTCAAAGGTTAAAGTGAATATAGACAAGCAATTTGATATTGTGGAGACTCTATAACATTGTGTATAAACCACTTCAATTAACAAACAATATTTCCTTCTCATCGTGTTTCTTTTACACCTTCTCTACAAGCTTCCTAATACTTGTAAATATTGAACGTTGTTTATACAGACACACACACACACATTTTGGTTGTGTCGATAATTACGCCTTTTACTGTTGTTAATCGTGGAAGTGTAATTGGTTTCTGACATCATGACTATTCCCTCGTCGTCGTCGTCGTCTATACTAACTGATTGTCTTGCGCCATTCTTACACGACCTCTCATCCTATTTCCAAGTATCACAATAATCAAGTCAACCAACGACGACTGCAGAGAGAGAACAAATATCACCTTCTAATCTCTCGAGTATCCAAAATTCTACTGGATAATACCGATGAGATAAGCAACCATCAAGTGACCAGTGATTATCTATATAACATTGACAATAGTATTTGTGTTATAGGGAATCACTTTTCTTACATGTGTATGATAAGATCCATTTTTCTTGTAAATTATACTTGGTTTATCATTTTGGTATACTTGACATTGTTTGGGTCGACTACATATTATTGCTGAGCCTGATGTAGTGAACTTGCTTTGTTGCATAGGTGTATTCACAGTTCGGTTTTGTATATTTTTCGTAATTTTGTTTATCCTTTGGTCACTAATGAGTTCCCCAGGAGTTACCTCCTCAAGCCTGACAAATGGACAGAATAATGGTGATATGCAGACAAGCTGATTACACGCCATATCGGATATACGACTTCCCCCATATGATTTTAACAACCTCCGTATATGGTTCCCTCAAATTGAGCCTCTTTTTATGGCACTCAACATTCGCTCCCAAACATCTAAATATGCTGATGTGGTAGGAGCCTTACCATTGAGGTCGCCATGGAAGTCGGCGGCTTGGTCGATAATATTCCTGAAGAGGCATGTCAGGACAAAATGAAGTCAGCAGTTACCCAGCTGACATCGATGTCCAACGAGAAATGGCTGCAACACTTCCTTTCTTCCTTCCTTCCTTCCTTCCTTCCTTACTTACTTACTTACTTACTTACTTACTTACTTACTTACTTACTTACTTACTTACTTACTTACTTACTTACCTGCCGTGAACTGGTGGATATTAATCCCTCACAACTGCTCCGGTACATGAAACAGCTCACCGTTTCAACGCTGCTTACCCATCACTCACTCACTTCCAAACCCACTGCACAAACCTACAATCTTTACTTTTCATGATCAGCATAGTCAGTTATGTATATCACAGTTCATGTTTTATCTTCTATTCAGTATTGTTGTAGGTCAGTGTCGTAAAAATTAAATGAAATCACAGCACTTTAACATTATTCAACCTAATCTGATCTGATCTGATCTGATCGGAAAGGATCTCATGTGATCTGATCGGATCTGAATCAAAATCAGGTTTTGCAATATGTAAGTAATTATAAAAATTGAACTTATGACTACTTCTTCGGTTAAGTTGAATATAAATCTTACCGATGAATGGTGAATACCTCTGACCATTCATATCATAACAATAAGTTTGACGTTCCGTAGGTCAAAGGTGACTGGGAAATAAAAGTACTTCACATGCGCTGGATTTATGAAGTGCAAATCAGGTGCGGATCAAATTGCAACACTTCACTAAGCATCATAATAGAACAGAGTATAGAATGGTAGTCAACTCTCTACCTCATGCCAAGTAATTCACAATGGGAAGCTCAGTGATGCCTATGAAGTGAAGACAGGAATAAGACAAGCTTGCCGCCTACTATCACCAATGATAATCCTGATTGTGGCCGACTAGATTGGATCATGCAGCGAACTGTGAGGTGCAAGAAGAGGGGGGACACGTTGGACCGTGGAAAAGAACCTAGAAGATTTGGATTTTGCCCATGATGACTTGTGTCTAATGTCACACGAACTCCAAGATGTGCAAGCGAAATCCAACAAGTTGAGAGAAGAGGTAGGGCAAGGCAAGGCAGGGCAGGGCAACGAAGACGGGACTTCGTTCAAGAGAAGACAGAGGTGATGATGATACCCAATCAACAACACCGCGAACAATAACACTCTCCAATCACCATCATCGGGAGAAACTTAAAGCAAGTAGTCACTTCCACCTATCTAGGCAACGTCGTTTCAACTACAGATGGCGGCGGCACAGATGAGGATGTCAAAGCCAGCCAGCATCGGAAAGACAGCAAGACAGGCCTTGGTGCATTAATCTGAAACCAGTGTGGAGATCTTCTGCACTCCACTCAGCATGAAACGTGAACAACATCCAGATTTTCAACACGAAGTGAGTCAAGTCAGTCCTTCTATGTGACGGTTCAGAGACTTGGAGCGTTACGAAATGGATTTCCCAACAAACTACAGATATTCATCATCGACTGCTGACTACGCTCGCTCGTTACTGAAGCTCAGATGGCCAGAATTACAAGAATAAGCAAGGAGGAAGTCTAACTGGCTGTATCGCAAAGAACCAACCAGCGAAGCAAGAGTCTATCACTCAACAAATATGCATTGAAGGGAAGTGTAGATGGATTGGATTGGGCATGGACTGAGAAGATCGTTTGGGGACATCACACGTCAGGCCAGGCACTCAAGTTGAACCCAGATGGGAAACGACGAGTTGGGTGTGTGAGGTGAGGGTGATATGGAAAAGATTGTGTGAGGAAGAGATAAGAGGTTGTGGGCAGTGGTGGAACGAGGTTTGCAAAATGTCAGAGAAGAGAGTATAATGGAGGCGTGCTAGTGAAGCTGTATGTTCCAGTAGGAATACAAGTGGCAAATAATAATAATAATTGTATGAATATTTATGAAGTGAATACATGATGTGGTTCTCAGCCTGGTCGGTAATCACTAAATAACCTAGGAAATGTTGTTCAACTCTTCATACATGAACCCATAAATCGTATTTCTTAAACATTGATTGTCATTACTATTGGAGAGGGAATGGTTCCTAATTCGACTCATTATGTTTTGTAGTGGGATGTGTTTCTTTTTATGATTTGAAAATAATTTTCAAATATGATGGATAACATTTAAAGATCTACACAAGGTTAGAGACAAGTCAATATATTATTATTGTTGTTGGGGGTGTTGTTGATTGGGTATCATCATCACCTCTGTCTTCTCTTGAAGGAAGTCCCGTCTTCGTTGCCCTGCCCTGCCCTGCCTGCCTTGCCTTGCCTTGCCTCTTCTCTCAACTTGTTGGATTTCGCTTGCACATCTTGGAGTTCGTGTGACATTAGACACAAGTCATCATGGGCAAAATCCAAATCTTCTAGGTTCTTTTCCACGGTCCAACGTGTCCCCCCTCTTCTTGCTCCTCACAGTTTGCTGCATGATCCAATCTAGTTGGCCACAATCAGGATTATCATTGGTGATAGTAGGCGGCAAGCTTGTCTTATTCCTGTCTTCACTTCATAGGCATCACTGAGCTTCCCATTGTGAATTATTTGGCATATGGCGTCTTCATATATTTGTCGAATGAGGTTGATAAAGATGTATGGTATTCTGTAGTGTTGAGTGAGCTATCAAATTACTTCTCGATCAGCGCTGTCGAAGGCCTTTTCAAAGTCGATGAAGTCGAGGTAGACTAACTCCTTAAAATACTAGTTAATCAATACAAACTGACCCCTAATGGGCTTTTATCATGATTATCATAATGGAATAGCGTGGTCACAGGAAACGCTACAGAATGCCTACCGCTTATTTTGATCCTGAGCTGTATCTGTTAACCTCCCAAGTTACTGAACCCCACCCAAGGGTAGTGATGCACCAACGGATGCTAACCCGGTACAACTATCCTGCATCCACATATGGCTGCTACGTCATATACTGGCCACCCTCCACTTTTTCCATCCAGTCCCAGGGCTATTAATCAATGAACGGTAAGGAAGGCATTGGGATGAAATACGTAACAAATGTCCAGGCCATTCAAGCTGATATTTCCACATCGCAACCAAACATACATTGTCATACCTCAGAATTGCATACATGTTGTTGCCACCCGATACAAGAAATCCTACAGAGACAACGATGATCCAATACATAGAGTCGTCGCATATCCTTACCTTTGAGAGGTCAGGTTTCACAGGTGTAGAACAGGACAGCTCTCCCCGAAATGTTGTTAGGGTCAGACTAATATCGTGACAGTGCCAAAGGTAACTGACTGACGTATGCCACCCTGCCTTTCGTTATACATTTGGAAATTTCACCACTCACACCTTCAACAGCACTCTCACACAAATCTACCGTTAGTGAAGATTATGCATGTCACAATATTTCATCTAGTCGTTAGAATATAACCGATTCTCAGTAATGTTACTGACTGTCTACTTTGTATTCTGAATATAATTTACAAAGCCGAATAAGAAATGTTCCCTTTCACAAGACATGATGACAATATTATTATTATTTGTCCTTTGGGTTACTAATGGAATATAGGGCTTCAGTAGCACGTCTCCATAGCACTCTGTTCTCTGAAATCTTGCAAACCTCGCTCCACGATAGCCCAGAAACTCTCATTTGTTCCTCGCACCATCTCCTCCTTGTCACCCTCACCTCCGACGCCCAACTCGTCTTTTCCCATCGGGTTCCACTCAAGTGGCTGGCCTGACGCATGATGTCCCCAGTCGGTCTTCTCAGTGTATGGAGAATCCATCTCCACTTTTTTTGCATGTTTGTTGAGCGATAGGTTCTTGGTTGGTTCGTTACCAACCAGACACAGTTCCTTGTTACTTATTCTTTCTGGCCATCCGATCTTCAGTAACGAGCTAGCTTAGACAGCAGTTATTGATGAATATGTGTAGTTTGTAACCTCGCCTGGTTAACTAGTTTACTAGTTACTAGCCGGTCCTAAGCCCGGGTAAAGAGGAAAGGCTGGGCATAGGGATAGCAACCCTACCCCGTAAAACAAATCTAACCGCTAAAGAAACTTCAAAGCACAAACAAAATATAAAAAATGAAAACAAACTTATTCCCGCTGGAATCGGAGAGGCGAAATGACGCCAATTGGTGAAAGCCTGCCTTCGGGAAGCCAATTGGCCGATGTGTCTTCTTTCCCTCGATGACAGCGAAAGTAAACGTGGGGACATGGAATGTCCGTACGATGTTTGAACCCAGCAAGGCAGCCCAGATTGCAAAAGAGAATAGAAGGTATCACATCGAAGTGCTTGGGATTTGCGAAAGCAGATGGAATGGGAGTGGACTCTCCAAACTGTCAACTGGAGAATCAATAATCTACTCCGATATTGTCACCCAGACGACAACCACGAGCACACTGAGGGAGTGGCTATCATGATGTCCTCAAGAGCATCGAAGGCTCTCATGCAGTGGGAACCAATCTCCTCCAGGATCATGACAGCAAGATTCAACTCAAAAGGAAGGAAGGTCACAATCATACAATGTTATGCACCTACAAATAATGCAGAGCAAGAGAAAAAGGAGGATTTCTACAGACAACTTCAATCAACACTGTACAAGACCTCAGTTGGCGATGTCAAAATTCTAATGGGCGACATGAATGCCAAACTGGGAGGGGACAACACGGGAAGAGAACTAACCATGGGTCGAGAGGCGCTAGGTGAAATGAATGAGAATGGAGAATTGTTTGCAGAATTCTGCGCATTCAACGATTTGGTGATTGGAGGCAGTGTGTTCACGCACAAAGATATTCACAAAGCGACATGGATTTCACCAGACACCTGGACACACTAAAAATCAAATCGACTTTATCTCAATCTCAAGAAAATGGAGACGCAGTCTACTTGACACAAGGTCAAGAAGAGGGGCAGATGTAGGTTCAGACCACTATCTAGTGCAAGGAACCTTCCAAATCAAGTTAAAAGCCTTCAAGGAAGCTGGTGATAGACCTCAATTCAAGTACAACACTCGGAAACTGAAGGATGAAACTACAAAGGAGATCTTCAAGGCAGCCATCAAGACAAAATGGGAGACATCGAGCAACATCCCTGAAGAAACCTGTGTGGAAGAACACTGGAAGTCTTTGAAAGCTATGTGGAAAGAAACCTGCACAACAGTATTAGGAAGGAAGAAGAAAGAAGACAAGGAATGGATCTCGACGGATACCTGGAAGCTGATAGAGGAGAGGAGGATGGTGAAGCAGAAGATAAACCAGTGCAAGGATGCTCAACGACAAGAGGAACTGAGCACAATGTATAAAACACTGGACAAAGAAGTGAAGAAGAGTGCACGCAAAGACAAAAGACACTTCTACGAAACACTGGCAAGTGAAGCAGAACAGGCTGCAGGTAGGAGAGATAGAGACCTGACGACATTGTATCAAATAACCAGGTTGCTATCAGGGAAGAGACCAACACAGATGAAACCAATAAAAGATGATGAAGGAAATTTAATTACAAAAGAAGAGAAACAGAGGAAACGATGGGCCGACCACTTCAAGAAGCTCTTGAATCGACCACCACCACCACCACCTGCACTTCGTCCAGAAATACCACCTACAGCCGCTGAATTACAAGTGAACATAAATCCCCCAACGAAAATGGAAGTCCTGAACGCCATAAAGCTACTGAAATGCGGGAAAGCAGCAGGACCAGATGGAATACCGCCAGAAGCACTGAGAACAGATGCAGAGACAACAGCGGACATGCCCACACCACTATTGCAGAAGGTGTGGAAGGAAGAGAAGGTACCTGACGATTGGAAGAAGGGTTACCTTGTCAAACTGCCGAAGAAGGGAGACCTCAGTGCTTGCAAGAACTGGCGCGGAATCACTCTCCTGTCCACCCCAAGTAAAATATTAAGCCGCATCATCCTGGAGAGGCTTAAAGACGCACTGGATTCAAAACTACGACCGGAACAGGCAGGCTTCAGGAAGTACAAATCATGTGCAGACCAAATTGCAACGCTTCGCATCATCATAGAACAGAGCATAGAATGGCAATCAGCTCTCTACCTCAACTTCATCGACTTTGAGAAGGCCTTTGACAGCGTCGACCGAGAAGTAATTTGGAAACTGCTTCAATACTACGGAGTACCGCAAACCTTTATCCGCCTCATTCAACAACTATATGAAGATGCCACATGCCAAGTAATTCACAATGGGAAGCTCAGTGATGCTTTTGAAGTGAAGACAGGAGTGAAACAAGGTTGCCTACTATCCCCCATGATATTCCTGATTGTGGTGGACTGGATCATGCAGCAAACAGTAGGCAGCGAGAAGAGGGGGATACACTGGACGACGGAAAAGAACCTAGAAGACTTGGATTTCGCCGATGATGACTTGTGCCTAATGTCACATAAACTTGAAGATCTACAGGCAAAAACTAACAAGTTGATAGAAGAGGCAGCGAAGACGGGACTTCAAGTGAATATAGAGAAGACAGAAGTGATGAAGATACCGCACCACCACCATCAACAACAACAACAAACTCCAATCACCGTCAACGGGAGAAACTTGAAGGAAGTAACCTCCTTCACTTATCTAGGAAGCACTGTTTCAACTACAGGTGGTACCGGGACAGACGAGGAAGTCAAAGTCAGAATCGGAAAAGCAAGAGAGGTGTTCATTAACCCGAAACCAGTGTGGAGATCTTCTGCACTGCACTCAGCATGTGGAACAACATCCGGATTTTCAACACCAATTCAGTCAAGTCAGTGCTTCTGTGTGATGGTTGAGAGACTTGGCGCGTCACGAAAGGGATTTCCAATAAACTACACACATTCATCAACAACTGCTTACGCTGGCTCGCTACTGAAGATCAGATGGATTGCCAGAATAATGAGAATAAGCAACATGGAACTCTGGCTGGGAACGAACCAACGAAGCAAGAACCTATCACGCAACAAATATGCAGTGGGAGGAAGTGGAGATGGATTTGGCATACACTGAAAAGGCCGACTGGGGACATCACGCGTCAGGCTAGGCCAGTGTCTCGAGTGGAATCCCCATGGGAAGCGACGAGTTGGACGTCTGGGGTGAGGGTGACATGGAGGAGGTCGTGCGAGGAAGAAATGAGAGGTTGTGGGCTGTTGTGGAACCAGGTTCAAAAGATCTCAGAGAACAGAGGTCACTGGAGACGTGCTACTGAAGCCCTATGTTCCACTAGGAACCCAAGGGACTAATAATAATAATAATAATAATAATAATAATAATAATAATAATAATAATAATGTGTAGTTTGTTGGAAATCCCTTTCGTAACGCGCCAAGTCTCTGAGCCATACTGAAGCACTGATTTGACGTTGGTGTTGAAAATCCGCATCTTGTTCCACATGCTGAGTGAAGAAGATCTCCACACTGGTTTCAGATTGATGAACGCCTATCTTGCTTTTCCGATTCTGACTTTGACATCCTCGTCTGAGCCGCCTGTAGTTGAAACAGTATTAGTATATTTAAACACCCAACTATGTACATGTTCAGATATGTTCTCTTTTGAATGTTACATAGGTTATTCTGTTTGAATACATGTCCTTACTTGTCTACTATAACTTCTTCACTTAGATGTCGAATCACAAATCAACTAGGAAGTTGCACAATGTGACTGACTGACAAAATAAAGGTAATTATCTCTCACGAAAGCACATCAGTTCAATTTACCACACTTCGCAGTACTATACAAAGAATAGGTGGATAGAAAAGTAGTGGTATCAAAGTAGACAAAGTCGTGTGATAGTGGAGATATTCAAGCTGTAGTGGGTATAGAGGAGTGAATATAACTGCGCTATTGTGACTGATTTTAAGGGATGTCATAAAAAGTCCCCAACCAATGGTTTCTACCGTCTCAGACACCTCTACCAAGGATTCTACATCCTCCCATTTGGGGTCAAATCAATAGTCAGAGACTTGATCAACTGGTACCAGCTCTCGGTCTGGCCACCCTGAACCGTCTTCAAACCTAGTCGAATTACGTCCAGGTAAGCGGTGGCTAGACATGTGTAACACATGTCTAAGCCATCTCAGTCGACTAAGGTTCATAACACTATTAATTGACTTTCTTGTCTTGCCCAATACCATTCGCCTGACTGGCCTCAACATTATGCACACGGTGATTCCATCAAACGCGAAG
The DNA here is from genome assembly GCA_944470555.2 of Heterobilharzia americana. NCBI lineage: Eukaryota > Metazoa > Platyhelminthes > Trematoda > Strigeidida > Schistosomatidae > Heterobilharzia > Heterobilharzia americana. Next base: position 34,116,478 of record OX104133.1, read on the forward strand.
GATGCTTCATACACACCTATATTCTACAGTTGAAATGCCCAACAGAGTGTAGGGAGGTCCGGTAGACGCGTTCGGAGGTTAATGAGGATGTCAATTGAAATCCAAGTTGATATTCATCACGAAGCGACTGATACCAGACCCCACTGATTCAAATGATAATATCCTCACATCAAAGATTAACACTTACTCCTATACACCTGTAATTTTTACATACGTTTGTTTATAATCCTAAGACAAACTTATCATCACTGGGTTTTTTTCACACTGTTTATAATTTTTCTTCCCTCTGCTTTCAATGCTGGATTTCATTGGTTGTTAACTCCTTTAAGTAAAATGTGGATTGTGTTGTCAAGGTCATTTAGGAATGTATATATTCAGCATCACTGTCAACTGTATTGACTGTTGTTGAGACAGTTAAAAGCGCTCCGTCAACGGTTGGTGTTCTCTTCCTGTCTTCGCGTGGTGATTAGCGTCGCTCGACATGCGTAACACATGCGTAAGCCATCACAGTCGACTAAGGTTCATAACACTATCAATTGACTTTCCTGTCTTACCCAGTATCCTTCGCGTAACTGACCTCAGCATTACTCACATGGTGGTTCCACCAAACGACGACATCTATGATCCAAACTATGTAATCGCTTGCTATTGTCTACTTTCCACGGCCGTGTCTCACAGCTATACTGTAGTGGGTGTTGCTGATAAGAATGGATATAAGTAGTATATGTTGAGACGGTGGCCAGAATCATAGGAAATTACCAGTAACGGGTAAAGATTCTGCCAACAGAAACGCAAGGGACGACGCAGGCATATTACAGTGGATACTGCTGATAAGAATGTATGAAGAGCAAATCAAGAGAGAAACAGAAGCGGAAACGAAGCACCATATATACAACGACTAGCGTTTCAATTGGTGATAATTGACATTCCTTCGGTCGCGTCTGCCTTCTGACTGATCACTACTACTCAGAATACTACTTCCAGTGACACTCAAACTACTACTACCACTACTACCAATACTACTACTACTACTCACACTATTACTACTACTACTCACACTATTACTACTACTCACACTACTACTACTAATACTCATATACTACTACTACTACTACTACTGCTACTCACACTACTACTACTACTCGCACCACTACTCACACTACTACTGCTACTACTCATAGTACTACTACTACCGCTCACACTACTACTACTACTCACACTACTACTACTACTACTACTACTACTACTACTGCTACTCAGACTACTACTCACACTATTACTACTAATACTCACACTACTACTACTGCTACTTCATTTCAGTTGTAGATTGTCTGCAATTGATGAAGAGTCTTGCAATCGAATGAGGTCATGTTATATTGTGAAAATGTTTTTTTCTTTTCTGTTGTTCAATTTTGTCAAGGCAACTAAGTTGATGATAATTCACATTGTTACAATAAACTTTGTCTTCTCATTAAACTATCGAAATTGTTAAAATGGGACTATTTTTTTCTCATTCAAATTAATCACTTTTGTTTTAATTCAAGGAAGATAATTGGTCAAAGATTATTTCATCTATCCACTGATTTCCATCTATTTTTTTATAACATATCGAAGCAGAGACAAGAGATTAACTTTTCACTGCAGCTATTCTACTAACAAGAAGATAATAAGTAGTATATAAACCTTATCTGAAATAATCTGTGAAGGGTTTTTTATATGATGCCCTTCGTTGATTGGACCGAATTGATCGATCTCTATTAGCCTATAAGCTCCTGTGTGGATGCCTTGATATTGGCAGCAATCTAATTATACTAAGGATGGATTGTGGCTAGCAGTAGAATCCAGGATGCACATTTCGTCCTATTTGCGACTCGTCATATACAAACCCTGATACTAAAAACTATAGCTATCGCAAAAGAAGTGGATAACGCTCTAGCGTTTAAAGCGATCGCTCCCGAGTCTGAATCCCGTTGGGGACAGCATCACTAGGTATTGAGCAGGGGAGGCAGGTACATCCAGCTGACGAAATGCGCATGTTGCATTCCACTGCTGGCCAAAATTCATCATTAATCTGTCATTATAAAATGAGAAAAATAATTTCATTGTTTAAATTGTATTTTGCATGGAAAATATAATAAATGGGATGAAATCTGTCTCCGGGTCTTGTTTGATCCACACACACACACACACACACACACACACACACACACACACAAAGACTATAAATGTGTTGATCACAGTAATGACATAGAAGTTGAACAGAAGGAGTTGGTTCACCTTGGCGTATATGTTATACGGATGGTATCGATGTGAAATGAATAAACATGAAGTCAAGGTATACATATATGTGAGTAGTATAGACGAAACAATGAAGTAGTGTGTAAGGTATTCAGGCACAATGTGATATTACACATTGAACATTGACTATTAATAAGTCAATTCAGTAGTGAATAATAATCTCATCAAATTTTTATCCCCCTTTCATTTATTTTATCATTTCGATGAAAATCAATGGAAACATCTAATAAATAATTTGTTTACAAGTTGGTTTTCTTTTTAAACTAGAAAGAGTTTTTAACTTGGTAACCAGGTGGATTAGGGGTTATGCAGGGTGGAGGTCAGGAGGTGAAAGAAATAAAAAGTGCGAAAAAAATTTTTTCTATTCAAAGCAAAGATAAAAAAAATCAACAATTTCTAATAAGCGAGCAAAGATGCACTAAACCGAACACAGACGCACACACACACACACACATATATATGAGAAACATCCATTGTGTTATAACCCTTTAGTGAGTAGATGTGAACCAGCTTTACCTTCTACTGATGTCTCCATATCTTGATATCTTTGATCTCCTGTTGCTGATGTGTTCACTGTTGTTGGTGATGGTGTTACAGGTCTATGATCTAAGTGTATACCAACTGTTAACTCGTATAGTATAGCTCCAATCAATCCACCAATATATGGGCCTAGAATAGGTATCCAGAAGAAATAATTCCCAGCAGTAAAAGCTGAACCTCCCCAACCTATAAAAAAGATAAGAAGATATTCGATTATTTATCAAAAGAAGGTCACGGGTTCGATCGCTGGTGGTGTGGGGTCGTGGGTGCGCACTGCTGAGGAGTCCCATACTAGGACGAAACAGCTGTCCAGTGCTCCCAGGTTTCCTTTCTTCCTCCAGCTGATGTCAGTCTACGACGAATAACAACTTAAAATATTGCAAATCTCCACAACTGCCTCAAAATTCAATTGAACTGGTGCTCATTGGTGACTAGCTTCGAGGAGTATTCCCGAAGTTCCAATGAGAGGTGGTGACCGGTGGAGTCAAGCCTGATGGTCGTGAGGACAGATAGTCAACGATGACATTGGATGGCGGTTGCGCTATATCGTGAGCTAACAGAAGTTGTTAATATGGAGCATTGGATTGTGACCCAGTGACTCAATGGCAACACGCTGGCCGCGGAACCTGAAGGTCGCGGGTTCGATCAAAGACAAAGACATAACACTTACCTGCAGGATTTCATGAAATCATCTCATATGAAGAATGTCGACGTCAGCCAAAGGGTACTGGACAAGATAGGCAAGTGAATTGATGAGGTTATGAACCTTTAGCGACTTAGACAGTTTGGATATGTGTACAGTATACTACCCAATTCAGTGTGAATGAAATTAGATGAGAGTTCAGGGTAGCGAAAACAAGACATGGCACCAGTATGCAAAGTCCCTGACTGCTAATCTGAATCAAGTTGGAAGGTGTAAACAGCATCTTGCTGATATACATGTATACAACACTTGTTAATATAGGTGTACAACATGGGTACTGTGTGTTATAAATCAAATGAACAAATCTAATGGGGGTATTCATTGCTTGACATCTTCACTTTGTTTATCCTTTCACACAACTTTGTCCTTTTTAATAGTATAACTCTTTTATTATCCCCCTGTTATTTGTATACTACTGTGAAGTGTCGGGATTTAAAGTGATCGACCGACCGTCAGTCCGTATGTCTGTCTGTCTGTTTGCATTCAAACCAATCATATATGGAAGTTCAGAGGTGATGAACATACCCAAAGAACAAGAAGCACCATGAACGGGAGAAATGTAAAGGAAATTGTCTCTCTCACCTACCCACCTACCCACCTATGCACATCGTTTCAACTACAGGCTGCGGAACAGGCACAGATGAGGAAGTGATAGTCAGGATCATAAAGACAACAAGACACGCCTTCCTTCATTGATCTGAGGAGATCAGTATGGAGATCTACTCCACTGCACTCAGTATGACGAACAAGATCAGAATTTCAACACTAATTCAGCAAGTGAGTCAATGCTTCTATGTGATGGTTGAGAGACTTGGCGCCTTACCAAAAGTGTTTCCAACAAACTACACACATTCATCAACAACTGCCGCCTACGCTCACTCAATACTGAAAATGGAGATCAGATGGCCAGAATAATAAGAATAGGCAAAAGAAAGCCAAAATGGATTGGGTATACACTGAGAAACGGTTTTGGGGATATCATGCATCAGGCGAGGCCACTGAGTGGTACCGAAATGGGAAATGATCAGTTTAGCGTCCGAGGCGAGTATCACATGGAAGAGATTGGGTGAGAGAGAGATGAAAGATTGTGGGCAGTCGTGGAGTCCGATTAAGAAGACTACAGAGAAGAGAGAACAATGACGACGTACAACTGAAGTTTTATGTTCAATTAAGACACAAAGGACAAATAACATATGATAGGAGTGGGTAGATCATTAGGATAAAAAAGGATTAACGTTTGAACGTTATAGATGGAATTGTGAGAGTAGGGAGGCTTCATTTCTCTCGATGGTGACGATAATTGTTCAGTTGGCATTCGTTGTTTCTTTGTAAACAATGAACATCACATGTTTTTTTCAATGTTTATTCGTCACCCTTTTTATTGACCTACTATAGTTCTAGTGTAATTACCTGAATCAAACTTCATGGAATATTTCGGATAAAAGCAGTCACTCTCTGCATCCATGGTATGCATGAAATGATGATATGAATTCCTTCATGATTCATATGCACATCGGATAAATAATTCACTTTGGTATGTATTCAACATTACTTGGAGAAGACCATTTGTTCCAGATCTTCAGCAGTCTTATCAGTAGTGGTTGAGTGCTTTGAACATTTGTCTAGAAAGTTGGATCAACCCTTATGCGTCACTGGCCGACAAAATCTATGCATGAATACAAAAGGTTTAATTGGTTTTCGTCAACTTACACCGTCTGTCGCATCGCTACGATATTTGACTGTCTATTAAGGGTCAAGTGTACCCTTCTAGAGTTTGCTCTGTTCTACTATATGGAAATGGAAAGGTTGCAAACGTTTGACTGATGTTATCTTTAAAGCATAGGCTGTGTGTCAAGATGTCACCACGTGAGAAACATAAAAGTTAAGTGTGGAGTTTTAGGCAAGAGAGGAATGTCAATTGATGTGGTTATGAACCTTCATCGACTGAGATGGCTGACTTGGACATGTGTTACGCATGCCTAGTCACTGACCGTCTCGTCGCATAATGTTGACCGAAGTAGGTTAAAGCTGGAGACAGGTTCAAGGTGGCCAGGACATGATATCAATGGATGAAGTCGTTGACTATCGATCTGAGCCATGTCGGTCTTTCGACTGATCCCCAATCCACTCATGTATCACTTAAATTGGAAAGAAGGATATAGATAGTAAAAATCAGAGTCTGTATCCTGTTTTCAACGTCTGAGAGGGTAGAATGGTGTGACTCGTCGTGTTAGTGAATTGACCAGGTAAATATATTCCTGACCAATCACACTCAAGGTCAATGCTTACATTAAACTGACTGAAATTATAACAGAAGTGAATGAGTCCGATTCATCCGCGTTTACGACTCACAGGCAGTAGGCATCTCTACGAAACTATACAGTTTAATGCAAGACTATCAACTAGTATGCTCAACATATTATCACTCAATCTTAACTTTGAAATCAACGCCATGCATGTTTCGAAATTCTCTAAATCTTACTTATTTTCACTTACCTTCTAAAACACACACACACACATATCATCGATAATAAACATACTTATCATTAATTAGGCAACTGAAAAGAAATTTTGTTGGTTGTGGCTAGCAGAAGAATCTAGGATGTGCGTTTCGTCCTACTTAGGACTCATCAGCTGGATGCAACTGGACCCCACTGATGTTTTTGTTACTGAGACTCGAACCTCGTACGCATCGCTTCAAACGCCAAAACGTTGTCCACTCTACCAAGGAGGTAGGATAGCCGCCTCTTGCACAAGGGGTGTTAGTTACTACTATTTATTGACATACTTGTCATTCTCCGTTGTTTTGTTGGATCGAATTGTTCGACCTCTATTGGCATATGGGCCCCTATGAGGATGCCTCGACAAACCAAATTACCATTATTAACACTTAGGCAATATCAAGGAAACGGAGAATAACAGGTATGTCAATAGATAGTAGTAACTACTACCCGTTGTACAAGAAGCGGCCGTCCTTCCTCCGTGGCATAGTGGATACGAGGTTCGAGTGTCAGTAGGAAGAACATCAGTGGGGTTAAGGTACATCCAGCTGATGAGTCCAAAGTAGGACGAAGCGTGCGTCCTGGACTCTTCTGCTAGCCAAAACCAACCAAGTTACCATAATTAACATTCAATCAATATCGAGGCGTTTGCATAGGAGCCTATATACCAATAGAGGTCGAACAATTCAATCAAAACAAAACAACGGAGAGTAACAAGGATGTGAATGAATAAATAATAATAACTGTAAAGAAGAAACCCTGGAATAAAAGAGATCCATGTTACTTCTATCCTCGAAAAATGTGTAAATGAATCACTGATGTAACTAATAGAATGTTGTCTACTGTAAAACATTACAAATTATCAATAAAGTACTTTTATTGAATGTAGAATACTTAACTAGAACAAGTAATCTACAGTTTACGCCTGTTCATTAATTCAGTTTATACATAAAAATTGTAAATTTCTGTAACCAGTTAGTATCTATGCATATATGTATGGAAAAAAGTCAAAGAAACTAAGAAATTTTTCAAGTTGGTATTCATCATGGAATGATATCACATGAAGGAACAATGTGAAACTTGGGAGTACTGGACAGCCACGGTTTCGTCCTAGTATGAGACTCCTCAGGAGTACGTGCCCACGATCCCGCCAACAGATCGAACCTTCAACCTTTAGGTTCCGTGGCTACCACTCTACCATTGAGCCATAGTGTAACTAAGTTTGCCTCACTGGTGACTAGCTTCGAGAGGTGATTCTCGAAGTTCCAGCGACAAGTGTTGACGAGTAGAGCAAACGTGGTAGCTATAATGACAAATACGCAACAATGACCATTGGATTCTGACTCACTGACTCAATGGTAACATGCTGGCCACGGAACCTGAATGTCACAGGTTCGATCTCTGGGAGAGTTGTGGGTGCGCACTGCTGAGGAGTCCAATGCTAGGATGAAACAGTAGGTGTCCAGTGCTACCGCGTTTTCCACTGTCCCTCCAATTTGAAAAATCTTTACATCCACACAAACCCCTAAATTCAATGAAACTAGGAACGTTGAGAATATGGAGCTATTTTCACATTGTCTGCAATCGTCACACTATGAGTGTCACAAGTCACAATGAAAAGTGGTAAGACTGTATGTAGTTCTAACGTCTTTCTCTAAGATACATGGTTATTTTTAAATATCCTGGGGTTCAATAAAAGCGGATGATAGTTTATGAAGTTTATCTTCAAAGGAACAACATCTAAAAAAGGGGTGATCACCATCAGGTTTCCTTATACCATATAGGCAATATCTTCAGATAGAAGAAATCAGAGTAGAATCTAGCACATAAATGCATCGTCTCAAGTTGCCACACTTCAAAGTTGTATACAAACAACAGATGGATAGAAGAAGACTCATATCAAAGTAGACAAAGTTTTGTATCCCCCAACCGCATAGTCTACGGCCTCTCCATATAGATAGCTATATGGAGAGGCCGTAGACTATGCGGTTGGGGGATACAAAACTTTGTCTACTTTGATATGAGTCTTCTTCTATCCATCTGTTTTTTTTTATATGATAAACAGTCAAAGATTTCATGGAATGGTTTCACCACTTTGTCTGACCACTATGGACCCTCTTCCAGCTTAATGTAACTATCTCTAGCATGGCACATTGAAGCAGGTTGTAGCTCGGTATGCGCATTACATTTCCAAGCCACATGAGTCCATGAAGATTCACAACCTTATCAATCAACTTGCCTTTTTTACCTATTACCATTCGTCTGACTTCAGTATTGCTAGCACTATGATTTCATCACAGGGGAAGAATACAGTGAAGATGTCTGTAATCAAACACAGTAATAATTTCATATTTTCTAATTTCAACGGTCATGTCTCACAGCTATAAGACAGGAGAGAAATAACTGAAGTGAAGTAAATTCATCTTTTGATAGATAGTCGAAGTAACTTTGCAAAGGGCAAATGGACCGTCTGTATTCGAGCTGAGATCTTGTCAGTAACCAAACCGTTGAGGTTGATGCAACTCCTTAGGGAAAGTGAAGTTTTCTACACGTTCCACCACTTCATTATTTATCATGAAAGTGAGAGTAGTTGCCGGTCAGCTATAAACCATCATTTCATATTTGACAGTTGCAAGACGGATGCCAAACATACTCAGATTTCCGATGAACGTATTCACATTTTGTTATCTGAATACTATAAGTCAGCTAGATGACCTCCAGGGAGTAGTTTGATGCGTCCAAAGTTGAACATACTACTTTCGTTATTATTATTTGTCCTTTGGGTTCCTAGTGGATCATTGGGCTTCAGTAGCGCCTTACCGTTTCACAATCTTCCCTCCAGTATTCTTAACCTAACCCTACAACTGCCAACAACCTTTCATTTCCTACATGTCACCCTCGCCGCATACACCAAACTCAGCGTTTCCCATTTCGCTTCCGATCAACCGCCCAACCTAACACATGATCTCCTCAAAAGGTCTACACAGTCCATGTCCAATACAATCCATCTACACTTCATTCCACTACACATTCGTTCGGTAATACGTTCCTCGTTCGTCGGTTCGCTCCTACACCACACTTCCTCAGCACTTATTCTTTCTCACCATCTGATATCCATATACAGTATCGAGTAAGCGTGGAAGACAGATGTTGATCAATATGTGTAGTTTGTTTGAAATACTTTCCATAGGGTGCCAAGTCTCTCAACCATCACAAGGAAGCACTGACTCACTTGACTGAATCAGTGTTGAAAATCTGGATCTTGTTCACGCTTTATGCTCAGTGTGGTGTGGTGTAGTATAGTGTGGTGTAATGTAGTGTAGTGAAGTGTAGTGCAATGCAGTGCATTGCAATGCAGTACACCTCCATCTCCACACTGATCTCCTCACATCAATGAACGAAGGCGTGTCTTGTTGTCTTTATGATCCTGACTATCACCTCCTCATCTCTGCCTGTTCCGCCACCTGTAGTTCAAATGATGCTACATAGGTGTGGTGTGTAGGGTAGGTGAGAGAGATAATTTGCTCTAGATTTCTTCTATTCATGGTGCTTGTTTTCGTTGTTGTTGCTTGAGTATCTTCACCACCTCCGTCTTATTCTCTACGTTCATCTGAAGCAAGTCGCATCTTCACTGCTCTGCATCTTCTACCAACTAGTTGGTTTTCTCCTGTACATCTTTGAGTTTGCGTGACACAAGGCATTAGACATAAATGATGATGATGATCGAAATCGAAATGTTCTAGGTTGTTTTCATTGGTGAAACAGCCTATGCTGTTGTTCTCGCTCCTTACAGTTTGTTGCATGATGCAGTCCAATTCAGTCCATTTGACGACGATCAAGAAGTTCATGGGTGATAGTAGGCCACTTTGTTTTACTCCTGTCTTCACTTGAAAACCATCAGTGAGATTTCGATTGTGAATCACTCGGCATGTAGCATCATCATCATATTGGATATAGCCAAATGTTGAATGAGGTTGATAAAGGTTTGTGCCACTAAAACCGTAGTGTTGAAGTAATTGCCTGCTAAATTACTTCTCGATTGAAGCTGTCGAAAGCCTTTTCAAAATCGATGAAGTTGAGGTTGAGGATTGACTGCCATTCTCTGCTTTGTTCTGTGATGATATTTAGCCTAGTGGTGTTATTTTTACCCGCAAATTTCTGGCAGGAACTTAAAACACTTTAAAAAGTTGGAAATATGAAGTGAATTAGATGACTTAACAAGAGTTCACATATACCAAACCATCAACTGAAGTTGCTATGCATCACAACAGAATGAAAAGAATAGGTAAATAACAAAATGACTATCCACCGTTCCAAAAACAATAGTATTTGAACTTCAAGTTCATAGGGGATTCTACCGCTGACACTGTAAAAAGAAGCGTATCAAACGCTCTAAGGAGAACATTCTTTGCATCAACACTGAGACTACTATTCTCTTGTCATCCAACGATTTCTAACAACTCAAAGGAGAAACTTTTTACATCTGACCACTTCTATGTGCATATATCAATTCACTTGGTCTTGTGCTTCCAGGTGTATAAGAAGTTCAATGCGACTGTTATCCAAAATGCTTCAAGAACATCATCCTAGTTGGTTATCGAAAAAGGGAACAATGTAGCAATAAGGAGTGTTATAATTGAACACGAATCACCCTATCTTAAGAACCTTCTCATGCAAAGTCGTGTATAAGTGAAAAGAGATCTTCAAAAACCTGTATATATTCGTATTCTTTTCATCCATAAGGAGAAACCTGAACTGTGTATACATAAGAAGATTGTTCAACTCCTTCTCCTTTCATCGTTTCAGTTTTCAGTCTCCTCTAACCCCCCCCCCTTTCTTTTCACTTTTGTATTTTGACACTGTCCACTTCTTGTTGCTATGCTCTGTTTGATCATAATCCAGTCTCAAGTGATGCCGTCGTCATATTACCTACCATGCTTCAACTATTATTACACTAGAAAAAGTGTATAAATTTGTGATTGTGTACAGCATTGAAAATGAAATTGCCGAAAAGAGACTTCTTCAATGAAATACCTACTTTTTCCTTCTTTCACCTTCTAATTAACACTTCTTTCACAGCACTTCAGTGAAACACTTGGATAACCAAATACAACTGAGTAATCAATGCAACCGATTTGTCTCAGTTTGTTAGCTAGTTTATGAACTGAATTCTACATTTAAGATATAACAATGTTGAGGTTGAGGTGTTGTCTTCAAAAATATTCTCATATAAATAAGCTGGTAACATTACTGTAGCCATTCAATACATCTAGGAATGGATATTACTCTAATAAAACAAAACGTGTTCTGGACTGTTAGACTTTACTATAAGATGACTGATGGATCAGTAGTGAACAATTAAGTGCCGGAATTTCTTGCGGTTTCTGCTCTCCTCTTCCCTTTCAGTTCTTCTTGTCTACTTTTATTGAGTTTTCTGGTAAGACTTCCTTTCTCGATTGTATATTGCATAGAGTCAGTTGATGCATTGACTTGTCATGAAGTTAATTTGTTAACTAGTACTTCAAGATATACTACATAATCTATTGTATCTGAGAAATAGGGATTCGCTTAGGGTGGATAATATCGTATGCAACTATGAACGAAGTGGTTTAGGTGCCTGACTACCGTGTAACGACTCATTGTTATCACATTTAGTGTCAGATCATACAAATCACAAAATTAGTTAGTACATTACACCACATATGTAGAGAAAAACGAGAAATCTTAACTACAGACCTTTGAATCAGTCAATAACATACAACCTGTAAGTATACGGAATAGTGATGGATCGTGGCTAGAAGTAGAATCCAGGATGAGTATTTTCTTCTTATTTGGGACTTGTCAGCTGGATATACCTGCTTCCCAGTGAGTGATGTTCTTCCCACCGGGACTCGGACTTGGGAGCGACATCAAAATTCTAATGGGTGGGGTGAGATGAATGCCAAACTGGAGGCGGACAACACAAGAAGAGAAGTCATCATGAGTCGAGAGGCACTCGGTGAAATGATGTGTCAGAATGGAGAACTGTTTGCAGACTTCTGCGCATTCAACGATTTGGTGATTGCAGGTGAGGTAGACTGTACAAACACAAAGATACTCACACGGATTTCACCAGATACCAGGACACACAAAAATCCCACTGCTAGCCACGATCCATCACTAACATAATCAGATTGCTCGCAATATCGAGGCATCCGCACAGGAGCCCATATTCAACAGTTGGCTATATGCGATATGATGATGATGCTACATGCCGAGTGATTCACAATCGAAATCTCACTGATGGTTTCCAAGTGAAGACAGGAGTAAAACAAGGTGGCCTACCATCACCGATGAAATTCCTGATCGTCGTCAAATGGACTGAATTGGACTGCATCATGCAACAAACTGTAAGGAGCGAGAACAACAGCATAGGCTGTTTCACTAATGAAAACAACCTAGAACATTTCGATTTCGATCATCATCATCATTTATGTGTAATGCCTTGTGTCACACAAACTCAAAGATGTACAGGCGAAAACCAACTAGTTGACAGAAGAAACAGGGCAGTGAAGATGCGACTTCTTCAGATGAACGTAGAGAATAAGACGGAGGTGGTGAAGATACTCAAGCAACAACAACGAAAACAAGCACCATGAATAGAAGAAATCTAGAGCAAATTATCTCTCTCACCTACACACCTATGTAGCATCATTTGAACTACAGGTGGCGGAACAGGCAGAGATGAGGAGGTGATAGTCAGGATCATAAAGACAATAAGACACGCCTTCCTTCATTGATGTGAGGAGATCAGTGTGGAGATGGAGGTGTACTGCATTGCAATGCACTGCATTGCACTACACTACACTATACCACACTACACCATACTCAACATAAAGCGTGAACAAGATCCAGATTTTCAACACTGATTCAGTCAAGTGAGTCAGTGCTTCCATGTGATGGTTGAGAGACTTGGCACCCTACGGAAAGCATTTCCAACAAACTACACATATTGACCAACATCTGTCTCCCACGCTTAGTCGATACTGTATATGGATATCAGATGGTGAGAAAGAATAAGTGCTGAGGAAGTGTGGTGTAGGAGCGAACCGACGAACGAGGAACGTATTACCGAACGAATGTGTAGTGGAATGAAGTGTAGATGGATTGTATTGGACATGGACTGTGTAGACCATTTGAGGAGATCATGTGTTAGGTTGGGTGGTTGACTGGAAGCGAAATGAGAGAGAGAGAGTCAAATGATTTTGAGCGATCTACACTCGTGAATATAAAATTAGGAGGTGTAATATACCGTGTGTTACTAGGGCGTCTTACTAAGTAGTTCTCTCTATCGTGTGGCTACGTGAGAGATAAAATTAACCAAACGTACACGAAGTAGACCTGATGTCTAGATTGTTGATATATATCACTGTAGATAGTCGGGTGAGGTTACTTAGTGTTGTACAGACCTCGACGAAGGATTCCCAAGGTTCCATTTATCTATTTTCCCCACAATGATATTAGTCCATGATGAATACCAACTTCAAACGGATAAATGAATCCACACAGACCTTTAAATTATGTATGTAATTAAATTTAGGCATACTGGCGTCTTGGTTCCTTCTTCATACTCCTACTATCACTATCACTAATAATAATAATAATAATAATAATAATAATAATCGTGATAAAACATTTATACATCAAAATAGACTTACCACAAACCAAAAGCATGAGTCTAGGCCCAAGGTCTCGTGCAGGATTTAAAGCACATCCAGCATTCAATGCAAAACAACCGACTAAAGCATAAACCAATAATCCTAAATGTAATGGATGTAAGTATTCTGGAAGTTTCCATCCATTAGGATCACAAATAGCCAATGCTCCTGCTGTTAACAATGCAGTTCCTAGCACTTGATCAAGGAAACAAGTTAGATGAGATGCTCCTGGATTAGTGACAAATATACCACCTGTTGTTTTTACTATCAATGATCCATTCTCATATTTTCCAGCATATTCAAATATTTTCTCATGATAAACACCGTAGACTGCAAGTGCACCAACAAATCCTCCTACAACTTGACAAAGTGTATAGATTGGTACACGTCTAAGGGGGAATTTTCCAATTACTGAAAATGCCAAAGTAACAGCTGGATTAATGTGTCCAGAACCACCGCGTCCAGAGAAGAATACACCCATGTAGACAGCAAATCCCCAGCCCAAACTAACTGACAAGAAACTACCATGTGCTTGTTTCCCATGATCACCTAGAAATGTTTGAGCTAATACACCACAACCAAATATCACTAGAATTGCAGTACCACAAAATTCTGCTAAACAGGCACGAATTAATGGACAAGAAGTGAGACGTATTTTATCAGCTAATGTGTGTTGTCTTCGTTCTAACCGTCCTTCAAATGTCTCTGTACGCCCCATGAATAGTTTAATTCAGTAAATCCCAATATATGTAGATAGTGTTTGATTGTGATCGGCGTTAAAAACCCTGTGTACTATTTATTGTCATTACACTAATAAAATAGTTGATAAAATTTGGGTGAATTTATATCCAAACCTGGTGATAGACTTCTAATGTGTAAGAAAAAAATACCAGACCAAAGAAAAATTCTATTGGCTTTTATTTTCAACCAATCACAAGTGAATTCTGTTCCCATCTACTTATGACCTGATTGTTCGTTGAATAATCAACCAATCAGAATAAAATGTTTAAGGTCATATCATGTTGCATTTAGATAAACATATTTGACTTTAACATAGGAGAGGAAAAAACTATGATGCTTCCAGATTGCATAACTTGTATATTTTATACCTAGACATACTGAAGTTCACTTCCTAAACTCATACAAATAATGATTTATCTTTAAGTACATAGCCAGAGAGTGAAAGGTTGTACACACCCTTTGCAACAAATTAGATACACTAGGCGTAAACATAATGTCTTTATTCTAAAAGGTATTTCTACAATGTCGCCGAGAATTTCCAGTATTTCATTAGGCATCAACTGAACAAAACCAGTCTATATGTATACATAATAAAATGAGATTAGCAGATATCACCTACAACTTCCTTGAAACTGCAGAGTTAACGTACGGAGACAATCACATAACAACAATTACATTCATAGTACACATGAATAGCAACAAGCTGTGTACTCTGTGATCATTTTGCTATCAAAAGAAATAAAAGTTGATCAGCTAGTTAATTTCCAACACTTTCTTCATTCCACAAGAAATGAGCTAAACACGTACAGTATTGTAGAGTTTTATATGTTGTAGTAAATGCATAAAGTCTTATATACTTACTCCTCGTCTTATCTGACGATCGACAGATAGAGAGTGAATAGGATAATGGTCGTCTGTAGAAACATCAACCAGATGTTGGCATAAGTAAAGCTGTTTATCCACAACACTTGTGATAAATAGGTTTCTCTCGTGGTACACGACTAGTTCCACTGACAATCTTCAAAGTTCTAAGCAATACAGAGCAAAGTCTTTTTGCAGGAACCCGAGAGAAAAAATAAAAGAGAACAGTAGAGGAGGATAGGAAAGATGTAAGAGTTTATGAAACATAAAATACTCTCAGTTTCCCAATATAGATATTTTGGTTGAAAAATTGTTTTGGAAATGAGTGAGTTATTGGAGGCTGAGGAAAGATTGGAAGAAAACACACGCCAACATAAATCACACCTGTAATCTTCTTTAATGAATTACCATCAGTAGAACGGGAAGCATAAGACTTCATAGCCTACACAGGTTATCTTCATGTATGAAACAATAGTGTGCAGTCTGGCATTTTGAATAATTAAGCACAATACGTCACAAGTTAACCTTTTTAGTGCTTATCAAAGATTTAGGAGAAGAAAAGGTTAGGAATTTAATTACATAAGTTGATATTTAGTATTATCCGGGGATTATTTGTTGAAATTAGCATCCTTCTGATAGGATTTGATTGCATCAGAATGATGTTTGTAAGTACGCAGCTGAGCATAACAGGTTACAGTCGTAACAGGTTTGAAGGATCTGTCTATGGGTGAAACTACATCTTAAGGGAGTTGAAAATACGGATCTATAGCTCTCACTGAATGCCGCTGGACAGCTGTTTCGTCCTAGCTCAGGACTCTTCAGTCGTTGGAATGCAAGATCAAACTCTATTTGAAGCTAAACCGTAAGGTCTAATGGTATCATCATTCAGTCTTGGAGTTCGTATCCAATCACTAAAGTTCTTTTCAAACTCTTATTTACGAACTTATCGAATTCGGATGGGTGGAGGTGCATTGGTGACATTGGATAACGAATATGTTATATTACGAAGTGAAGATATTTGAAAGAAGTGAACTAGTGGTTGAATTTGACCATTTTAACCAAGAGACCTGTTAGCTTCAAATTCAATCCTGCATCGGTTGACGAAGCTGCCTGGATTAGCCCAAATAATTGGAAAACGTGTATCTTCTAAGATATATGTCATTGGTCGTCTATTACTTCATTCGTTTCAAAAGTCATCTCACTTATGACCTGATTGGCAACATCACTATTGCACAGCTTACTTCAAGAGCTTTCGACAAACCTCTTATCCAGTCACATAAGATTTATAGTTCGGAAATAATTATGTCTTCGATGAGATCCGTTATTGTATGACAACCCATCTTTTGTGCTTCAAACTGGTTGTTTAATCTTGATAAATTATGGTACGTTGTGGTCAGGTAATCCAGTTATGTATATATCCAGATGAATGAAATTGCCTTGAATATTCAGAGAGTAAACACTAAACTTTATATTCCGTTGTAAGTGATTGGTTGGAAGAGTCGAATCATGTGACTCAGTGCGTGAGTAGATCGAATGTATGAAATTTGATAGGTACACTTTTGACCAATCACGTGGAAGGTCAGTGAATGGAATGTAATAAAAACAACCAACTGATGTCATTTTACGAACTGATCTCTGTTCTCTTATTCAAGTAGATTTACACCGGGATGAGAAGTCTTGACTGAACAGCCAATATGAATACAATAGAGCGATAGAAAAGCGACATGCATTCATATAGCAGTTCGGAAAAACGATTTGACAATTGAAGTAAAATTCTGGTCACCAGATGAATCTCTCAGTTGAGTCAGCAGAGTACGCGGCTGGTACCTCAGACGTTGCTCGTTCCAATTCTGCCGCGGCCTAGATTTTCATTTCACCTAATATCAACAATACAAATCTACCGAAACGCCTGGCAACTTTAGAAAGTCAAATTGATGAATGATTGGGTATAAGAAATCAGTTACTGTGAAGCTGCACCCCTTCAGAATAGGTTTGTGGTGATGGGAAAAAACTTATCCACCACTCGAAGAAAATCTGTTCAGCCTAGAACATTGTAGTTGAAAAGAAAACTAACCAGCTATCGGTCGTGTGTTCGAGTCCCGATGGAAACAACATTGCTCGCTGGGTGGCAGATACTTCTAGTTGACGAGTTTCAAATCAGACGGAACCGCTGTGTGGTTGATATTCAGGTGAGATGAAGTGTATTAAGCAAATAGGATGAGTCGACGAAGTTGTGAACCTTCATCGACTGAGTTGGCTTAAAGATGTGTTGCACATTCTATACTAAGACATGATAATAGTGCATGAATTTCATGACTGTCAGTCTAAACCATGTGAAAGGTGCAGACTGCTTAGTTAGGGGTCCCCGAGACGATGGGAACTAGTAGTTGAGGACTCCGAATGACATGGATGAAAACTGACCAAAGTAGCGCAGATATATTCACTCCTTGAAATCTTCTAAAGATTGAATATTCACACTAACTGTTATTTTCAAACCGTTTACTCCTTCATACAACTTTTTCTACTCCTTTTGTATTACGAAGTGTGGCAACTTGAAGTGATGCACTTTTGTGTATGTGAGATTGTACGTTGATTTTGTCCATCAGTCTGCCATCTGAAAAAAATTGGTTGATTACTTCTGCCGGATGGCTTTCTCTTTTCGTTCGACTATAGTTATGTGGATTTGCTTTCAGTGCCTTGCTGAAATTTTGCGTTACCCAAACTTTTCCGGCTGAATGCAAGTTCATCATTAAACTTACTGGTGGGTCTCTATTTCTCCTTTTCTTTGTGCAACAACCTACCCATAAACTATATGATGACCTGAGAAAACCTGGTCATGGTATATTATTCTCTGGAATAAACTGATGATTTGGCTTTGAGAGAGATGGGTACTAGGTTCGAGTCTCAGTGGAGACAACATAACTCACTGGGGTGAAGTCATATCCAGCTGATTAGTTCTGCGTCGGATTAAATGCGCGCCCTATATTCCACTGATAGCTATCCATAGGAAGAAGATGAATACTTAAAAAACAAACCAAAATTATACAAGAAGTCATTATTTTTGTGACTGAGGTAAGCAGTTGATTGAATGAAGTTTATGATAATTTTGTAAGGAGAGGATACAAAATCCACATAGTCTGAAAATGGAAGGAAACGTTTTCATTGACACTTGAAATTCCAAGTTGTTATACTAGGTCGAATCGATTGACATCTGATTGCGAATGGATTTCTCTATGGATGCCTCAATTTTGCTTGAATATTCATCAATTTGTTATAATTTACCTCATCGTTGTTAGTTAAATCTAGGACATGCCTTTCACCCCATTTAGGATCCTTCAGTTGGATGTACCTGGACCCCAATGAGTAATGATATGTCGATTCAGAGTAGATACGCGACCAGTAATCAACATTTTCACTAAGACTTACGTGATTGAACAATGGTGCATTATGTCTAGCTACACTCAAGGTCATTCAAGTTTATATGCATAGTGTAGTGTAGAAGACAGATTGAATTACGCATGTAAATTTCAAGGACACATTTTGTTAAGCAGAAGGTTATGGGAGAAAATAGTGATGTTCACATGGAATAATCTGTTGTATCTTCAATCATCTTGATAGTGAAACATCTACTAGGTAAGTTATGACCTTAGATATAACACTGCCAACTCTATAGACATTTGAAATATTAATGGACTACATTTTATGGCGTTGTTGTGTCTAAGAGTTGAGCAGTTCTTCAACTGTTTAGCAAGACACTACTTGGTCTGCAGGTTTGGTTTAGTGGAAGGTTTCTCCATCCCTTTCGGATGAAGATTAATAGTGGTTGCCAAGTATCTTTAGCTCAGATTGTTGATATCGATTGGTTCAATTGAAACCTTATTGACAGAACAGTTTGGTGACTTGGTTATATTGTGTTCTCTGAGGAGTTGGGTTGTTTAATCCTGGAGCTTTCATTGTCCTTCTAGACGACATCATCCACAGCACTAACTTCAGTATGAAGTCAGCTACCTGTCAAAATATCTCCGTGAGTGTTGTAGTAGCTTGCCTTGACGAAGAGGTCTATGATTGGTTGTTTCGTTTGATTTTTGTCTCATTGACTGTATAGATTTTCCTGTTGGCTGTCTCTCTGCTTGACCTCTGACCTTCCTATCGTTTATCATCTTTCTTATTGGTTGATAGGTTGGTTCTATGTCTATACATCTGTTGATTGCAATCAAAAAATTATTTGTTGAGAGTTTTGAAGACTGATCAAATTTTGTCAATCAAATTTAGCGTATGGTCAATCAACCGCAACACACACACACATACATCGTTAAAATGCACTTTGATACTTGTTGGCTGAAGGCAGTTGGATGGAGAATGTTCTCCGTCTTGGTTTCATGCTGATTTAAATACTCTAGCAAGGTGTATACTCAATCTCGAGAGAAATGATGTAACCACAATGATGCATACTGTTAACTTAAGTAACTCTAGGGTAATAGGTAAGACAGGAACACAAGGAGTTACACAGAACATTCCTATTGAAGTTGTAGTCACATGTCATCAATCATGAGTGTTGCTTCCAGCTAGCTAACATCTGTAATCATTGATGTCAGTCAGCAAGTTGATTCGTAGTAATGTAGATGATTTTAATTGTCAGTTTACTTGTTCTTGTAGAGCTGAGTACATCAGCTGTACCATGCGTCCGCTTGTAAAACGTGCCGACGAACACTACACAGCTTAGGTGAAAAACGAAGAACAGAAATGTATTTTCAGTTCAATAATAGAATATCTCGTGAACTCAAGTGACACAGCTCCTTTTAACAACTCATTCCAAATTCTCTACAGGGTTCCATGAAACCATTCGAAGCAACTGTCTACAGCTAAACCACTCACTAGTCATCCAGAAATTCAAACCAGCATTATGCGTCAAAAAAGGTACGTTCAACCTTTATCTTTGCCATGGCCATCATAAAGCCTTGACTGGAATAAATTCAACCTGGATAAGGTAACTACGCAGGTATTCCCATGATTCCCTGTCTAGTTTCTCATTTTAAAACACAAATGTGTATTAATTAACTTCTAGTAGATATTTAATATATTTTACCGCCCAACCGGATATAATTCTGGAACGTTCTACTCACTGTCACATACATATTCACGAATGTACACCCCTTAGTAGTAAATGGTTTTGTTGAAAAGAAACATTTTTCTTCTTTCCAACCATATCTTATCTGAAATGAATTGATTTGACATACACTTCAGTATGTATGACGGTAAAATGACCTACATCTGCATAGATCATAGAAATTTAATCAATGAAACCTTCTGGAACATTCAGACAGTTTCACCTCTCAATAGTATATTCATGTTGAATAAATTACATAATAATGTCAGACGGAAAAAAAGAGTAACACCTAAGGGGGAATGTTTCTCCTCATCATAGTCATCTAATTTCTTTTTAATTATCCATATATATGTCTGATTTTAGTCATAAGATTCATGCATCAATAATCTTTGAGGTATTTGTATGTATACAACATAATCACACAAAAAATAAAATGACCATTTCCATACCAACCATTTCTCCTCTGATCATAATTAATCCATTGTCTTTACCTATAAACGACGTGAAAATATGAACCATTGTAAACCTTAGGATGCAGGACAATTAGTATGTGATACTTCAGCAGTAGGCAGTTATGGTCCAGCTGAGCATTCAAGTCAGAACGTTTAGATCTCATAGAGAACGCTTTCATCATTCATACTTGTATGAATTCAGGGTATTCAGTTTGCCACCGTTTCACTACCGACTAATGTTAACCTAACACATCACGAGTTCTCAATTTATCTTCACATTATATCAATCCGAAAGTATGTGAATAATGAGGAATATACAGTTCAACAGTCCTATTATTATTATTATTATTATTTATTATTTGTCCCTTGGGTTCCTAATGGAATATATGGCTTCGGTAGCACGTCTCCAATGCTCTCTGTTCTCTGAAATCTTTCGAACCTGGCTCCACGACAACCCATAAGCTCTCATTTCTTCCTCGCACCATCTCCTCCTTGTCATCCTCACCTAGGACGCCCAACCTGTCGCTCCCCATCGGGGTTCCACTCCACGGCCTGACGTGGTGCGTAATGTCCCCAGTCGGCTTTCTCAGTGCATGCAGAATCCATTCCATCTCCACTTTCTTCCAGTGCATATTTGTTGAGTGATAGGTTCCTGCTTTGTTGGTTCGTCGTCAGTCCAGAGTTCCTTGTTGCTCATTCTTGTTATTCTGGCCATCTGAGCTTCAGTAATGAGACAGCGTAGGCAGTTGTTGATGAATGTCTGTAGTTTTTTGGAAATCCCTTTCATAAAACACCAAGTTTCTGAACCATAGAGGAGCACTGACTTGACTGCCACTGGTGTTGAAAATCTGCATCTTGTTCCACATGTTGAGTACAGAAGATCTCCACACTGGTTTCAGGTTGATGCACCAAGGCCTGTCTTGCTTTTCCGATCCTGCCTGGCTTTGACGTCCTCGTCTGTGCCTGTGCCACCTGTAGTTGTAAAGGTACTGCCTGGGTAGGTGGAAGTGACTATTTGCCCTAAGTTTCTCCTGCTGATGGTGATTAGAGCTTGTTGTTGTTGGGGGTGTTGGTTGGATATCTGCATCACCTCTGTCTTCTCTACATTCACTTGGAGTTCTGTCTTCTCTGCCTGTTCTGCCAACTTGTTAGTCTTTGCCTGTAGATCTTCAAGTTTGTGTGACATTAGACACAAGTCATCGGCGAAATCTAGATCTTCTAGGTTCTTTTCCCTGGGTGTTGAACCTGAACTGTGGTCTATCACCAACTTCCTTGAAGGATTTCAACTGGATTTGGAAGGTTCCTCGCACTAGATAATGGTTTTAGCTTACATATGCTCCTCTTCTTGACCTTGTGTCAAGTAGGCTGACTGCGTCTCCATTTTCTTGAGATTGAGATAAAGTCGATCTGAATTTTAGTGAAGTGTGTCCATCTGGTGAAATCAAATGCAAGTCGCTTTGTGCATATCCTTGTGCTTGAATACACTGCCTCATCTCCAATCACCAAATCGTTGAATGCACAGAATTTTGCAAACAATTCTCCATTCTCGTTCATCACCTCACCGAGCGCTTCTCTACTCATGGTTAGTTCTCTTCCTGTGTTTTCCCCTCCCAGTTTGGCATTCATGTCGCCCATCAGAATTTTGATATCACCAACTGGATTGAGGTCTTGTCCAGTGTTGATTGCAGTTGTCTGTAGAATTCCTCCCCCTTCTCTTCATCTGCATTATTTGTGGGTGCGTAGTGTAGCATTGTATGATTGTGAATTTCCTTCCTCTTGAGTTGAATCTTGCTGTCATGATCCTGGAGGAGATTGGTTTCAACTGTATGAGAGCCTTCGATGCTCTTGAGGACATCATAATAGCCACTCCCGAACTCAGTGTGCTCGTAGTTGTCGTCTGGGTGACAGTATCGGAGTAGATTATTGATTCTCCAGTTGACAGTTTGGGGAGTCCACTTCCAATCCATCTGGTTTCGCGAATTCCCAGCACTTCTATGTGATACCTTCTCACCTCGTTTGCAATCTGGGCTGCCTTGCTGGGTTCAAACATAGTGCAGACATTCCATGTCCCCACGTTTACTTTCGCTGTCATTGGGGGAGAGAAGAAACATTAGCCAATAGGCTTCCCCAAGGCTTTTACCAATCGGCGTCCTTTCGCTTCTCCGATTCCAGTGAGGAATAATATTGTTTTTATTACTTATATTTTGCTTGTGCTTTGAAGTTTCTTCATCGATTGGATTGGTTTTACGGAGTAGAGTTGCTAGCTCTAAGCCCAACCTGGGCTTAGGACTGGCTAGTAACTAGTGAACTAGTTAAACAGACGAGGTTCAACAGTCCTATAAAAAGATGAAATAACTATCCTGTACTCCATATTTATATGCAGGGTCCCACAATAACTATTTCCAGACAATCAACTCTACAGTGCATCTCTCGAGTTATCTAAGCCACATTCTAATGACCCTAACTTATGCTCAACTCAGGTTATCTTCGAATAATAATCAGCTTTACCGCATAGAAAAGAAAAATCTTATTTTCAACTAAATTTAACTCAGGCAATCTAATCAAAAACTCTTCACTAGTTTTCTCCCCCTAATTGTGGTTGTTTCATGTTGAAATTAAAAAAAGAAGAGCCAAGACGTATGAAACTGGTACAGTGGAGAATATGAAGATA
Source organism: Heterobilharzia americana (assembly GCA_944470555.2). Lineage (NCBI taxonomy): Eukaryota > Metazoa > Platyhelminthes > Trematoda > Strigeidida > Schistosomatidae > Heterobilharzia > Heterobilharzia americana. The sequence goes on from OX104133.1 coordinate 34,140,049, forward strand.
TGGTAACAGTCGATGAAATACCTAACTGTTTGTCTAAGCCATGTGAGGAGAGTAGAGATTGTTTGACTGCTGTCCCCTAGACGAAATGTATCAGTTATTGAGAATCCTTTTGCTAATTGACTAGTAAACCGTAGCAGTTGGGCAGATGCATTCACTCCTTGACATCTTTTAAGGTTCCAATATTGGTGCTAACCTTTACCCTTTTCAACCCTTTTGTTCTTTGTAAACTACGTTGAAGTGTGGCAACTTAAGATGATTCACTGGTGAGTGAAGTTCCACGTTGATTCTGTCTGTCTGTTGAACATTACTTAACACATTAATTCGTTATGTCGACCATTTCATGCTCATTGTGTACATCTTGTCATTTTCCATGAAATTCTTTATTGATTTTCACGGTAGAAAGACACTGTTGTGTATCGATATTGATCAGTTCTTTGTAAACTTGATAATCACAATATTCAAGTGAACGCCATATCAAAGTCTTCGTATAAAAACAGCTAGTCTATCAATACAAAGTCATACAACCAGTTGTAATAGTCAAAAACATCAGGATCACAAATAACATTGAAAATGCCACACTTCAATAAGCAGTACAACGTTAGAGATAGCAAAAGCAAATTGGGATTTGGTTATCATGTTAACGCTTTGTATCTTCAAATCAATAAAAGTAAAGGAAGAAATTTGGAGCTACTAGTGTCTCGTCAGTTATATATCACTGTACCAGTGTCAGTGATTTCCTTTCCATCACCTTTCGAAACAACGACAGATTATCTCAAGTCGTAAATAAAAGTCGTTTCTTTATTCAAAGTCATCGTCAACTATTGACATATGAACTTCCCTGCACCAATCTCAATGTTTGCGGTATTCTCAACGCATCTGTAAAGAGGTCCACATACCAATAGACCGTTAAGCGTTTCTCAAGTCCACTCGATCAAACAAGAGAAATTACAAGCAACAACATCTAAGAGAATAGTCTTCACACCGACTCCTATTCACTTACCACAAATACCATCATCAAAGTGATACTAAACATGACTTCACAGTATCCAACCTCATATAAGATAAATATATAAATACAACCTCAGCTCAATTATCGGGGCATAAATCCCTTAACATCATACACCAGATTATCTCATTTTCTATCAATCCAATATTCCTTAAATTATCTGCCTCATATGATTTTATCAACCTATCATAAACACCCGACTATTGTGAAATGATGGGGAATATTTATAGGTATCAGCTACTTTCATTGTTATTCTAAACACAACATCATCATCTGCACAAACTTCACAATAAAGTGCACCATCACACTCTATCCTCAATTTATTTATTAACTTCCCTAATGACCTTGTATGTGATTCGCTGTTTCTGTCAACGTTTAGTCATCATCATCATGTTCATTTTGATTGGTTGTTGTGATGACCTGAAATCTGACCTACTCCTTGTTTCTTATTGGTTGACAGATTGAGTCAATGTCAATGTCTGTTGATTGCTGACTCATTTGAATATCGAGGTACTCAAAATTATCTATCATTCTTTGTATTTCGTCTATCCAATGTTGTTTTTCACATTTTCCCAGTCAAATTCATATCCATGATTGTCTGTATTGATTGATACGCGTGAAGATATACCATGATGCTTCACTGCAAGTTGATGTTTAGGTAGACGGATAAAAATACGCCGAGTTGTCACTTTATGCAGCGTGTAGTGATTCTCGCAATCTCTACAGTTTATGTTGTAAATTTTATATGCTTTTTTAAGATACACTGATTCCAAATGATTTCAATCCCGTTGGAATTAGTTGGTTTGTATCAGACATTAGTTGCTAGAACATACTGACATAGACATTTGTGATGAAAATATACCTGTTCTCTTATGGTGACCCACCTCTTGACGATATTCTCCCATTTCTGTACATTATCTACAGAATTATTATTATTATTTTCAGTCCCTTGGGTTCCTAGTGGAACATAGGGCTTCAGTAGCACATCTCCAGTGACCTCTGTTCTCTGAAATCTTTAGAACCTGGTCCCACGACAGCCCAGAAGCTCTCATTTCCTCCTCGCACGATCTCCTCCATGTCACCCTCGCCACCGACGTCCAACTCGTCGCTTCCCATGGGGATTCCACTCGAGCAACTGGCCTGACGCGTGATGTCCTCAGTCGGCCTTCTCAGTGCATGCCCAATCCATCTCCACTTTCTTCCAGTGCATATTTGTTGGGTGATAGGTTCTTGGATGGTTCGTCACCAGCCAGAGTGAGTTCCTTGTTGCCTATTCTTTCTGGCCATCTGATCTTCAGTATCGAGCAGCGTAAGCAGTTGTTGATGAATGTCTGTAGTTTATTGGAAATCCCTTTCATAACGCGCCAAGTCTCCCAACCATACAGAAGCACTGACTTGACTGGGTTGGTGTTGAAAATCCGGATCTTGTTCCACATGCTGAGTGAAGTGCAGAAGATCTCCACACTGGTTTCAGTCTAATGAACGCCTGTCTTGCTGTCTTTCTGATTCTGACTTTGACATCCTCGTCTGTGCCGCCACCTTTAGTTGTAACAGTGCTTCCTAGATAAGTGAAGGAGGTTATTTCCTTTAAGTTTCTCCCGTTGATGGTGACTGAAGTTTGTTGTTGTTGGTGGTGCGGTATCTTCACTACCTGTCTCTGTCTTCTCTATATTCACCTGAAGTCCCGTCACGCCTCCCTACCTCTTCTGCTAACTTGTTAGTTTTCGCCTGTAGATCTTCAAGTTTATGTGACATCAGGCACAAGTCATCGGCGAAATCCAGATCTTCTAGATTCTTTTCCGCAGTCCAGCCTATCCCCCTCTTCTCGCTCCCCACTGTTTGCTGCATGATCCAGTCCACCACAATCTTATCTACAGAATAAACTACAGAAACCTTCAGGAGCATCATGGCATTTCTTCACGCGTATCAATCAATACAGACAATCATGGATATGAATTTGACTGGGAAAATGTGAAAAACAACATTGGATAGACGAAATACAAAGATGATAGATAATTTTGAGTACCTCGATATTCAAATGAGTCAGCAATCAACAGACATTGACATTGACTCAATCTGTCAACCAATAAGAAACAAGGAGTAGGTCAGATTTCAGATCATCACGACAACCAATCAAAATGAACATGATGATGATGACTAAACGTTGACAGAAACAGCGAATCACATACAAGGTCATTAGGAGAAGTTAATAAATAAATTGAGGATAGAGTGTGATGGTGCACTTTATTGTGAAGTTTGTGCAGATGATGATGTTGTGTTTAGAATAACAATGAAAGTTCTACGATTGTGCCGTCAAGTTGAGATAATACAATACCATCAAAACCTTATTTTTTTAATAAACTGTCACCTTATTGTATAACTTAAACTGTTTACTCCTTTAAATAGTCGGTTGTTTTGGATTGAGTTACAGTAACAGCTGATTGTAACATTAAAACGTTCACATACGAGAAGAGATAATTCAGTGAAGAAACATTCTCTCTTTTCAACGATATCCTTCTTCTAAAGCTTTACAATCGTATTCATGTATATATCATAAACATATAACAGTCTATTATAAAACAATAGGGTATAATTACATCACTAAGCCACCTAATGCTAAAACAAACCGGAATCAAGAATGCAAAGTAGTTGTGTAATCATCTATTAGACAGTAGTAGAAATATCGAGGAAGGCAAGGAGTTTGACAAGGTGAAAATTGTTGGTAGATAAGGAAACACAAATATTGAGTGTCCACTTGATAGACAGACAGATAGATGAATGTAAAGAAGATGAAGAATGAGAGAAGGTGATAATAACAGTAAACTAATTAATTATAATGAAATCGAAAAAATGAAAATGAGTGTTAAGACCATGGTAAGATGAGAGATTGAAGAAGACATTCTTCTCTGCGAAATTGCAGATCAGCTTCTCTAGTCAACAACTCATTCCGGAGTGCGTTATGGACAAATTGTCACTTTGGGCCACCTCAATGTCTGTCTACAAATTTACTTGCTCCTTCCTGTGGAACTAGTTACATAGGCCACACAAAGCGCACGATTTCCAAACGTATCTTGGAGCACTATCCTGCATGGTTGTCTAGGAGAGAATGTAAATCAATTAACAGCTCAATCATTGAACATTTGGTCAACTCTGGACATAAAGCTAGACCAGAATCCTCCTTCAATGTCATTTATCGTGTCACATGGAATAGTTGAAAAGGAGTAGACCTTCGACAGTTGTGCACAGTGGAGGCACTGGCAATTCATCAATTCAAACCTGATCTCTGTGTGCAAAACAAGTATGTTCAATTTCTCATCTTATCATGGTCTTAACACTTTTTTATCTACCAACAATTTTCACCTTGTCAAACTCCTTGCCTTCCTCGATATTTCTACTACTGTCTAATAGATGATTACGCAACTACTTTGCATTCTTGATTCCGGTTTATTTTAGCATTAGGTGGCTTAGTGATGTAGTTATACCCTATTGTTTTATAATAGACTGTTATATGTTTATGATATATACATGAATATGATTGTACTGCTATAGAGGAAGGATATCGTTGAAAATAGAGAATGTTTCTTCACTGAATTATCTCTTCTCTGTAACTCAATGAGCATGTTTCGTGGTTTACATATGACCTTTGTCAAATGACCTTCTCTACTATACAATATTATTAAGAAATTTTTAAGGAAAATTTTACTATTACTGATGTAAAATTACTCATCAATTATATAAAACTGTAGGATCTGACGACGAAAATGTTATCGAGACGAAATTATCTTTGTTCACTCGAATAGGTTTGAACTTCAAGGTTTTTCGATTGGTGATTGGCACAATTATTCACCCTAATCAGTGTACTACTGTTTCCCTGAGATCGGTGGTCTCAATACAGTTTCATATATATATATATATATATATATATATATATATATATATATATATATATATATATTGAGCCAGACTTTTCTCTATCCATCTATCTATCTATGTATCCGCCTAATCATATTTGAGGTCATTACTCCGCCCCTTGTTCAACTTAATTCATGATTTACTTGTTTGCATGATTGGTTTTGCTTACTTTCCACCCCCCCCCTTCCCCTACATTCTTTTGCACTTCATAAGTGAATTATCCTATTCGCATCAATAGTAAAGCTTGATTGACCAAAGAGAGAGAGAGAGAGAGAGAGAGAGAGAGAGAGAGAGTGGATAATGATAAACGCCTTAGAAAAGTTTGGGTGTGTTTCATTTCTTTTCAAGTGAAATTTTCGTGACTTATATACACTTCTCAGACATTATCCAATGCGTAGTCACCTTAGTAATCGATTTCCCTTTCATCTATATTCATGTTGTTCGTCAGCTGTTCATGGATCCACGCGTTGAACAGGCAAGACTTCAATTCACTCTTGATGAAAGAGTAAACCTTGGTAACTATTATTATTTATCCGTTGGATTCCTTCCAAGTGGAACATAGGGCGTCAGTAGCACGTCTCCATTTCACTCTTTTCTCTGAAGTCTTTTCAGTCTGGTTTAACGATTGCCCACAACCTTTCGTTTCTTCCTCACACCATCTCTTCCATCTCACATTCTGACACCCGACTCGTCATTTCCTATTTAAATTCCACCTGACATCCTGAACTGACGCATGAATTGTTGGTTGGTTGGTTCGTTGCCAGCCAAAGTTCCTTGTGGCTCATTCTTTCTCGCCTTCTCATCTGATCTTCAGTATCGATCCAGCGTAGGCAGCTGTTAATAAATGTCTGTAGTTTGTTGGAAGTGATTTCCGTGAAGCGCCAACTGAACCATACAGAAGCATTGACTTGATCGGAATTGGTGTTAAAAATCTGGATGTTGTTCTTTATGCTGAGTGTAGTGCAGCAGATCTCCACACTGATCTCCATAGATTAATGAAAGCCTATCTTGCATTCCCGATCTTGGCTTTGACGTCCTCACTTGTGCCTTTGCCGCCTGTACTTGAAACGAAGCTGAATAGGTAGGTGAAAGAGACAACTTCCTTTAGATTTCTCACGTTGATGATGATTGTTGGTTGATGTTGGTGGTGGTTGGGTATCTTCATCATCTCCGTCTTCTCTACATTCACTTGAAATCCCGTTTTCGCTTGCTGACTATTATTATTATTATTATTATTAGTCCCTTGTGTTCCTAGTGGAACATAGGGCTTCAGTAGCACGCCTCCAGTGAACTCTGTTCTCTGAGATCTTTAGAACCTGGTCCCACGACAGCCCAGAAGCTCTCATTTCCTCCTCGCACGATCTCCTCCATGTCACCCTCGGACGTCCAACTCGTCGCTTCCCATGGGGATTCCACTCGAGCAACTGGCCTGACGCGTGATGTCCTCAGTCGGCCTTCTCAGTGTATGCCCAATCCATCTCCAATTCTTCCTGCATATTTGTTGGATGATAGGTTCTTGGTTGGTTCGTTCCCAGAGTTCCTTGTTGCTTATTCTTGTTATTCTGGCCATCTGATCTTCAGTAGCGAGCCAGCGTAAGCAGTTGTTGATGAATGTCTGTAGTTTATTGGAAATGCCTTTCGTGACGCGCCAAGTCTCTGAACCATACAAGAGCACTGACTATGGTGGAGTATAATTCTATATTAAATTGTTCATTTGATTGGTATAGCACACAGTGAATGATACACTATAATTTACTGGATGACGATGTTACGAGCACAATTTACTGCTTATATTCATATCTTAAAGTAATCATACTACTTTTATACTTCACCTGTATTATACACTTCAATAGTTCTTCATTCATTTATCCTAATGGTAGTATAATTTTCAAGATATCTACAGTCTGTGATGATCAGTCAGTCTTGCACCTTAGTATCGAAACTCAACAGACATTCTTCAGGAAAGTATGTACAAAGTTCTCTAGTCTAAATGGTTTTGTAGTGTATTTGTAAGTGACTGTGTATGTCTGTGTTTACTTGTTGTGAACGCGCTACTCTTGTGTATTGACTCATGAGTAGTAAATTGAAAAGAGGAATTTGGATTCATGAAATGATTGGCACCATCTCATGTTGTATCCTATCCAAACGGTGACCTGAAGATGTGGGGAATTTGAATGGAAGTGCAAAACACATTATGGAAATAACTCCTTGGAAAACAAAATCCTAGTTGGTTACGCTACACATGGGCACCACCTTACTATAGAGGAAGTAAGGAGGATGAAGACAATCGGCAGGAGGTTTTATTTGATCAAAGTTTCGTACTTGTTACGACTCATGAATATGGCGTATATACAACTTGGACGGCATGTGAAGTATCACAAGCGCCTATACTTACACTTTGACACCCAGTTACGCATAGACATATTCATATCATCACCCTGAAGTGTTCCTGACCAGCATAATGATAATTTTCACGTTTCCTATTATCATCATGTATAGACAACAATATGAGATCTGATACATCAACTTTTACTATTTCAACTGTTCGATAACATGTAGAAGTTTTATTCTCTGAAGTAGAAACAATTTTCATGAAGTCGTGAAACATCAGAAATTTATTTTATTATATTTTTCCTTCTTTATGCTTCTGTATGTGCTTCTGTATGGTTGAGAGACTTGGCGCGTCACGAAAGGGATTTCCAATAAACTACAGACATTCATCAACAACTGCTTACGCTGGCTCGATACTGAAGATCAGATGGCCAGAAAACAAGAATAAGCAACAAGGAGCTCTGGGAACGAACCATCCAAGAACCTATCACGCAACAAACATGCAGGAAGAAGTGTAGATGGATTGGGCATGCACTGAGAAGGCCGACTGAGGACATCACGCATCAGGCCAGGCACTTGAGGGAATCCCCATGGGAAGCGACGAGTTGGACGTTGGTGGCTAGGGTGACATGGAGGAGATCGTGCGAGGAGGAAATGAGAGCTTGTGGGATGTCGTGGAACCAGGTTCAAAAGATCTCAGAGAACAGAGGTCACTGGAGGCGTGCTACTGAAGCCCTATGTTCCACTAGGAACCCAAGGGACTAATAAAAATAATAAATATATCATAGTTCATGTTTTATCTTCTATCCAATATTGTTGTAGGTCAGTGTCGTAAAAGTGAAATGAAATCAAATCACATCACATCACCTTAACATTATTCAACCCTTGATCTCATCTCATCTCATCTCATCTGATCGGATCGGATCGTATCTCATGTGATCTGATCGGATCAGATCTGAATCAAAATCAGTTTCTGCAATATGTAAATAATGAAAATAGGTATTGTTTACATTGATGAAATATGAACTTATGAACTTCTACTCTAACGACCTTGATAAACATTTCAAGAATTTCAAAGGTTAAAGTGAATATAGACAAGCAATTTGATATTGTGGAGACTCTATAACATTGTGTATAAACCACTTCAATTAACAAACAATATTTCCTTCTCATCGTGTTTCTTTTACACCTTCTCTACAAGCTTCCTAATACTTGTAAATATTGAACGTTGTTTATACAGACACGCACATTTTGATTGTGTCGGTAATTACGCCTTTTACTGTTGTTAATCGTGGAAGTGTAATTGGTTTCTGACATCATGACTATTCCCTGTCGTCGTCGTCGTCGTCGTCTATACTAACTGATTGTCTTGCGCCATTTTTACACGACCTCTCATCCTATTTCCAAGTATCACAATAATCATGTCAACCAACGACGACTGCAGAGAGAGAACAAATATCACCTTCTAATCTCTCGAGTATCCAAAATTCTACTGGATAATACCGATGAGATAAGCAACCACCAAGTGACCAGTGATTATCTATATAACATTGACAATAGTATTTGTGTTATAGGGAATCACTTTTCTTACATGTGTATGATAAGATCCATTTTTCTTGTCATTTTGGTTTACTTGACAGTGTTTGGGTCCACTTCAAGTTTCAGACGGTTTGACTGTGTGAAATAATTGCTGTAGACAACTGTAGTTACCATGAACCATTCTAAAGTCAAGAAAGTTATAAACTTGGTCGAATGTATGACTGTTTCATGCTTCATTAGCCTCTTGATAGTTCGTACATCCTTAACTCCAAGCATATAATCATCGTAGAGTTACTTTCAACATCAAATCATTCCCTGTACGAATACAAAATATCTTGAATTGTAAAAAGTCATTTCACTTGAATGTTTAGAATATTTAGCCTGAATTTGTTCATTCATTGGTAGAACTTGTTCAGCAGAAATTGGTGTGACATCTTTGAAGGTAGTGCATAGAAAGTGTAACGTTTCTAGGAGATCATCAGCCATCAAGATGTTCCTATGACTTCGATAGAATTGAGAGATACTAGAACATTAGAACATATATCGTTCAGACAAACAATCGTAGGTCTGATTCATGAAATAATTATCACTCGTTCAATCCTGATGTTTATTTGTGTTAACCACTGCATGTACTCACAATTCGAAAATCGTTGAATCATTCATGGTTCCGCATTTTAAATTTATCACTTCTCGCTAGATGCATAATGCAATAGACAAAAAGTATGATGACACGATCCAACTCAATGTTGGTTCTGGTACCAGATTATAATTCCACAGTTACTCTGTCGAGGTTTATGATGTGACCCAGATTTCCATGGGGGGTAGAATGTGCAGTAGGATGGGAACCCTTTACTCACACTTTCCTGGAGAATGTCTGTTGAGTTTCGATCCTGACGTGCAGGGCAATAATTAAGGAGTATAAACAGATGTAACAGAAAACCAGGAGATGCGGCTTATTGACCTAAACACTCACATTGAAGCAATGAGTAAACGGTTCCCATCCTACTGCACATTCTACCCCCATGGAAATCTGGGTCACATCATAAACCCGACAGAGCAACTGTGGAATTATAATCTGGTACCAGAACCAAGCTTCAATGTGAGTGTTTAAGTCAATTAGCCGCATCTCCAGGGTTTCTCTTACATCTGTTTATACTCCTTAATTATTGTCCTGCACGTCAGTATCGAAACTCAACAGATATTCTTCAGGAAAATGTGTAGAAAGTTCTCTAGGCTAAATGGTTTTATTGTGTGTTTGTAGGTGACTGTGTATGTCTGTGTTTACTTGTTGTGAACGCGCTACTCTTGTGTATTGACTCATGAGTAATAAATTGAAAAGAGGAATTGGATTCATGAAATGATTGGCACCATCTCATGTTGTATCCTATCCAAACGGTGACCTGAAGATGTGGGGAATTTGAATGGAAGTGCAAAACACATTATGAAATAACTCCTTGGAAAACAAAATCCTAGTTGGTTACGCTACACATGGGCACCACTTACTATAGAGGAAGTAAGGAGGATGAAGACAATCGGCAGGAGGTTTTATTTGATCAAAGTTTCGTACTTGTTACGACTCATGAATATGGCGTATATACAACTTGGACGGCATGTGAAGTATCACAAGCGTTTACCAATAATTTGGCACCTTCTCCACAAATATCATTCGCACACTCCTCAACTGAATTGTCAGTAGGTATAGTTTATACTTTATGTAAATATTCATTCAGTTAAGTGTACTTTACTTGTATCATTCTGATATAGGACAAAAGAATAGACAAACAAATTAATTAACTAATAAATAAACATATAAATAAATGAATATTTTGTTTGTTCTACTGTGCCAAGTCGAGATGACACACACACACACACACACACACACACACAGAGACAGACATGAGTAAAATGCACTTCACACAGTGAATCAGATCAATCAACTCGATGGTCACACTTGTGAAAAGGATCCACTTTCTCTGTGGTATACATTAATTCAACATAAATACATGTGACCTTGAGATGACTCAACCTCTCCAATGACCTTGACTGATTTGAAGTTACAATCAATCCACTCAGCTTGTTTAAATGCATACATAACACCCTTTTACCTAATAAAATTGTTTCTGCAACCATAAACCATTCTTTGTATTCTTGGTTCACCTGGGTTGACCGATTACACACTGAGCTGAGCAGTTTATGTTTGTGTGTAGCTTAAGAATACTAACCTGTATGATATCGTCATTGGGAAATGACTCAGTCATCTCATCTACTCACACAAGTGGATTAACCAATCACCTGAATTTATTTCGTTCTGAAAAATCCATTCGAATTATGGAAACAGCCAATCGGAAATCGTTAATGTTTATCTATGGAAAACAGTAGAATGTTAAATTTTCGATGAGTCATATAATATGCCTAAGAAAAATGTGGCTATTTATCTGATAGGATGGGGAAGTAATGGAAGCTGAAACCTGTGATAGTGCTCACAATGTAGGATTATGTATTCGACAATGCATGGACATCCGTGTTGCAAACATCATTCATCCTTTTGTCTTATCCATGTTCTGTCTGGTTGTCATTGGCTTTCACGTCATCATTTTGCTTTCCGCCAACTATCTATCTCAACTGTCATGTCAGAATTCCGATTGTTACATATGTGGAACAAATTGTACGATATTCTACTTAAATGCACTTTTATCAGTAGTATGTGTTACAGAGAGATTGACAGGATTTGTGTATTGGGAGGACAAATCATGTTTAAGGGATAGTGTTTTGTTAATTCACAGCAGATGTATGTTACAGTATCAAACAGTCTGATAGGTAGCGACAAAAGGCAGCTAACAGGGGAGTTGTTTTCAAGTCATGATGAGATGATGTTCAGGTGATGATTTATGCATGCGCTGACATCAGAAGCTGATTCGAGAAGTTCGACCTGGTACAAGAAATCGGATTGGTTCAGTTATGGCTTCACTTTCTGAGAGTTTTGTAAATACATACATGTCATGTATTTGCCTAATAAAAGTCGTCGTTGTTCTTGTAGTCACAGGCCGTCTTTGTTTTCTGATTTCGCTGCGGCTCAGTGAAGCAGAAGGTAGTGAGGGAGGTCGTTGGTAAAGGTATTCGGTTGAGGTGTCATTGAGTCTCAGTATCATTATACCCACACAGGCAACCCACCACTTGGTCACAACATAGTTCATTCATCCAAGATGATTTATGGTGATACATCATGAAGTGTTGGAAATGTATACTGGAGAAGATGTGAGATATTTCACTGGAGCATAGACAAGAATTGATGCACATTTCACATCTCATGATCCAATCATTATTCATAAAACTTTTTTATTTTCATCTTGTTCAATGTTCAGAGTAAATTCTGATCAACTGTTGAGGTTGAAGGTTGTTTCGAATATTCTTGTACACTGGCATGATCCAGTAAGTTTAATTCAACCAGTAGATTATGGGACATCTGAATGGATATCTGATGAGTATCAGTGATGACAATTACAGTCAAATCGTTATTCACTGATCTCAATAATTAATGATTGACAGATATTTGGACAATATGAAAGTGAGTGTAGATTTGCAACCATCTGACTGTGATATTGTCTAGAATACGATTCATTGGGAGTCAGATAATGTTACCTAGAATAAGAAAGTTGAACAATGCGACGAAGATGAGTAGGAGTAACATGAGTAGTTAGATGACTTTCTGACCAGTCTCCAGGTAACATGATGTTGATGTGAATCAAGTAAACACTGAGGGATACGTGTCAGTGATATGAGATGAAAGGTATAATTGTTGAATAGAACTGGTAGAATGCAGAGACCACTTAATTGTGCCAAGTCCCTTTTAATAGACAGTTACAACAGATATTGAATGACTCATTAGTGAGTTGTTCACAAGTCATTTAGATCTGGTTAAACTGAAGTCAAACGAGTACTCACCTAATTAGTTCAATTCTGTAGAAAGACAATAGAGTAGGATTTGGCATTACTGAGTAGCGGTGAACGTTGTCATGCTTAATATCAGTGGAACGTGGAGCAGGCTAGAAGGCAAACGAACTCAGTGAATAGTAGTGTGAATACAGACGAGAAGTACACTGGAGACACAGATGAAAGAGATGCAAGCCATTAGGATTTACTTGAAGACAAGATGGCAATGCTTATGCATTGAAGTGGTCTATTTCAGCGGTATTCAATCGTCGACTTTCGATGGAACATCGACAGAAAACTGAAAGTGTAACATCCCCTTCATGGGTTAGAACAACATTCCGATAACTTATGGATTGGCAAATATTTTAGACTGTTCACCATGGAATTCCTTTTGAAACACCAGTTGTACTTCAGCAGATGAAACGCGTTTGTGGGTAGACACTGTGACTAGGTACACCTATCACCTTAGGTATTGCAGTTCACAACCTCATCAATGAAGTCGAGTGTTTGAAGCAGCTAACCACACCTACTGCCAGCCAGTCAAGTTAGTTGGATGTATGAAGAGAATTCATCGTTCACTGAACCAGTAGACTACTTGATGTGATGTGAATTTGGATTGTAAACGGCGTTAGTCGAGTGTGAGTGGAGTTTTGAGTTATTAGGTATGAGATATGGAGAAAATGTGGAGGGTGGTGATTAAGGTGAATGGAATTGAATTGAGTAGGAGTGTGAAATGGTTGATAATTTGAGCTTTTCAACAGTATAACTTCACATGCTGATCATTATCAGCTAAAATGTCAGCTACTGCATAATGATATTAGCCGCTTTCATTCTTACCACTATCAGACATCTGAAGAAACAGTCATTTTAGCTATGATAGTTAGTTGAGCAACTGAGATATGTCAATATGATTACCAGATAAGTGTAGCCATCGATGGTGTGTGTAGTCAGTGACGATGTTTTTCTGTATCCTGTACCGATGTGAGAGAGATGGGCATTAAAAGTGGTTGATATGAAGCGGTTACGGGTATGTCTGTATAGCATTGCTACCGACTGATGGAATCATCATCTTATCAGTGTGGAGGTAAGGTGAAGTGTATTAGACAAGGAAGGTTAATCAGTCAATGAAGTAGTGAACCTCTATGAACTGAAGAGCCTTGCACATGTGCTGTACATGTCAAACCACTACCACCTACTTCGACATTCCATGCTCGGAGAAGTATGACTAGCCTGGAAGAGTGTTCAGGGTGACCAGACCAACACATGACACGAGACCATAAACTCCTTGACTGTTAGTCTGATCCATGTAAGGAGATGTATACTATTTAACTGGAGTCTCTGAGATGACAGAAATCAGTGTTTGAAGAGTCTTAGTGATGTGGATAAAAACTGGTCTCAGTCGTGCAGATGTATTCACTCCTTGACAAATTCTAACCTTCATCTTCGAATTCTTTCTCCACCCAGACACTTTTGTTCACTTTCATTTCATCTCTATTTGCCTATCCACTTATCATTAGTAAACTATGGTGGAGTGTAGCAACTTGTGTGCGAGGTTCTATGTTTATCTTATCTGCCTGTATGACTCTAACTGATACCATCCTTGTCATACACCATTGACACACTTTCCTTTCCAGTCTATGAATGGATGATCCTCTGAAGGGTATTCAGGATAATAGATTGACTAAGTGGGCTGTAAGCTGATCCATTGAGATTTGAAACAAAACAACATGAATCGATGCAACTGGTATAAGATTGACTCAATTAGCATAAAGGAAATGAATTGAAATACAATGGGAGAAAAATATTCATCCCCATCTGTAAATCAATCCATCAACAACAACAATAATCCTAATCATGATCTCGAAGGAACACGTGAGATATTCTGTTCAATGTTTCAACACTTTTTATTTATGCTCCACATGATAAGAAATGGGATTGTTTTAGTGATAATGAAACATTTTCATTGTGTTTCTCTCTATTCTCTATTTACAAGAAATGAATAAATTTCCTATTATTGTTTTATAGGGAAGGGATTGGTTGATGATTGATTGACTGGTTGATTCTCAAGTGATATTGATCAAGTCATTTGGAGATGGATTGAAAACTGTGTGTGTTGTGGATGTGAATGGACAGTTGAGGAGTGTGAAACTAGGACGAAATAGCTGTTCATTGTTTTCACATTTGTATATCATTCTATGATTGATAGAAATAACATTGAAATGAATTGGTGATAATGATGTGAAATGATGAATAGAAACTGGTGAATAAACTGTGACATCAGAAAATGTTCATGTGAGCATGTAAGGATATCATGGGTGATCGAATGATTCACTGAAGTGTAATGCATCAGATTCCAGGTTTCCAGTGTTCTTTCTTCTAGCACGTCGTGTGTTGTTTATGTGTGTTTGTGTAAATTAACGGTTATAATTGATTGCGGCTACTACTACTACTACTCACACTACTACTACCACTCACACTACTACTTCTAGTCACACCTCTACTACTACTACTACTACTACTACTACTACTACTACTACTACTACTACTACTACTACTTCTACTACTACTACTACTACTACTACTCACAATACTACTACTACTACTACTACTCAGACTACTGACACTACTAATAATAATGCTTAAGAACTACTTATAAACTGGATCCATGTTTGTACGCAGTTTTGCTCTACTCTGCAAGGTTGACATAATTTCAGTTAGACAAGTTCTCAGTCATACTGACTTTGACTATTCAGCTGAACAATTAGCCTTGTGTATTGGAATCAGAAAGTCATTAATAACGCTAGTGAGATGCATAGACAAGTTGACTGATCATACTGGTAGATGGTCGTGTTGAAGACATTGTTTCAGTCTGCCTGTCTGTCTGTCCGTTTGTCGTCTATGGTAATTTTGTGTCTTTTCTTAGGTGGTCTCAACTGACCACCAACTCATGTTTGTTGAATTGAGACATTGTTGAATGTCTTTTCATGACACGTTATTTCTTCCTTCGGCCTTACCCTCCCACTCTGTGTATCGCTCCTTTCCTCATTGACTGTTTACATTCTTGTGATTGATTTCTGTATTGCATGGACACATTCCAGATATTCGGCTGATTTATACTTAATTAGGTGATTGATCGTCCAGTCTGCGTTGTATGATGTAAGTGGTAACTGTATATGCGCAACGTGTGCCTAAGCGGAACTCAGTTGTGGACAGTTCACAACCTTTTCAACTGGATTACCTCCTTGTCTCAATACTCTACATTCAACATCTACATTAGTAATTTAGTGGCTGTACTTCATGTGCATGATGCTTCTGAGGGAATGGTGGTTAAACATCTGCATCCTCATCCTCATCATACCCTCCATGTTTGATGGCTGTTGTTCACAGCCAAATCTACACACCACCCACAACTCTTAGTAGACAGTTAAAAAAAAAACCATCATATAGAAGCACTGACTTACTTCACTGAATTGGTTGGTGTTTAAAATGCGGATGTTGTTCACGTCTTATGCTGATTCGAGTGCAGAAGATCTGCATACTGGTTTCAGGTTAATGCACGCCCGTCCTTCTGTCTTTCCGATCCTGGCTGCCTTTGACGTCCTCATCTCTGCCTGTGCCGCGTGTAGTTGTAACGCCGTTGCCTAGATGATAGGTGACAGATGATGCTTGCTTTAAGTTTCTCTCGTTAATGGTGATTGGTGTTTGTTGTTGTTGGTGGTGGTGATGGCGTTGGTTGGGCATCTTCAACATCTCTATCTTCTCTGCATTCACTTGACGTTCTCTCTTCACTGCCTCTTCTCTTCTGTCAACTTGTCAGTTTCCACCTGTACTTCTTCAAGTTTGTGTGACATTAGACACAAGTCATCGTGGGCGAAAATCAAATCTTCTAGGGTCTTTTCATCGGTCCAGACAGCGTATGCCCATCTCTTCGCTCTTCATGGCTATCTGTAGCTTGATCCAGTTCACCACAATCAGGAAGATCATCGCTGATAGTAGACAGCCTTGTTTCACACCTGTCTTCACTTCAAAAGCTTCACTGAGCTTCCCATCGTGAATTACTTGGCATATGGCGTCTTCACATAGTTTTTGAATGAGGTCGATAAAGGCTTGTGGTATTCCATTGTGTTGAAGTTGTTGCCTGCCAAATTACTTCTTGGATGACACTGTCGAAGAGCTTTCCAGGGTAGATGAGGTTGAGGTACGGGTAGAGTGGACTGCCATTCTATGCTCTGTTCTATGATGATGTGTAGCATAGCGTTGCAATTTGATCCGCATATGATTTGTACTTGCCGAATCCACGCAGCTTGTTCCGGTCGTAGTTTTGAATACAGCTCATCATTTAGTCTCTCCACGATGATGCGTTTTAATAACTTGTTCAGTGTGTACAGACGTGGAGCATGATTCCACTCCAGTTCTTGCAATGACTCAGGTCTCCCTTCATCGGCAGTCTGACAAGGTAGCCCTTCTTCCCAACGATACGCAGGTACCTTTCCTTCCTTCCAGATCTAGTAAATTAATCATTCAGCGTTCAAGATGATTTGTTGTCTTTTTTATTCTAAACATAGAAACAGTGACAAATAGAATGTGGTTTTTTTCCTGTTCTAAAATGTGTATGATGACGGTGATGTGCATTCTTAGCAGACTCATTATTTTTACAATTGTAATGTATTCTACTTATAAAGCATGAATGTAAGTAGTATGCAGTATGATGTTACTGGGAAAGGTACCATGAATTCACATTTCACCGATAGAGGCTCTGTGATGATGAAATGATAGAAACTGTAGAACAACTAGTATTGAAGGTTGAGTGAAGATAATACATGAAACATCAGGTCTGAATATATTGTGAGAATATGTTTCATCTATCTTGATGTATATGTAAGTGAACGGTTCCTTCCCACTGTAATAGATGGACGCAAATATTCAAAATAATCTGGTCTCTTCATATCGTCTACTTGTAACTGTCTTGTGGAATCGTAGTTCAATGGTCATTTCACAGCATATCAGTTGTATTCAACCTGAAATTTTATCAGTAAATGACCCATTCTCGTTGATTCTTCTACATCAACAATCCATCCGTGATCTTTATTTAAACTAAGAGGCAATGGAAGTCAATCTTGAAGTATTTTCTGATACTCAGGAGATTCATCCTGAAAATACGGAGATTTTCACCAGTAGATTACTCATCCCTTGAAATGTTCGACATGTAAATCACTGAACAATCGACAATGTGACACGTTTTTATTGCACAGAAACAAAATCCTGACAAATTTAAGAAATTATCATTTTGACGATATAATTTAGATATCTGTGGTTCAACAGATTTGTATTGTTACTGGATGATGATTGTAGGTGAGATGAAGATTTAGGCGACGGTCGGATTCAGACCAGCAACCATCGGGTTTCCAGCCAGATGCTCTACCAACTGACCTACGAGGTGCGACTACTCACCACATTTTCTTTTCACTTCATTCATCACCAGTATAAAATACGAATCTGTCAACTTACGTCTATCTCAAATACTCAAATCATAATCAATCTCATGCCTCCCCACTCTCTACTTCTAATTCAGTTTAACTTCGAATGAGCTGAGAAATTCTGACTGTGAGCAGCCAGTTTGGAATACGATCAAGTGGTAGTAAAGTGTCACGAAGTCAGGTAGGTGTCAGGAAAAGCCCTTAGTTACTGAAGTGAAATAAAAATCTGGTCAGCAGTCTGACCACGTAGCTCACTTGGTAGAGCACCGGGCTGGCGACCCAGTGGTCTCTGGTTCAAAGCCGGTCACGGTCCACATTTTCATCTCACCTTCAATCATCACCCAGTATAAATACTAGTCAACCACTTCAGTGTTATCTCAAATAGTCGAATGATAATCAATACAATGCTCCCCCACTCTGCTTCTAATTCACTTACATCATTTCGATTGAGATGAGAAGTTCTCATTGGGGCAACCCTAGTAACACATCACAAATTCACATAGTAATCGTCTCTGTTTCATAGTATGGATAAAAGTGAATCAACAGTCTCTTCTCAATGAATCAACATTCATTCAAAGTAAATCGTTTCGTTAAGGTATTATACATCAGAGTGTTTCTCAGGATACAAAATATTATTATAGTTATTGAAGTTGAACAGATAGTTTCATGTAGATTAAAGTCATAACTCCATAGTGATAAGAGGAATTTCTGATACCTCGAAAACAAGTTGTCGGAATCAAGTTCATGGATTGCAGAATTCACCTTACAAATATAACCTTGGAGCGTAGGAAATGAATATTCATCTCCTAACTTAACAGTTATGGTCATGAACACTCGTTTTAATGCAAACATGTTTTGTCCGACTATGTAACTCATCAAATGCTCACATTTGATTCAAAATGAACTCATCACACATTCAGTAAGATTTGGTGAGGCAACCGAATATCCTTCACTGGAATCCAATCATCATCACCTCATATTCTCCGATCATAGATGTAGAAAAGTGTGTGAACCATTGACTTCTAACTGACAGTCACTCATTCCTTCATACGTTACTTGTCCCCAATGGTGTTTACTCTGTGTAAACTGTTGAACAGTCTCCAGTTGACGAGAAACAGACATCTCCTTCTACTATGCTCTTAATGCTTATCCAGTCAACCTCAATCCACACCGAAATCTCTATTCCCATCTGTCAAACTCAAACAACACCATCAATCTCACACACACATTACTACTCAATGTAGTGAGCCAACATCAAGTCTCAGGAATACATGAATCACAACGTGAATATCTTAGCCTTGAGGCATTATGAAAGCGTAAGTGCAACATTAAGGAGACTCATATCACCTTGTGGATTCCAACACGAAACACATTGAATGCTGTCATCAAAATGCATACCATCCATCTATTTGAGTCTGTAGAAGGAAGTCGGATGAGAAAGGTGCTTACACTGTAGTAACCATACGATATGAATCCTAAATGTTATTGAATTCGATCCCTGATAGAGTTGTGAATGCAAACTGATAGGGGGAGAATCACACCAGAATAAAACCACTGTCTACTGCACAAACATATTCAATCCTCCTTCAAATGAATCATGTCAGCCATCTCGTCAACAATACAACCTACAAAACATCAATAATCATGACAACAAACGATTGGAAGTCACCATAACCACCACTAGTGAACACAGTAGCAGTGGGAAGCAATCAGAGTCCTGCTTCAACTATGCTCTACCAATCAAATCTTCATCACTTCCAAACTTCCTTCAATCTAAACATTGTCACCTTCAAACGGATCACGTTATCTTCCAGATATTCATCATCTTCTCAACAACTAGTCATTCCACAATAGAATGATAAGAGAACAGAGGACAACTGATAGAATATGGATTAGATGGGAATGGATTATTCAATGCACAAATATCCATCATATTTCTATACTTGAGATACAACCTATCTGGAATAGTACACTGTTCTACTGGTTGGTTGAGTCAATCACCAACCAACTAGTAAAACCCTTCCACGTTAATCCATTACAAATTTGGTGCATCCATTCTCCTGGTGAACATCATTGAAATCGTGTAATCATTCTATTTGATTTATTACATACTGACACTTCCTACCTCTTTTGAAATATAGATTGGTTACAATCAGGGTTGTAATATAACAACAATTATTGTTAACAATACAAGACTGAAATTTGTCCCAGTGGTGGTGGGGGAGGGGTGGTGGTGGGTGTGGGGGTAGAATGTGATTTCATTTTCACTGATTTATTACATTCATTATACAATGAAGTAACACTATTGTTTACTGGATGATGTAATTTTCCGATATTATTTATTCTCCATCCCTGTCATATCTCATCTTGATATCACTCTGAACAATAAATTATGTCCGAAATCGGTTATCGAGTAAACAACATTGCTACTTCACTGTGTGCTAATCCCAGTAAATCAATAAAAGTGGTATTACTATTATCTTCATCATCATCATCATCATTATGATTATTATTATCATGAATGAAAGTGGATGATATTGTGGGGAATGAGTAACACCACATTACATTCTATCTCTGTCACCAACTGTACACTAACTGAAGACACAATCCACCATCCAACATTCCAATAACAAAACAAACTTCATCAGTTGGAAGAACAAAGGAAATCTGGGAACACTGGATAGCTGTCTCCTCAAACTAGTATGGTGCTGCTCAGCAGTATGCACCCTCAACACCACACCACAACGGATGGAACCCTCCACATTCAGGTTCCACGGCCAGCGCGTTACCATTATGCTAGTCACTGAATCACAATCCAATGCTCCATATTTACGACTTCTGTCACCTCACGACATTATAGCTCAAACACCACACAATGTCATCGTTCAGCATCTGTCCTCACCACCATCAGGCTTTGACTCCACCGGTCACCACTTCTCATCGGAACTTCGGGAATACTTCTCCATGCTAGTCACCGGTAACGCACTGGCCACGCAACATGAAGCTCACGCGTTCGATCCCCAGTGGTATGGGGTCGTGTGTGCGCACTGATGAGGAGTCCAATACTAGTTGGACGAAACAGCTCTCCACTGCTCCCACGTTCCCTAACTTCCTCCAACTGAGGTCACTCTACGATGAATAACAACTTGAAATATCTATCTCCAAATCTCCACAAATACCTAGAAATTCAAAACAAACTTCATTCATTTCTTCACACAATAAACACAACCACATTCTTCATCAATACACTCTGATCAAAAGGGAAACAATAGACAAAGAATACTCTCCAGTGAAACAATCTCACCTGAAAGGAGATGCATGAAGTAAAGTATATCGAAAATTAGATTAGCGAACATCCACCTCTCTGATACACATTACTACTACTACTACAGTAAACACACACACAGGAATAAACACAGTGAGAGAAAGAGAGGGAGAGGGAGAGAGAAGGAGTGAGAGAGAGAAGAGAGAGAGAGAGGAAAGAAAACATTGATGTCTCTTCGAATTGTTCAGCATTACTTACCATCAATCTGACATATTATTCCACATCAGATGACACTTTGTCCATTAACTCGATACTAACTCGACTTCAATATTTCCATCAATTCGATTCCACACACACACACACACACACACACACACACACACACACACATACACACACAACACATCGACATCAAAACTTCTTCACATATTCATCCACCAAACAGAATGACAATTCACCCATCAAATACTACTGGACACAATTGACCACGTGATGTGACAATTCATCTTCCTACTTTCATTCTTCATCAGATCCCCATTATTCACATTCAAATACCAACAACAACAACAACACCCGAGCCCGATCCCACTCCACTAGTCACCCTCAGCACATACACGTACACATTCACAATCACAAGATACACAAAGTACACAACAATCAAATGAAACATCAACATTTCCACAAATTCATACTGACATTGTGGAGTGAAGGAGAAATAGGAAAGTATTTCCAATTACTTGACAATTACTGGCAATACAACAACTACAAACTGCTATCACATATCCCTACTACTCATATCATAATTATCAGTAGTCATATAGGCTGTGAATAATCGAATCGGGAAGTGTTTGTCGATTAGAGCATAATTGGTACTTTGTGTGAACACTGTGGATAGTGATTAGTGAATGTGAGTGTATGGATGTGTGATGGGAATTGTTTAACAGTAGATATCCATTTCAGTAGGGTTGATAGATGACAGCGAATTGGGAGGAAAATATATCGCTTTCTGTTACAATTTCTCTTCTCTTGTTAGATTACCTAGTCATCTAAGAGCACTGAATGATTGACAAAGAAGGCATCACTTCACTTCACTGAATGTCAGCAGTGTTAGTATATCGGTTTATGTGACTCCATGGAATAACCAATCTTCATGAATCATATTAAAATTTGATACAAGTCTTTCAATGAAAGATGAATGAATTATACGACAGTCTTATTCAAAGCATAATTATTGAACACTTACAGTTAAGGAGGATTTTACACTGATGAAATCCTTCAGAATTCCCATGAGTATTAGTCATATTTACTATGATTGGTAAAATGGACTGTAAACACTTTTCTTCCACCTAAGTAATGAAGTATACTTAGATATGAAGTAGAAGAATAGTTTATTGCCTTAATTAACTTTCTGTTAATTATCCATGAACTATTTCATCTCTTTTCATTGATGGATGTTGAAATCTGTTGCTGGTTGAATACATTCACCATTTTACGAGTGTAATGTCAACTCCAAACGAAAAGGTAACAAGTTAATATAGTTTCTGATCACAACAGTCTAAATAGTATTACTTAGGTATGGTGGGATCAGTGTGTGAACAATATTGATGTCAAGCGAAATGGTTGTGTACCTTAAGTGATTATTATGAGTTGGAACTGGGTTGTTCAAGTCAAGGAATAGTCTATGTCAAAAGGTTAGGGTTAGTATAAATACGGTTGAGTGAGAAGAAGGCTTAGCTTGGTCAGACAAAGATATGACCTTAGTCTTTAAGCTTATAACACTTT
Organism: Heterobilharzia americana; assembly: GCA_944470555.2. Lineage (NCBI taxonomy): Eukaryota > Metazoa > Platyhelminthes > Trematoda > Strigeidida > Schistosomatidae > Heterobilharzia > Heterobilharzia americana. Next base: position 34,163,291 of record OX104133.1, read on the forward strand.
TAGATCGTTGATGAAATCGCTGAAAATCAATGATAATACACAATCTGTCGTCTTTTAAAGCTTAAACGGAATTGTATAACTATATATCAGATTGATTATTTACTACGCCAAACAATTATTTATTGTTATTTGTCCCTTAAGTTCCTAATAGAACATAGGGCTTCAGTAGCACATCTCCATTTCACTCTGTTCTTTACAATCTTTTGAACCTGGCTCCATAACAACCCACAAGCTCTCATTTCTTCCTCACATCATCTCCTCCATGTCACGTTTGCCACCGACACCCAACTCGTCGCTTCCCATTGGGGTTCCACTCGAGTGCCTGGCTTGATGCATGATGTCCCCAGTCGGCCTTTTCAGTGTATGCGCAATCCATCTCCACTTCCTTCTTCTCACACCAAACAATATGTTGTAATATTACTTAGGGGATAACCTTGGAAACTTCACATCTAATACTCAAAAGTCATATGATTCTGTGATGATTACCAGTTTACACATGACAAATTAATCACATATCTTCAAGAGATTATGAACAAGGTGAAATTGGAGATTAGACACATAGAGACATCAGGTTTGAACTGATAAATCTCCACAGCTTCTGTTGTATTCAAACGACAAGTCATTCACATTCTCTTCGATATGTTTGATATAACTTTATCAATGATTATGAAAGAAGACTCTTGTGGAGCGAAGTGACCAGAGTTGTTAACCAGATGATCACGAATCGGTCTGTTAATCGTTTAAAATTCTGTTTTCGCAACCATTTAGAAGAGTGTTTGGAGATGAATTCGATTTCAACACTGTTTATGATATCTATGTGATCAGCTTCACAAGAGACAGCTTCACATGAGTGAGCACATACGAATGTAAATTAGAACAAGATAATATAGGCGAACAATATTGTTATCAGTTAGATCCTCTTTAAGCAGATATATTTCTTACCAAACTGGAGAATGGAGCATTGAAAGAGGTCATTAGGGAGATGACTATGTATCACCGTTATATTGATGACACATTCATTATCCTGGATCAGAATGTAGATACAAACGAGGTGTTAAGAAAATTTTATGAAGTACACCCTTCACTCATTTTCACTTGTGAGGAAGGAAATGCCAGTAAATTACACTTCTTGGATGTCTTGTTAAGCAGAAGAGAAGATAGTTCACTCAGCAGACACGTTTACACGATGACTACATCTATACGTCAGCATACACATTTTATTGGTCATGTACCGATTCGGTACAAAGTAAACCTGGTCAAAAGCCTGACTAACAGAGCATGAAAACTATATTCAGATGACCTAGTACTGAAGGAGTTAGATTATATCCGTAATTCATTGCTTGAAATGGGCTACCCTAACAGTTTCATAAAAAAGGCACATGAATAAAGCCAGGGGGAACAAACCTGGTACTACTGTCATACAAAAGAAACCTTTGTTTATGAAATTGCAATTTAATGGCGATGTAGCTGGAGAAGTTTTATACCAGAGACTCTGTAGAGCCATTAAAAGAACCTTCTACGCTGCACAACTTTGTCGATCAATTTCCAGTCGACCAGTTGTTACTGCTCAGACAAAAGATAAATTATCTACTTTCGTCATTTCTATGTGTATTTACAAGGTTTAGCTACTCCTGTGGAGAAAGCTATATAGGGTGTACTACTAGACAACTTAACAAACATGTTGCTGAGCATCTACCTTCATGATTGGGAATGGAACAGACAAAACCCATCAGAAGTTCAGTTTTATCTCACCTCGTTGATAACGGTCACTCGGTAGATAAGAACATTGCCTTCACGATTATACACTGCATACCATCTCATCTTTCAACAGGTATTCAAACAAGTCTTTTACACATAGCAGAAGCTGTGGGGATTCGAGCTAATAATCTTAGTCTTTGTACTGAGAAGACGTTTGTACGTCCCTTATCTCTCCCCTTGGTCAAGGATTACTTAGTTAATAACTTTATCACTGAGTTTTTTTTCCCTACCCCTTTTCTTATTCTTCACCCCCTTCATATACTAACTGTATTTGTATAGGCTTCGTTTATCCACTTACCTCATCCTTCAGTATTACGTAACTTCTGCTTTCCTACTTGGATAGTTGGAGTGTTGACATTTTCATGCTACTCTCTTGGTTCTTATCAGCAGCATCATCATTATCTTCATCTATATTGCAAGTACTTTAGTCAACTTTATCCCTTCTGTTATTTGTATCATTATTACCATTGTTATTCTTATAATATTCATCACATTAACCGACAATGCTACATGGCTGGTTTACCTTCTTATAATAATATATATTTATAATAAATATATATTATATATATATATATATATATCAAGTTATCTGTATTAGAGTAAGTGAAGCCTGAAGAGGATCTAATTGAAAACAGTATTGTTCACTTATATGTCTTGTTCTAACATACGAATATGGCAAACAATTGGTGTCTTTATGGTGTATAAATGGAATGTTTACCTAAAGTAATATCAATAAAGATGCACTATGTATACTAAGTTTCACTGTAGAAAACACAGCCTCCTCATTGTATTGAGTTCAGTCAATCAGTAGGATATACAAGACGTTTCTTTAACGGGGTAATTATGACGTCTAATATGTCACAAAAACTTGCTGTTTAAGTGATAGTTGAGTAGTACATACAGTTTTAGTCATAGAAAAATTAAATGTTAAAGCCGGATACAATTGATTGTGATCACAGATCCATAGTGAAAATCTATGGTACGTCTTTTTCACATAATTCTGAGCCAGTAGCTTCATTCATATGGTGTTGTGAAACTCTAACCTCTATCACAATTCCAAACACCGATTTCTCACAATCATCTTAACATTAGCTAAACCTGTAACAATCATCTAGTCTACAGGTACGTCACTGGTGCAATCTCATTTCAATTTATTCTCACCAGCAATCTTTTGACATTGGTATTCTACGTGTATCATCACATCTTACGTCATTTCTTTGCATCAACACGATATTGTGGAGATTGGTCACCATACCTGTTTCCGTCGGGATATTCTTTCTACTGATTTACATACAGAGAGATGAGTCAATGAAATCTACACATATGGTGACATTATCTCGGTGGTACACTACATACCAATGCACGTGAATGTTAAGTGCGTCAAACGGAGAATGAAATTTAGGCGTAGTGCGTTGGAAATCGATTTTCTGTTATTTCAGATTACTTTAGTATAATAACTACTGCATAGACACACTTATACAAAGGCCCAAATACACAGATGTGGTGTTGTGTTCTGATTGATGTTGGCAATTCGGTGTCATGTTTGTTACTTACATCAAGTAATCAGAGAGCTCTATGATTGAGTTTTTGTATCAGTGTATGTCTATGTCAGCATATGCCTCATCTATCTGATGTAACTGATCATCATGAGAAGCTTTGTTTTGGAATCACATTGTCGTAAAGAACGCCAATTATGTGATTGTTTTTGCCCAATGCTTTATGATATAAACAAACTGCTTTGAAACTGACCAAGTAACAAATGACCTGTCAATTGATTTTTTACATGACTTAACTGATAGATAAGTGAAAATTATTTAGTGGATAACCTGTTACAGACGTTGGTACTACTGTCCAGCTTTCAACCGAGTACATTTAACAGTTGATGAGTTTTTGACACACTTTCCCGTCGTTGAGTAGAATAAAAGGCGTATTTGCCTTTCAAATTGACATCTCTGTGTTGAACAGTTGTTGACTTGACAAATGAGCTATATGAATGAAGAATGATGTGTAATGAGAGAGAAGTAAATTCATTTGTTCGTCGCTGCAGATCTACTAATGCTACGTTGTTAGACGGTGACTGCCAGTGGAATTCGATATGTCATATGATGTGTGCGAATGCAGTTTGAATCTGTAAGGGAAGGTGGATTTCATCGACGTTGTAGATATACCCTTCTGATGAGTTCTAGAAACTTAGAAACACCGGTGAATGAGTATACCGTATCAACTGCTGTCAGCCAAGAAATATAATCAAGATGCATTGTGGTACAGAGTTGCACAGTATGTTGACGAGAGAGTGAAATGATTGATCACCTGTCAGTTCGCTGTCATTTATCAACCCTACTGAAATGGATATCTACTGTTAAACAATTCCCATCACACATCCATACACTCACATTCCATAATCACTATCCACAGTGTTCACACAAAGTACCAATTATGCTCTAATTGACAAACACTTCCTGATTCGATTATTCACAGTCTATATGACTACTGATAATTATGATATGAGTAGTAGGGATATGTGATAGCAGTTTGTAGTTGTCGTATTGCCAGTAATTGTCAAGTAATTGGAAATACTTTCCTATTTCTCCTTCACTCCACAATGTCAGTATGAATTTGTGGAAATGTTGATGTTTCATTTGATTGTTGTGTACTTTGTGTATCTTGTGATTGTGAATGTGTACGTGTATGTGCTGAGGGTGACTAGTGGAGTGGGATCGGACTCGGGTGTTGTTGTTGTTGTTGGTATTTGAATGCGAATAATGAGGATCTGATGAGGAATGAAAGTAGGAAGATGAATTGTCACATCACGTGGTCAATTGTGTCCAGTAGTATTTGATGGGTGAATTGTCATTCTGTTTGGTGGATGAATATGTGAAGAAGTTTTGATGTTGATGTGCTGTATTGTGTTGTGTTGTGTGTGTGTGTGTGTGTGTGTGTGTGTGTGTGTGGAATCGAATTGATGGAAATATTGAAGTCGAGTTAGTATCGAGTTAATGGACAAAGTGTCATCTGATGTGGAATAATATGTCAGATTGATGGTAAGTAATGCTGAACAATTCGAAGAGACATCAATGTTTTCTTTTCTCTCTCTCACTCCTTCTCTCTCCCTCTCCCTCTCTTTCTCTCACTGTGTTTATTCCTGTGTGTGTGTTTACTGTAGTAGTAGTAGTAGTAGTAGTAGTAGTCGTAGTGGTAGTAGTAGTAGTAGTGTGAGCAGTAGTGGTAGTAGTAGTAGTAGTAGTAGTAGTAGTAGTAGTAGTAGTAGTAGTAGTAGAAGTAGAAGTAGTAGTGGTAGTAATGTGTATCAGAGAGGTGGATGTTCGCTAATCTAATTTTCGATATACTGTACTTCATCCATTTTCTTTCAGGTGAGATTGTTTCACTGGAGAGTATTCTTTGTCTATTGTTTGCCTTTTGATGAGAGTGTATTGATGAAGAATGTGGTTGTGTTTATTGTGTGAAGAAATGAATGAAGTTTGTTTTGAATTTTGAGGTATTTGTGGAGATTTGGAGATAGATATTTCAAGTTGTTGTTCATCGTAGAGTGACCTCAGTTGGAGGAAGTTATGGAACGTGGGAGCAGTGGAGAGCTGTTTCGTCCAACTAGTATTGGACTCCTCATCAGTGCGCACACACGACCCGGCACCACTAGGGATCGAACGCGCGAGCTTCATGTTGCGTGGCCAGTGCGTTACCGGTGACAAGCATCGAGATGTATTCCCGAAGTTGCGATGAGAATTGGTGACCGGTGGAGTCAAAGCCTGATGGTGGTGAGGACAGATGCTGAACGATGACATTGTGTGGTGTTTGAGCTATAATGTCGTGAGGTGACAGAAGTTGTAAATATGGAGCATTGGATTGTGATTCAGTGACTAGCATAATGGTAACGCGCTGGCCGTGGAACCTGAAGGTGACGGGTTCCATCCGTTGTGGTGTGGTGTTGTGGGTGCATACTGCTGACCAGCACCATACTAGTTGGAGGAAACAGCTATCCAGTGTTCCCAGATTTCCTTTGTTCTTCCAACTGATGAAGTTTGTTTTGTTATTGGAATGTTGGATGGTGGATTGTGTCTTCAGTTAGTGTACAGTTGGTGACAGAGATAGAATGTAATGTGGTGTTACTCATTCCCCACAATATCATCCACTTTCATTCATGATAATAATAATCATAATGATAATGATGATGATGATGATAATAATAATAATAATAATAATAATAATAATAATAGTAATACCACTTTTATTGATTTACTGGGATTAGCACACAGTGAAGTAGCAATGTTGTTTACTCGATAACCGATTTCGGACATAATTTATTGTTCAGAGTGATATCAAGATGAGATATATGACAGGGATGGAGAATAAATAATATCGGAAAATTACATCATCCAGTAAACAATAGTGTTACTTCATTGTATAATGAATGTAATAAATCAGTGAAAATGAAATCACATTCTACCCCCACACCCACCACCACCCCTCCCCCACCACCACTGGGACAAATTTCAGTCTTGTATTGTTAACAATAATTGTTGTTATATTACAACCCTGATTGTAACCAATCTATATTTCAAAAGAGGTAGGAAGTGTCAGTATGTAATAAATCAAATAGAATGATTACACGATTTCAATGATGTTCACCAGGAGAATGGATGCACCAAATTTGTAATGGATTAACGTGGAAGGGTTTTACTAGTTGGTTGGTGATTGACTCAACCAACCAGTAGAACAGTGTACTATTCCAGATAGGTTGTATCTCAAGTATAGAAATATGATGGATATTTGTGCATTGAATAATCCATTCCCATCTAATCCATATTCTATCAGTTGTCCTCTGTTCTCTTATCATTCTATTGTGGAATGACTAGTTGTTGAGAAGATGATGAATATCTGGAAGATAACGTGATCCGTTTGAAGGTGACAATGTTTAGATTGAAGGAAGTTTGGAAGTGATGAAGATTTGATTGGTAGAGCATAGTTGAAGCAGGACTCTGATTGCTTCCCACTGCTACTGTGTTCACTAGTGGTGGTTATGGTGACTTCCAATCGTTTGTTGTCATGATTATTGATGTTTTGTAGGTTGTATTGTTGACGAGATGGCTGACATGATTCATTTGAAGGAGGATTGAATATGTTTGTGCAGTAGACAGTGGTTTTATTCTGGTGTGATTCTCCCCCTATCAGTTTGCATTCACAACTCTATCAGGGATCGAATTCAATAACATTTAGGATTCATATCGTATGGTTACTACAGTGTAAGCACCTTTCTCATCCGACTTCCTTCTACAGACTCAAATAGATGGATGGTATGCATTTTGATGACAGCATTCAATGTGTTTCGTGTTGGAATCCACAAGGTGATATGAGTCTCCTTAATGTTACACTTACGCTTTCATAATGGCTCAAGACTAAGATATTCACGTTGTGATTCATGTATTCATGAGACTTGATGTTGGCAGATGGGAATAGAGATTTCGGTGTGGATTGAGGTTGACTGGATAAGCATTAAGAGCATAGTAGAAGGAGATGTCTGTTTCTCTTCAACGGGAGACTGTTCAACAGTTTACACAGAGTAAACACCATTGGGGACAAGTAACGTATGAAGGAATGAGTGACTGTCAGTTAGAAGTCAATGGTTCACACACTTTTCTACATCTATGATTGGAGAATATGAGGTGATGATGATTGGATTCCAGTGAAGGATATTCGGTTGCCTCACCAAATCTTACTGAATGTGTGATGAGTTCATTTTGAATCAAATGTGAGCATTTGATGAGTTACATAGTCGGACAAAACATGTTTGCATTAAAACGAGTGTTCATGACCATAACTGTTAAGTTAGGAGATGAATATTCATTTCCTACGCTGCAAGGTTATATTTGTAAGGTGAATTCTGCAATCCATGAACTTGATTCCGACAACTTGTTTTCGAGGTATCAGAAATTCCTCTTATCACTATGGAGTTATGACTTTAATCTACATGAAACTATCTGTTCAACTTCAATAACTATAATAATATTTTGTATCCTGAGAAACACTCTGATGTATAATACCTTAACGAAACGATTTACTTTGAATGAATGTTGATTCATTGAGAAGAGACTGTTGATTCACTTTTATCCATACTATGAAACAGAGACGATTACTATGTGAATTTGTGATGTGTTACTAGGGTTGCCCCAATGAGAACTTCTCATCTCAATCGAAATGATGTAAGTGAATTAGAAGCAGAGTGGGGGAGCATTGTATTGATTATCATTCGACTATTTGAGATAACATTAAAGTGGTTGACTAGTATTTATACTGGTTGATGATTGAAGGTGAGATGAAAATGTGGACCGTGACCGGCTTTGAACCAGAGACCACTGGGTCGCCAGCCCGGTGCTCTACCAAGTGAGCTACGTGGTCAGACTGCTGACCAGATTTTTATTTCACTTCAGTAACAAAGGGCTTTTCCTGACACCTCCCTGACTTCGTGACACTTTACTACCACTTGATCGTATTCCAAACTGGCTGCTCACAGTCAGAATTTCTCAGCTCATTCGAAGTTAAACTGAATTAGAAGTACAGAGGGAGGGAGGCATCAGATTGATTATGATTTGAGTATTTGAGATAGACGTAAGTTGACAGATTCGTATTTTATACTGGGTGATGAATGAAAGTGAAAAGAAAATGTGGTGAGTAGTCGCACCTCGTAGGTCAGTTGGTGGAGCATCTGGCTGGAAACCCGATGGTTACTGGTCTGAATCCGACCGTCGCCTAAATCTTCATCTCACCTACAATCATCATCCAGTAACAATACAAATCTGTTGAACCACAGATATCTCAATTATATCGTCAAAATGATAATTTCTTAAGTTTGTCAGGATTTTGTTTCTGTGCAATAAAAACGTGTCACATTGTCGATTGTTCAGTGATTTACATGATAAACACCCAAGGTGTTTAGTTAGCATCCACTTCCCTTCCGATTGGTTGACCCTACCGGTCGGAAATGAAGTGGATGCTAACTGAAGGAAGACGTTGGGTGACAGTCGCGCTATGTCGTCAATTGACAGAAGTTGGAAGTTGTGAACCAGTGGAAACCGACCCAGTCGCTGAATGGTTAACGCATTCGCCGTGAAACCTGAAGGTCCTGAGTTTCATACCTAGCTGGGTCGTGGGTGCGTACTGCTCCGGAGTCCCATACTAGTTGGACGAAACAGCTGTCCAGTGCTCCCAGATTTCGAATGCTTCCCCAACTGATGTCATTCCATGATGAATACTACTTCTAAATTAAAAATCCCCATTCATCTCAAAAGTACATTAATCTTTTGGTTGTTTTACACAACGTTAACGTCAGCAACTGGTTACTTGGCTATGATTTTTACTGTTATGATTGTTATCTCAGTCTCCCATTGTTTAAATTTCATCATCATGACGCTGATTGGTTAGAATTTGTTATTAAGTTTTACCTTCATCATAGGTATGCCTAATTGGAGCATTTCCTGTGTCCAGTTCGAAATCTTATTGGCTGTTGTGCTGCATGACCTTGACTAGCTGCAAATTTATTTTGTCACAATTATAATCAGCCTGTTATTGATTGACTAGTTAACTTCTTTCTATTCGCATCTAATTATAGAGAGAGGAAAAATACTGGTAATAAACTTTCCTACCGGTTTTTGTTTTTTAGGCTTAAAACAGAACTTTTGTAAGAGGGCTACTTTTGATAACTGCTATGCAAGAACGAATTTGCAGACTGGAAAGCATCGGTGAGTGTTTTAGAGCATTGGTCACTTCATATAACCATTTGATTAGTGACGAAAAATCGGTTAGCTGCCGAAGACGATATGTTTGTTATTCGCACATCTACGTCATATGAGGTGCCAGTGGTAAATCCAGCTACCTTTCAAAGAACTGGAATACCTTATAGCAGTCACAATAAGTCTTATCCATAGACACTAAAAGCGGTTAGAAAGCAAATTAATCATCCAGACAGTATTTTCAAGGCTAAGCATCTCAATGCAATGTGTGTGACATTTAATTTAGAGGTTAGTGGGGATTTATTGATTTCCATGTGGTACTAATCACAGACAGACATCAGTTGGAGAACCACTGAAAACCTGGAAGGAGTGGACAGATGTCTTGTCCCAGTATAAAGATCTTTAGTAGTGCGCACTCATGATCTCTTCAGCGATTGACCCTAGAACCTACAAGTTTCAAGTGAAACAAGTTTCTTCTCACCACGTTACTCTCAAACCTGGAGTTACTGTTCAGTGCTTATTGTTTACTTACTTCGAGATGAAATTTCCCGAAGTCCTAGTAAGAAGTCGTGACTGGTGGGACAACCAAAGTCTGACGTGAGAATAGTTACTCAACGATGGTACTTGAAGAAGGTTATGGTATTCTATGAACCAACAGCAGTAGGAAAATATGAGGCCCTTAATTCTGACCTTTTAGCTCAATGGCAACGTACCCGCCATGAGATCTAGATTGGGGTCATGGCTGGGCAATTCTGAGGAGTCTTGTACTGGAACGAAAGAGCTGTTCAATGATCCCATGTTTTCAATGGTTCTCCAAGTGATATCAGTCCCTGCTAAATGTAAACTGAAGTCGGCAAACTCCCTTAGACGACCACATTCGACTGGTAGAATTCTCAATGAATTTGTAGTGGCTTATTAGCCTAGTGGATGACGTTCATGCATCTTAACCCATTGGTGTTGAGTTGGAGTTTCATTGAGAAAATCACCAGCAACTGGTATGTATGTACACTCAGCTGATGAGGCATAAATACCACGTAACACGCACTCGGTATTCCACTGTTAGCCACTAACAAGCAAATTATAATATAAATGTGATCTTTGTTTACTGAAAGTTTAGAAAAATGAAATTCATAAGGTCATAACGACAACCCGAGTAGAAAGGAGTTCACAGACTCCATTGTGTTACTCTATAAGGAAGGTATATCACAAACTTTATATAGGATCCTCAATAAGACTGGGATTAGTTATGGTGTCATTTAAACCTACAAACTCACTTAGAGATAAGGTTTGTCGACTGGATTAAGGATCTTATAGAACCAATTAAGCGAATTAATCTAATCTATCAAATCGCATGTAATGACTGTGAGTCAGGTCAAGTGCATAGGTAAAACCAGCTGATCGGGGTCACTTAAGGTTAGGGGAAGAGGAATCCAGCTAAATAACAGACCCGAATAAGATCAATAATCTAGAAAACCACTCTGCTATTGCTATGCATGCGCACGCATGCACACACCATTAGGTAGGATAAAGCCAATGTACTCAAATCCAACAACAGAATTAGGTGGAGACACCCAACACATATATTCGGACTGATGACATAACACCCATACCAGAGATATGGAAAATTCTACTACCAATAGGAATAGAGAATATGAGGTGGGTGACAAGACTGTACAAATCAGATGTGGAAAGTAGTGTGATTCGACATTGATGTGATGATTATATGCAGTGATAATTTATACTCGAAACGTTGTCATTCAGTAAATCATAATGTATCACTCACTGAGTGTTATATATCAAATAAGCAAATCTTCTATGGAATTCAATCTTTTATACTCTTCAAAAGGTTCCTTGTGTGTAGGTCTTTTTATCAAAGAAAAATTATCTAGTTCAAAGTATAATACACATTTTACACTTATAGGATTTTGAGATGATGGAGAATATTTGTAGCTCAACAGGATAATTTTGATTACAATGTGTTCTCTAACTTGGAAGATGCAATCATGAAGCGCTTATCTTCATTCTCTCTGAACAATATTATCACCAAAAACTTCAGAAAGTAGTGACCCATAAGATCTTCTCCACAGTTGACTAAGAAGCTCGTACCGATGACCTTGGTTATGACTGATTCTTTCCACCTATTTTGATTGGTTGTCCTGCAGACGTGACCTTTAACCTTCTTGTCTTTTATTGGTTGACAGATAACATTACAGTATATGCGGGTAAAACCAAGATAGTCGTCAGGTTCATGAGACAGAGTGATCCTATAACCAGCTGGTTTACGCAACAGGAAGCTTTCATACATGTCTGCGTCAATCAACGGAGTGTGTGATTGCTCTGTCGAGTGTTGAAATCGTCTCGATGTATGTTGTAGTTGAGGATGGGCAGGTTTGTATTCATATGTTGACTGTGGATGAGAATCCCCTGTATATGTAATTTGATCAGATCGCCTACGTTGTAGTTTTTGTCAGTTATGATGAACAGTTTGCATATTCGTATGTGTGTGTCTGTATTGGCAGTGCGGGGAGGGTTCTGGAATGTAATATGAAACTCAGGGTTTTTCTAATCAGTGAATTTCTTTTACAAGTGTCAACATTGAATCCATTCATGGCTGTTTTATTCAGAAACTCAAATCACGTTTATGAACTTGATCAAAGTCATTTATTCACACCCTGATTGACGCAAAGATGTGACGTTCTCACCGTTCAGTCGACTGTTGATTCTAACCCTGCATCTTAGTGTGAGTACTAGGAATTGTGAAACTGTTGAAGAATAAATCCTCTTTGTTAAAAACAGGTGACTTCAGTTGACTTCAGTCGTTTCTGATGTAAGATGATCCAGTCTATGTGCTTAACTGGTTTATGGTCAACTAACTAACTAAGTCATAGATCACCATAGACCACCAATGAAATGTTCCAATCAGAATTTGATAGACGGTGAGTGGTCAAACATTTTATAGGATTTCATGTTCACATTGTCATAACAATTCTGTTTCGTGATCATGAATACGAGATGAAACGAGATCAGTTGATCTACGCAGTTTATGTCAATTCGCTCAAGAAAAATTGAATTCTGTCAGGCTATTACCTTATCTTTCTACAAATTCACATTCAAGGGTTATTCTAGTATGGCACTCCTGAAAACGAAGGAATTTGAGGTGATTCTATTGGACGAACTGTGTCAGTCACATCTATCTGCTGATGAGTGTAGACTTGAATCTTTGAGAAGAGTAGTACTTCCATCAGGGTTGTATATCCGATGAACTGATTACTCCTGACAAACACGAAACTCTGATCACGGATGATCATCTCAACTCAAACATCTACAGTTGGCAATGACTATCTTAGTTCGTCTAGCCAGTAATCATTCATTTGTAAGCAGTCGAAGTTCTAACAATCTATGTATTTATGCCTCAATTATACAGTTAATAAAAATAAGTCTATTCATTTACTTGACTGTGATCTTGAAATAGTCGAATTGTAAATTTTTCTTTCTTTCTTGTGATTTTGTAGAAAAGATTGTTACATTATAACTAGTTAAGTTTCCTTTTCTGTTTTTCTGTTTTCCACTTTTTTACTTCATAACTTTTTAACATTATCCACTATTCAACTAAATTCAATCCATAAATTCTCACTTTTTTTTACAATTTAAACTGAATATAACAGTCAGTTGTCATGTTCTACTGTCTTCTCTATGATGTATCTGAACGTTTTCTTCATTAAATGTTCTTGTAATCTCATTGGTGGGCTCAAGGTCAGCCCAAACTTCTTCAATAATATAAGAGTAAAACATGAACAATGTGGTCTTTTGTAATTCCATTTTAGTCTGTTTATTAGAGATATCACGTACAGTCAACGAACTGTATCATTTACTGGATAAGGTACTTTATTATCCATATTCATATGAGGTAACCAACTCCACAACTTCGAGACAGAGCTCATGTAGTTCTAATTTACTCCCTTTCTTTGTAATGACAAGGGTAGTAGAAGTTTTCTTATTTTTGAGACAGGTACAGAATCATTCCTATTACTCCATGTATTTGGTGTTGATTCGATAAACAAAGATTCAGTCGGTTATCAATCTCTCCCTCCTTCCCTTCCCTTCACCATACTAACTTGTTAGTTTTCAACATCATCGATCTATCCCATCCTACTCTTCGATTGTGTGTCATTCATTACATACAGAGCTATAGCTGAGCTTTTCTCCAAATTTATTATCTCATTACAATTAACTAATCTTGATTTAGATAAAATTTTGTACTTTGTTATTCTAATCAACCCTGAATAGTCGACTACTTTCACTCAACTATGTGTTCGACTTAACAATCATTACAAGGGATTTGGTGAACCACGTTACTTTGCTCAGTCGGATCAAAGCTTGTTTCTTAGCTTTGAGCCTGTAGGCTTGAGTGCCACTCTAATCCCAACCAACCTCATCGAGAACTCTTCGTAATGTTGCTGGCATGCCTTCGTTGTATTGTAGCACAGCAGAGGCTTTCAATTCTCTCTCAACGTTGTCACCATTAGTGGTAGAAGAATGATCATTAATAACACGTGTATTACTACTCACACTACTACTACCACTACTACTACTACTACTACTACTACTACTACTACTACTACTACTACTACTACTACTACTACCACTACTACTCACACTACTACTACTACTACTCACACTACTAGTACTTACACTACTACTACTATTTTCTTTCGATTTCCTATGAATTTATTGGTAAATTGAGGTGAGTAATTGTCAAGACGCGTGAAGTATTCTTGACGTATCTAATCCCTAGTTGGAGATTTTCTGGTCTACTAGTAAGCTTTCTTACCCCATCACTTTGGCATCTAACTAAGCCTACTTTAAGTGAATTGGGGTATAAGGATTTGAAGTGTAAGTAGCGATTCGAATAGGAAGGTTTCCCATAGACTACCCTAGTCCCTAGACTTCCGTCTTGTGTTCGTTTAATCTTGCAATCCATCACTTACTAGCTTACCTTCATCACTTTCTAAGTTACAGGTAAATTGGATTGCATTCACTACTGAATTTATATGTGCCAACAACCTGTTGATGTGTTCCGATTTCAGTACTGTAAACGTATCATCTACATATCGGAACCATATCTTTGGAGTAGGACTAAATGTTTGAAGGGCTACCTGTTCCCAAATATCCATAAACATGTCTTCGACGATAGGGGATATTGATGATTCCATAGCAACACTTTCAGTTTGTTTATATATTTTATTTTGAAACTTGAAAACTGTAGACGTTAGGCACAATCGTACTCCTTGTATGATTTCCTCGATCGGGAGCTTAGTTCGCTGCGTAAGTTCTTTGTCATCTTTAAGTCCATTTCGAACTGCCTCCAAAGCCATGTGAATCGGTATATTTGTGTAAAGGCCTACTTATGTCAAAACTAACCATTTTTTTCACTGTCGTCTAACCTGTGCTTTAAGTCATAAGAGTTGGTAAGTCGAGACTTTGAGTGATTTCTTATTGAGCCCAACACCATTGCTAAATATTTAGACAACTCGTAAGTCGGAGTGTTTATTAAATCTACTATAGGCCTGATGGGATAACCTGGCTGATAAATTTTAATACCACCATACATTCTACTGGGATTATTAGTTTTCGGCATTAAATTAAACCACTTTGATTCACTTAGAAGTGGCTTCATCCGGCGTATCGGATCCCCTATCGATTTCTTGACCTTAATCATAATATGGTAAATATTGGAAGAAGCACGGACCAGACTTCCGTGCGAAACGTTGGAATTATTTGATTTCAAACCCGCTGTGATTTACACATATACAATTCTATATCTAATGTCTTATTCATAATAGTATCTAATGACTTCTAAATTTTCTCATATCGTCCTGTTTCTATATGCTCGTTCACTTTGTAGATGTAGTCAATTCAAGGATGCCAAAGTAATGTTTCATTACATTAATACTTTACTAAATCCCGGATAGAAACAGAATTTATTGAAATACAAAGTAGCTTCAAGTAATCTAGATCCCTTCAGATAATGAAAGTTTTGAAGCCTATCATGATGATAGTTAGGTCAAATCTACGATATCTACAATCCGGATGATTAACTCTAAAGGTTACCCTAGTAACTGCTGAAATGACCAAATTATAGACCAACAATTCCAAAACATGTGCACTTTCACTTTTGTTCGAATAACTAAGCGTATTCATCATGCTATTATGATAACCCCTGTATGCATGGATAGACTTTATTCAATGACTTCAGAAGTCACACTAGAAATGATTGAAATAACCAATAACACTCCTTTATTTTATGAATATTAGCCTTTCTAAATGAAATAAAGAGACCTGATTGAATTGATGGAGAATATTTGTAGCTCAGGTGGATGATTTTGGTTGTATTGTGTTCTGTGAGGAGCTGGGTTGCTTAATCATGACACTTTCATCGTCTTTCTCCTGAGCGACATCATCAGCACTAAATTCACCATGAAGTAGTGACCTGTCAATATCTCTCCGTGAGTGATTCAGTAGCCTGCTCTGACAATGTGGTCTGTGATTGGTTGTTTCCTTCAATTGTTGTGTCATTGACTGACTGTATAGACTTTCCTGTTGG
The DNA here is from genome assembly GCA_944470555.2 of Heterobilharzia americana. Lineage (NCBI taxonomy): Eukaryota > Metazoa > Platyhelminthes > Trematoda > Strigeidida > Schistosomatidae > Heterobilharzia > Heterobilharzia americana. The sequence goes on from OX104133.1 coordinate 34,179,395, forward strand.
CTGGCTGTCCCTCTGTTTCATCTCTCACCTTTCTGTCGTTTATCATCTTCCTTATTGGTTGATAGATTGGGTCTACGTCTATACATCTGTTGATTGCTGACTAACTGACTGACCTGATTGCCAAGTTTCTAGGAATTCTCTGATGAGATTCTTTGTGTTTCCTCTCTCCATCCAACATTTCTACATTGTCGAAGTTAGATTCATGTCCATAGTTGTTATCCACGTGCATTGAAATGAGTGATGAAATGTCGTGTGTGACGTTTCATAGCCAATTGGTGCTCATGTAGACGAAGGCGAAGAGGTCTGCCGCTTTGTCCAATGTGGTGTGTTGACTACAGTTGGTTATTCCAGTTGATTTTGTAAATGATATTCGGTTTGTCTTTGGTCTTTGGTTGTTGCATTCTTTGGTCTGCATAATAGTGTTTGAAGGGAATTTGTTGTTTGATGAGTGGCCACACCAATTCCACCAAGTGGTCTCAGTAATCTTGTTGTGATTCCTGATACATCTTCTGTATGTATGGTAGGACGATGAGTTTGTTGATTTCTGTCGATGACTTTGTAGTCGATGATGTAGGGGATAGGCATCTACTGATAAAGTTTGGTGGGTAGCCGTTCTTCTTCTTGAGGGTGGACATCAGGCAATTTTCTTCGTTTATCAGTGAAGTTGTTGGACTGCAGTGCAGTGTGTTCTCGCTCTTTTGAATAGAGTCTGCACCCAACTGATTTTGTGTGTTGTTGGGTTGTTGCTATTGTAGTTGAGGATTTGGTCAGTCAATATGTGTTGCCTTCCTGTACACTTGGGTTTCTAGCTCTCCGGCATTTGGCCTACTGACTAAAACATGCAGGAATGGTAGTTGGTTGTTTGACTCTTTCACCATTGTGAATTTGATGTCATTGAAAACGTTGTTGATCAAACTGTGAGTGTTTTCTATATCATCCTTTTTAATGATGACAAAAGTGTCGTCTACATAGCGAATACAAATTTTTGGTTTGATCACAGGTAGGATGATGGCTTCCAGTCTCTGCATCACTGCTTCTGCAATTAATCCGGATATCGGTGATCCTATTGGAGTTCCTTTCATCTGTTTGTATATTTTGCCGCTGAATTGGAAGTCTGTTGTCATACAAAGGTCGATGAGTTCCATCAGACTTGAACATTTGAGTTTTGTGCATTCTGAAAGGTTTTTGTCTTCATTGATCAGGAGGGATATTGTTTCCTTGGCCAATTGAGGTTGGATGGATGTGTATAGTGCTGTGACATCGAAGAATATCATTAATTCGTCGTTTTCTATGTTAATATTTTTGATATTTTCTAAGAATTCTGTTGGTGACTTGCTGGAATGTCCGCATGATTGAACGGTGTTTCAGTTTTCTCGACAGTTCTCTTGATATGTTATATGTTGGGGTTCCCGGAAGTGAGACTATTGGTCGTAGAGGGATATCGGGTTTGCATAGTTTTGGTCTGCCGTAGAATCGAGGAAGGATAGGTCCATTCGATTTCATACGCTGAGACAACTTGGAATTGGTGTGGCCACTCATCAAACAACAAATTCCCTTCAAACACTATTATGCAGACCAAAGAATGCAACAACCAAAGACCAAAGACAAACCGAATATCATTTACAAAATCAACTGGAATAACCAACTGTAGTCAACACACCACATTGGACAAAGCGGCAGACCTCTTCGCCTTCGTCTACATGAGCACCAATTGACCATTTAACATCACACACGACATTTCATCACTCATTTCAATGCACGTGGATAACAACTATGGACATGAATCTAACTTCGACAATGTAGAAATGTTGGATGGAGAGAGGAAACACAAAGAATCTCATCAGAGAATTCCTAGAAACTTGGCAATCAGGTCAGTCAGTTAGTCAGCAATCAACAGATGTATAGACGTAGACCAAATCTATCAAGCAATAAGAAAGATGATAAACGACAGAAAGGTGAGAGATGAAACAGAGGGACAGCCAGCCAACAGGAAAGTCTATACAGTCAGTCAATGACACAACAATTGAAGGAAACAACCAATCACAGACCACATTGTCAGAGCAGGCTACTGAATCACTCACGGAGAGATATTGACAGGTCACTACTTCATGGTGAATTTAGTGCTGATGATGTCGCTCAGGAGAAAGACGATGAAAGTGTCATGATTAAGCAACCCAGCTCCTCAGCGAACACAATACAACCAAGACACCTGATTGGATATTTCAGCAGTTGACATAGTGGCTTTCAAAGTGACTCGATCTAATCATGATCATGACATCAAGTGAACAGTACAGCAGACTATGTTCGAGAAGAGCAATGAATTCATAGTACTGACTCATTATGATGGCATAAAGTGGATGAAAAAATAACTTTTAAGGTCATACTAATAACTACTGTGACAACCAATCACGTTTCTTCTATTTTTATGACTAACTAACATCTCAGAGAAAAGACTGGAAGCTGATTGGTTATTTCCGCAGTTGTTAGAATAACCTTTAAAGTTACTCAGATGAAATCAAGCATATCAAACAACAAATCCACTGACCGTCAATCTTCTCTTCACTATCTAGATGCAATAACTAGATGAAAACGAAAGCAAACAACTGGAAAACAATTGATGAATTCATATAGTTATTTCAAGGCAACATGGTTGTCACTTGACCTTGAAATAACCAATAGTTAGTCAAGGGTTATCAGATAACCAATCAGTTTTGGACCAATAGCTATAAAGCTGAGGTCTTGTCCACTATTTGATGCATTAAGTGGTCTGTAACAGTCAAGCACAATTTCACTTGAACCAGTTCGAAAATGTGGAAGAAGAAATTATAGTCATATATTCACTGATTAATGTCCATTTATTTCTTTTTATAAATTCCTTTTCACATAATAGAAAAAACTTTACTTTTATGATAATTAATGACCAGGAAGATATTTTGGGCGTGAATCTTTTTCTCATATTACATAAACAAGGGGCATCTTGTTCCTTCTGCTGCATACAAACACAAGACAAATAGCATACATACAACATATGGGCATATGGATGCCATGCTGGTTCCTGCCTGACAAACACTAAAGAAAAATAAATTAACTAGGTCATTCTTTAGGCTGTTAACCACGTTGAAAAACAGTTTCGATAACATTTATATGAACTAATTTCATTCCAAGTGTTTATAAATTTTCTCAAGTTAAAGATAATGGAAAACTTAGCAGAAAGTCACTTCTATTCATGTTTGTATTTGCCTTTCATTGAAAGGCGCCTTTTTGGTATTTTCATCGCTTAAGTGAATGTATGTGTGCATGTGTGTATGTGCCCAAACGGTAGGAATTTGGTTATATGACTGTAAGAGATTTATTATTGAAACTTGTGAATCTCCGGCGTAGACTGGACGAAATTGATCGATCACAGTTGGTAAATGGGCTCCTGTGTGGATGCCTTCATATTACAAGGAAATTCATTTTCAATATTAAGTGACCAGTAGTGGAATCTAGGACTCACACCTTGTCAAGCAGGCAGCCTTATCTCACTCCTATCTTCAATTCGAAGGCATCACTCAGCTTCCCACTGTGCATCAATTGGCATGTAACATGTAGCATCATATAGCTGTTGTAGTCACCTACTATAGTTTATGCCTGAAATGATTTCAAGATGCTGAGAATTGTTCCCCACTTTCATTCATCAACTTCATAAATTCCTTCAAAAATTATAGACTTTTCTCAGGCTACTCAAATATCGAGTAAAAGAAAAGAAAAGTAAAGGAAATCAAATCAAATAAAATCCAGTCATTGATTATCAATTAAACGTGATGTTTTCATATTCTCAGCATGTGAAACCAGTTACAATATGGCACCAACACATACAAATCACCATTATTCCACATAAACACACACACACAGAGACAGGTATTCTAACCTATCTATGTCTTCATGAAATGAACAATAAATCCTTCATAAATCATAACAAACTCATCTCATTATTCTAAATGGCTTGTTAAAATTCACCAACCAACTAACACACATTACACACTGAAACATATTCCAACTGACTGATCATCTGATAGTCTCATGAAAACATCTTTCCACCCAACTCATCAATCATTCACTATATATGACAACCTGTTCATGCAGAATATTATCTAAGACAGCCATCGATTCATGCCACTATCAAAATCAGTTTCCACACTCGTAATCGTCATTCATTATTATTCATTGATGAAATCGCCTTCCATCCATCATCTAGACAACTAGGAAATCAGTTGAATGCTTCTTCAACCGAAATGATTTGGTGAAAGTATTGTCAGTGTGCTGTGTGGTGTCATCTGAAAGACAACCAACTATATAATGTGTATTAGGAGATGGAAGCGTTGACAAGCAATGGTTAGCTGAGAGAAATCAGATATGGTAATGAAGAGTGGGTAGAAGGAGGCAATGATGAAGAGTTTTGAGATGATGATGAATGAGAAGAAGATTGAAGTCAGCTGGTGAAGTCTGGAAGTTCGATACCTGTCAACTGTTCACATGATGTAACGTGCTGACTTTAGAGTCGAGACGTCGACTCTGAAATCCTGACAGTACACATTAACAGGTGTAAAATTTGATTGTGTGAGTGAATATTTCAGTGGATAAGCTGATAATCTCGGAAGAAGAAGTTGAGGAACTGTGTGTCACCTGAGAGAAAATGAATGTGACATATTTTATCTGAGTGTAGAGCTAATGAATGAGGCAGTTATGCATTTCATCATCTTCATCTGCATGTGGAGACAGTGGTGATAAACCGTGGAGAAGTGAAAATTCAATCACATGTTTTGTCCTCTTCAACTTTCTGCTTCAGATAGACAGTTGGACAGATGAAGGAGTATCCTGAGAGACTAGTCCATCGTCTCAAATTGTGTCACATTTCATGGTGGTATACAACGAGGAATGGAACACAACCATTGGTCTGTGCTGTTTCGAGGACCTCAGTTGACAAGCTTACACCTTTTTCTACTTCTCACACCAACGCTCAGAGACTTCACGTCTTCATGTGATCACTACCAGTCTGCTTCTAACCTATTCTTCACTCAACTCACATCTCACATGGAGGGTGTGCGTAGAGAATCGACATATATTGGAAATGATGTTTCATGAGATGGACAATCTGGCAACTTGTAAATAGATGGCAGAAACTGATGATGATATTACAGAAATGTTGTTGGAGAGACGTTAAATGGTTGTCAAAGGAACAGAAGGAAGCGGAGTGATTTTTCAAGAGTAGTCAGTTATGACTTCTGAAAGTTGATAAGCCCATTTCATGTTTAGGTAACGTTGAAGGGAACGAGATTATTACAGACAATCAGCCTATCAGCCTGAGATAATAACCTCAATTGTCATTGACTGTTTGAATGTAACCAGTCACACTCAATCTTCTTGGAAACATCAGATTGTTTTGACTTTTGATGGATTTCGTATTCTGTAACATCGATGATAAAATGTCTTACGCTAGAAAGAAACGTTACAGCCCAACCACCATATTCCTGTCTGCCTAATTGATACAAATTTCAGTTTGTTTCTATACTAGGTGTTATTTAAGCATTCAAGCAACTAGTGAAATTCACAAAACGATGCAATTTCGTCCCATTCCATTCTACAATACACACCAAACTTCTGGGTATTCATCATACCCACACTCATCACCTCGCCCACTTTAGGATCAAATTAAACATTATCCAAAGTAACATAAAACCTTTAACGCTGGAAAAATTGTGCGCTATTCCTTAGAATAGCATTTTGACGTCAAAGTATATTGTTGTGAAGATGCAATGAATCGTTTGTGTCACATAATAGGCTATCAAATTGTGAAAACTGTGATCTGAACAAACCTCGATAGATTGATGCATCAGTCATCAATTGTTAGTCAATATGATTTTCAAATTCATGTATAATGTTCTAGCCAGAAACAGAGAGATTTATGGAATAAAATGGTATTATTTAGTTTCAGGAACGCTCCTCAGCCGCATACAGACTGGGTACAATGGTTATTATTAATAATGTAAGGCGATTTTAAATTATGAATTTAATTTGGAGGTTTGTGGGGATTTAGTGATTTTTCAAGTTGCCATTCATCATAAACCGACTTTAATTGGAAGAACACTGGAAATCTGGGAGCAATATACAGGTGTTTCTTCCCACCATGGGACTCCTCAGCAGTGTGCACTTATGAACCCACCCTACCAGGGATCGAACCCAGAACCATTTCCGCAACCAGCATGTCACCATAGAGACACCGAGGTTGGAAATATGGACCGCCGACTAAATGGTTCAATGGTAACGTGCTGGCCATGGAACCTAAATTTCTGGGCTCTATCCTTGGCGGAGTGAGATCATGAGTGCTCACTGCTGAGGAGTCCCGTACAAGTTGGACCAGAGACAATATCTAAAAGAAAAGATACGTGAAATCGATTGACATCTCACAGACTGCAAATGAAAACAAGCTAACACTTTTACTGCTCCTAAGATAACAAGAGTACAGAGAACGCGTGGACTGCAACGATTTGTTGACGCAATTGCTTGAAAACGCTCTTGACCTAGTCTTCATTTATTTCTTCGTGTTACTTGATGTAATGATATGACGTGTGGCAACTTGGACTGTTGCAGAGTAGTGCCTGGTCCTATGTTGACCTTGATGATCATGAAGATTCATTATTTGACTCACATACTGATTCCCGTTCACTCAGTGTTACATATTTGAGTGCTGTGTAAACTATTAGCTGGTACTAACTATTCCTTCCTGACACTTCTTAACACTCTGTACGATTTTGCAACCTTCTGACACTGACAGACTGAAAAGTCAAAGTAGAAACTCGCACACAGGTCCCACAACTCACAGTAGTACACAAAGAACGAATCAATAGTAGAAGAAATGATATCAAAGTAGAACAAATTGTGCAAGACAACAAGCAATCTGAAGATAAATTGCAGTGCAAATATTCAAAGCGTAGAAGAGATTGGAGTTCTCAACCTTCAGTTAGGTGTCGGATAACTATAGACCCCATGGTCTTGAGATGACAGAGAATACATGGAGTTAAGTAGGATAATTCTGATGGTGTTATCTTCTCTAAGATGGGTGATGTAATCGTACAGCCTTCGTCATTCTAGACACAACATCATCAGCACAAACTTCAGAAAGAAGTGCGCAATAAAGTTTTCTCCACAAATGATATAATACCTCGTTCCGATGACCTTGCATGTGATTGGTTGTTTCTGTCAAGGTCTTAGCATTGTTTACGTATATATTTTGATTGGTTGTGCTAATGATCTGAAATTTGACCCTCTTGTTGCTTGTTATTGGTTGATGGATTGGGTGTATGTCTATACGTCTATTGATTGCTGACTGACCTAAATACTAAACTTCTAAAAATTCTCTGACATTCTCTGTTTTCCCTCTATATAGCCAGGATTTCGTTATTTTCCTAGTCAGACTCATGTCCACGGTGGTCTGTATGGATTAATATGATGCATCACTCCTATTTTATTACTATTATTTGTCCCTTGGGTTCCTAGTGGAACATACGGCTTTAGTAGCATGTCTCCACTCCACTCTTTTCTCTACAGTCCTTTATACCTCGCTCCACGACTGCCCATAAGATGCTTTCATTTCTTCCTCACATGGTCTCCTCAATGTCACCCTCACCTCAGACGCCCAACTCATCGTTTCCGTTTTGGATTTCACTCGAGGGCTTGGAGCGTGATGTCTTCAGTTGGCCTTCTCATTGTATGCGCAATGCATCTCCGCCTTCTTCCAGTGCATATTTGTTGAGTGACTATTCCATGAATTTCTTCTTTAAGACAAAATTCACTGACACGTTCTATAGCTATTCTGACTTTGCCTGTTGGAATTGGTGCACTGACGCGCAGATATTTAGGAATGATTCGATTTCTGAGACATCGAATACTGAATATATGGTGGTTTGTTTATCTATCTTCTGTCTGTGAAAGTTGTGGGAGTCTGTTGATTAGTCTTCGAACAGGAAGACTATATGTTCCTTAGTATAAGTGTAAAACTTGAACACTGTGGTCGATTGTAATTCCATTTTAGTCTGTTTGTTAGAAAGATAACACAGTGATGGAACAGTAAAACTTACTAAATAATGTACGTGGCAGATACAATTTATTGTCCATATTTATATGAGGTAATCAACTCCACAACTTCGAGACAGAGTTTATGTAGTCCTAATTTACTCCCCTTCTTTGTGATGACAAGAGTAGTAGAATTTTCCATATATCTGGGACAGGTACAGAATCATTCCTGTTACTGCGTGTAGCTGGCATTGATTCGATAAACAAAGATTTGGTTATCAACCTCTCCCTCCATCCAACTAAATTAGTTTTCAACACACAAGACGGATGTCTAGAGACTAGTGTAGTCTATGGGAAACCTTCCTATTCGAATCGCTACTTAGACTTCAAATCCTTACACCCCATTTCACTTAAAGTAGGCTTAGTTAGATGCCAAAGTGATGGGGTAAGAAAGCTTACTAGTAGACCAGAAAATCTCCAACTAGGGATTAGATACGTCAAGAATACTTCACGCGTCTTGACAATTACTCACCTCAATTTACCAATAAATTCATAAGAAATCGAAAGAAAATAGTAGTAGTAGTGTAAGTACTAGTAGTGTGAGTAGTAGTAGTAGTAGTAGTAGTGTGAGTAGTAGTGGTAGTAGTAGTAGTAGTAGTGGTAGTAGTAGTAGTGTGAGTAGTAATACACGTGTTATAAATGATCATTCTTCTACCACTAATGGTGACAACGTTGAGAGAGAATTGAAAGCCTCTGCTGTGTTACCATACAACGAAGGCACGCCAGCAGCATTACGAAGAATTCTCGATGAGGTTGGTTGGGATTAGAGTGGCACTCAAGCCTACAGGCTCAAAGCTAAGAAACAAGCTTCGATCCGAGTGAGCAAAGTAACGTGGTTCACCAAATCCCTTGTAATGATTGTTAAGTCGAACACATAGTTGAGTGAAAGTAGTCGACTATTCAGGGTTGATTAGAATAACAAAGTACAAAATTTTATCTAAATCAAGATTAGTTAATTGTAATGAGATAATAAATTTGGAGAAAAGCTCAGCTATAGCTCTGTATGTAATGAATGACACACAATCGAAGAGTAGGATGAGATAGATTGATGATGTTGAAAACTAAGAAGTTAGTATGGTGAAGGGAAGGGAAGGAGGGAGAGATTGATAACCTAATCGTCCTATATCTATTCTAGAAATATGAAGTTGGTTTCCTTGATATGAATATGAACAATAAATTGTATCTGAAATCTACTTTATTTAGTAAATGATACTATGCATTAACTCTACGTGATCTTTTCTAATAAAACAGACTAAAATGGAATTGTGCGCTTTTTTATGATTTATAATATTTTAAACAAATTTTTCAATTAGTCAATGTTTCATATTTATATTGTGATTATAATTTAGAATTGATCATTAATCCTTTTCAACTTGTTAAATTTTGATATAAGACACATTCTACTCAATCAATTACATAATCTATTCATTACAATTAGCTTAATAGTTACACCAATGAATCAGTATTCTCAATAGACACAGTCATTATTATAATTAACATGTACTTGAATAATTATTCTCTTCAGTTTCATGTTTTATTTGTTTATAAAGACAACAATTTGGCGCCAAATCATCCTAATGTAATTAATTAACTATATCTGTGAATTGATCAATTGTTTTCATTAAAAAGTATGTAAAACCTTATTGAATTGTAAAGAAGTGAAAAGAATTTGTCATTATGATAATTATTGATAATGATTGTAACCATATAACAAAGTGACTACAATCATCGTCTATTGATTAAAAGGTAATATGCTTCATTGTGATATGATGGATTCTAGCAGTTTAAGAATCCTAAGCTAGAATGAAGTAAGTGGTAAATTAGTCCAAGACTTCAATGGGGTTCTCTAAATGATGTTGTCAAAAATCAGCTGTGAATTATAGATATTCTTCAAGATAACTATTGTGGATTACGTCTATGATGTTGGCTTGGATGTTTATTGCTAAATAGTGGCATAGTTGAACAAAATAGTTACTTAATTCTCTCAGACACTTAATGTTTCTCCAGTTGATGCGAATTCATGATGAATACGTTCATGATAATTTCTTAATCATGTTTAGATATGAGCCTAAATTACCTTCGAGAGTAAATATGTTTCCATCTTGAAATATCCTGAAGTAACATACATCAATTGGCAATCAGCTCTCTACCTCAACTTCATCGACTTTGAGAAGACCTTTGACAGCGTCGACCGAGAAGTAATTTGGAAACTGCTTCAATACTACGGAGTACCGCAAACCTTTATCCGCCTCATTCAACAACTATATGAAGATGCCACATGCCAAGTAATCCACAATGGGAAGCTCAGTTATGCCTTTGAAGTGAAGACAGGAGTGAAACAAGGTTGCCTACTATCCCCCATGATATTCCTGATTGTGTTGTGGTGGACTGGATCATGCAGCAAACAGTGGGGAGCGAGAAGAGGGGGATACACTGGACGACGGAAAAGAACCTAGAAGACTTGGATTTCGCCAATGATGACTTGTGCCTAATGTCACATAAACTTGAAGATCTGCAGGCAAAAACTAACAAGTTGATAGAAGAGGCAGCGAAGACGGGACTTCAGGTGAATATAGAGAAGACAGAAGTGATGAAGATACCGCACCACCACCATCAACAACAACAACAAACTCCAATCACCGTCAACGGGAGAAACTGAAAGGAAGTAACCTCCTTCACTTATCTAGGAAGCACTGTTTCAACTACAGGCGGGACGGACGAGGATGTCAAAGTCAGAATCGGAAAAGCAAGACAGGCGTTCATTAGCCTGAAACCAGTGTGGAGATCTGCTTCACTGCACTCGGCATGTGGAACAAGATCCAGATTTTTAACACCAACGTCAGTCAAGTCAGTGCTTCTGTATGGTTGAGAGACTTGGCGCGTCACGAAAGGCATTTCCAATAAACTACAGACATTCATCAACAACTGCTTACGCTCGCTGCTGAAGATCAGATGGCCAGGAAAAATAAGCAACAAGGAACTCTGGGAACGTACCAACCAAGAACTTATCACGCAACAAATATGCAGGAAGAAGTGGAGATGGATTGGACATGCACTGAGAAGGCCGACTGAGGACATCACGCGCCAGGCCTTCGAGTGGAATCCCCATGGGAAGCGACGAGTTGGACGTCCGAGGGTGACATGGAGGAGATCGTGCGAGGAGGAAATGAGAGCTTCTGGGCTGTCATGGGACCAGGTTCAAAAGATCTCAGAGAACAGAGGTCACTGGAGGCGTGCTACTGAAGCCCTATGTTCCACTAGGAACCCAAGGGACTAATAATAATAATAACATACATCAATAACAAGTGTACATTCTCTGATATCATGAATTTTTTTCATCTGATTGCTTAGAAGATAAATCATTTTAGCTGTTAAATTTCACCCACGAAAAACTTTCAGAGATCAAACTATCAAAAACTTGAATCACTACAGAGAAACACAGAAGCTAATCATTTTTGAGGTGTTCTTATGCTGACGAAGTGTAACATAAACACAAACTAAATTGGGTTTAAAACAAGCGGTGAGTACAGTAGAAGACCAAACGTCTGTAAACACACACAACTTGAATGACATCAGACTTTTTGCAATTGCATCTCCGGTTTATAGAAGATGAAGGCGAAGTGTGCGTAATATTCAATCCAGAAACCTGAAGAATACACCCAAAAAATCGTACTGAAATCCACCAGGTAACTTGTAACAATCATACGACAATCGATTATTAGAATATATCCATTGGGTTCCTAGTGGAATATACGGCTTTACTAACACGTCTCCATTTCACTCTCTTCTCTCCACTTTCTTCAACCTAGCTACACCACTGCCCGTTACCTTTCACTTCTTCTCCACACCATCTCATCCAACTCACCCTCACCTCAAACGCCCAACTCGTCCTTCCACATTCCCATTCCACTCAATGGCTTCGCCTAGCCTCACACATCATATCCCCAAACAGTCTTCTCAGTCTATGTCCAATCAAATCCAATCCAATCCAATCCATCTACACTTTCTTCCTCCACACAAGTGTTGGATGATAGGTTCTTGCCTCGTTGGTTCGTTGTCATTCAGCCAGACTTCCTTCTTGCTTATTCTTTCTGACCATCTCATCTCATCCTCAGTATCAAGTGAGTGTGGGCGTAGGTGGCAACTGTTAATTTGATGAAAATTTTGCAGTTTGTTGCACATGATTTTCATAACATGTCAAGTCTGTCAACCATGATATAGAAGAAGTGACTTACTTGACTGAATGAGTGTTGAAAATCTGGAGTTTGTTGTTTATGCTGAGTGCAGAGAAGTGCAGTTTAATGCAGTAGATCTGCAAACTGATCTCCATCGAAAACTGAAGGAAGGTCTGTCTCGCTTCTACGATGCTTGTTTAGATGTGGTTATCTGTGCCGCCTGTATTTGAAACGATGCTGCCTAGGTAGGTATGTAGGTAGATAGGTAGGTATGTGTGAGGTGGTAGGTAGATAGGCAGGTAGGCAGGCAGGCAGCTAGGTAGGTAGGTATGTATGTTAAAGAGGCAACTTCCTTCACATTTCTCCGTTGATCATGATTGATGGTTGCTGTTGCTTTTGCTGTTGTTGGTTGGTTGTGTATCTAAATCACTTTTCTCTTCTCTATGTTCACCTGAAACAGGAAGGAACTCTGGGAATGAACCGACGAAGCAAGAACCTATCACCTAACAAATATTCAGAAGAAGAAACTGGAGATGGATTGCTCTGGCCATACACTGAGAAGGCCGATTGGGTACATCATGCACCAGGCCAGGCGAGGCCTTTGAGTGGGACCCAAATATGAAAGTACGGGTTGGGCATCGAAGGCGACGGTGACATGGAGGAGATCATAAGAGGAAGAAATGAAAGGTTATTGGTAGTCGTGGAGCTAACTTGAAAAGACTGCAGAGAACAGAGTACAATGGCGAAGTGCTAGTGAAGCCGTATATTCCACTAGGAATCCAAGGGATGAATAATAACATTAAATAATGATAACAAGCCATACCTTTAAACTCATCTTCCCAAATAAGTCGAGACGAATTCGGGCATCGGATATATTTCCTACATATTTGAGCTGCAACTCATCTCATTTACGCTTGGCATCACATTCATTGTTTGCAGTGTCTACAAATGGTTTAATCTTCATGAGTTTACGTGTTAACACATTCCATCTGGAAGTTACCTGACGCTTTCCTCAATGTCAAGTTAACCATCACAGTCGTTATCATAGTTTCATCCATTTCAATGTAGAACTTCGCACACAAATGTATCGCCTCAAGTAGCCGCATTTCACCGTACTACGCGAAGAACATTTCAGTCACTGAAGGTTCACAGCTTCATTAATTGACTTGCCTGTCTTGCCTGGTACCCTTCACGTGAGCTCAACCCTATTCACACGGTGATTCCACTAAACGCGAGGAATCCTGTAAATAAATCTGTTATAAAGACCCTACAATCACTTCATGTCTTTTACTTTTGTCGGCCATGTTTCATATCTGTATAAGAAAGCAGAAAGATGAGTTACCTTTTTAAAGTGTATGGTGGTGGCTAACAGCGGAACGTCGGTTGGGTGTTTCGTGGCATTTATGACTCGACAGATAGATGCACATCCATCCTAGTGGGACGGTTTTATCTCCACTGAGACATGAAGTCAGTATTCATCACTTCAAATGCCAAGTGGTTATCCATAAAGCCACTGGTTACTTCTGAACGATTCACTACTATTTTTGGTTAAGTCCTACAAAGATCGATTGTGTCTGAAAATATAAATGGCTACAACATCTATCATCAGAGTGCTTGGTAATGATCGGTAACAAGGAATGCGCAGCATTCAGCACCTAGGTTATTGGTCGGTCTAGTTGTATAATGTGCTGAACGAATAAAAATCGACTCCGCGAGAAACGTGGTGAACTAACAATACACCATTCCGATAGGAAACGGCCTAGATTCAAATCAGTATCCTAAGTCATCACCCGCCTACATAGAAATTTTAAATTTCAACCTTGTTTCATGATACTCTGTGGATTGGAGAAATCTTATTGGACAATGTCGTCCTTCAACTGACCAGTCAAAATGCAAGTGCAACATATGACCTTGTAGTTTGGTTTTCTGGAGATAAACTGTATATAAATGATGTGGTTTTTGTTAAATGAAGTTGTCTTCTGATTTTCACGGCTCATTGAAGTATAATGTATGCGAAAGAATAGTCGCTATGCGTTTCCACTCCATGTGCCTGATTGCGCTACTAGTGTTTCTCGTATTTCATTATTATACGTGTAAAACTTGAACACTATGGTAGAATTTAATTCCATATTAGATTTGTTTACTTGATGATGTTCCAGTATAAATTATCACTGCTCATAACCATATCACTGTAACCGCACCACTTTCAACAATCGAGCTTTGTAGTTCTGGCATAGGTTTTTGGCATTTCTGTTACATTCGTTGGTTGTGGATTCGATGAAGACTCAGTAATCAATCTCTCCCTCCCCCCCACCCCACCTAATTTTATTGTTGAACCTAAGTACAACGGTTTTATCCAACCCTGTAATGTGTGATTGTATGCTAAATCGTGCATCGCGATAGCCGAATTACTTTCCAGGTAATTGAGCTTATTCGCGTCTGTCATCTTATATTCGGTTATTCTAACTAACCCCAACCGGCTAGTTCTACCGATGTACTCCACCTGAATCACAGTCATTACATACAATTTGATGGATTAGATTATTTTGCTATCGGATCCTTAAACCGGTCAACAAGGCTTATCTGTGAGTGAGTTTGTAGGTTTAAATAACATCATAACTAATTCCAGTCTTGTTGAGGATCCTATGTATAGTTTCTGATGTACCTTCCTTATACGGTAACACAATGGAGGCTGTGAACTCCTTCCCTACTCATGTTGTCTTTGTTATTCGTACTCCCAGTGCTTCTTTTGTGTCTTTCAATTCCTTGTTTAAGTCCTTGCAGTGATTAGTCAATTTTATAGCTCTATCATTTAAACATTTCACTAAAATTGCCTTCACTGACTGACACTGAATGGGTTGACTCGAGGTCTAAATACCTACTTGTTGGAATGTGCTGGTTTTCTGTAGACAGTGGCCAGTATCGAAACCACCGACGTTTGTCCTTCGTTTCATCCTGCAATCCAATATGGGTAATTCTCCTGTTCCATTTTCTACCTTCTCGTAAGTGAATTGGATTGTGTCTACTACTGAGTTTATATGTGTGAGGAAATTGTCGATATGTTCCAATTTCAAAACAGTAGTAAATGTGTCATCCACATATCCCCGCTATATGTTAGGTGTAGGACTAAACATTTATTACACCATATCTTCCCAACTTTCCATAAATATACATCTGTTACGATTGAGGATATTGTCGATTCCATTGCTACTCCTTCTGTTTGTCTGTATATTTTATCCTGAAAGTTGAAGACTGTAGAGGTCAAGCATAACTGTACACCTAATGTATTCTCATCATCTCATCTCATCGTACTTCGCGTTTATTCAGTTGCTGACTTGGACTAGGGGACTTCACATTCCAAACATTCAACTATCAGTTCAATTGGTGGACATCATCTCTTTGTTCATTCCTTCTCATCATGATGCATCCAGTTGAAGAAATCGAAACACATTGAAACTATACAGCTGCACTGCTATAATCAATTTGAATTTTGAGGGAGTTGTGGAGATTTGGAATTATTTCAAGTTGTTATTCATCAAAGACTGACATCAGTTGGAGAGGAACAAAGGAAACCTGGGAGCACTGGACAGCTGTTTCGTCCTGGTATGCGACTCCTCAGCAGTGCGCACCCACCACCCCACCAGCAGGGATAGAACCCGCAACCTTCAGGTTCCCTGGCCAGCGCGTTACCATTGAGCTAGTCACTGCGTCATAATCCAATGCTCCATATTTCCAACTTCTGTTAGCTCACGATATATAGCGCAACCGCCACCCAATGTCATCGCTGAGTATTTGTCCTCATGGCCATCAGGCTTTGACTCCACCGGTCACGACTTCTGATTGGAACTTCGGGAATACTTCTCGAAGCTAGTCACCAATGAGCACCAGTTCGTGAGCTAACAGAAGTTGGAAATATGGAGCATTGGATTCTGACCCAGTGACTAGCTCAATGGTAACGCGCTTGCCGCGGAACCTGAAGGTCGTGGGTTCTATCCCTTCTGGTGGGGTGGTGGGTGCGCACTGCTGAGGAGTCCCATACCAGGACGAAACAGCTGTCCAGTGCTCCCAAGTTTCCTTTGTTCCTCCAACTGATATCAGTCTACGATGAATAACAACTTGATATAATCAATTTGTAAATTTATCTTGTTTAAATGAATAAAAATTCATTGAATATTGAAGACAATTATTTTTTTTATTATTAAATCATCTGTGTTATATAAAAACTTCATATATTGAATGATAATTTATGATTGATGTCACTGTGATGTTATTAATAGTAGTAGTAGTAATAATAATAATTATTTAAGTGAATAAATTGTAATTGTACTGATGATGGAAAGAATAGTGTACGCGCCAACATTATGATGAACGAGCAATCAGTTTTCTACCATCAGTTCTTCCCTCTTCATAATCAACATCAATGACAAGTTCACTTTTTCGATCCAAATGTATACCAATAGTTAATTCATATAGAATTGAGCCTATAATTGCACCTAAATATGGGCCAGCAATTGGTATCCAAAAAAAGCTGTTCGCTCCTGTAAATGCATTTGTACCCCAGCCTAATTATAATTTATTTTTTTTTCATTGTAAACAGTTTTGTGTCAATATGAAAAGCAACAAGAAGTTAAAGATTAGTATACATTTTTTAAAAATGATCAGAAAATTCAAAATACGCGCAATTTTATTGGGAGGGAAAATGTGATTGATTTAAACAAACCAGATGACCTTGAGTAATGGAGCTTCAATGATGCCAATATGTTCTCAGGTTGGTATTCATCATGGGCTGACATCAGTTGGGGGGATGTTGTTAACGTGGTAGCCCTGAACAGATGTTTCGTACCGTTGTGGGTCTCATCAGCGGGGAGCATCCATGATCCCTCCGGAGACCAAACCTAGAATCTAAAGGTTCAGTGACCAGCACATCATCATTCATCCACTGGCTTGTGAGTCAGTAATGAACACTAACCTGAAATCAATAAATCCTCAGAAATCTCCAAATCGAATTACTGAAAACTTGAGCGTACCAGTCTCCAACTCAGTCTTTCAGCATTAATGTAAACACCGGGTGAGGTGGGTTACAATCTGAAAGGGGAAATCACTTTAACCGAGGCTGCGGATATACCATACTGATAAGTTTCATCAAGTAAGAAGGCTGGGTCCAGCAGGGGTCCCTACCAATTCCCTATTACCAAGTGACATCATTTTAACTATTTCGCCTAGTGGGATATCTACCATCTGTAAGCTAGTGAATGTACTGTACTGCAACACTCTCTGTAAATGAAAGCTGAAGGTGTAGGACATCATCTTTAGGCAGAAAACTAAGTCTTACCTGTTAGAAAGTAGAAGTCTAAGAGAACCTCAAATGTCTCAGTAAATCCATAAGGAAATATTCCACTATACTACTTTTTTGTATACGTATCACAAAGAAAAACATTGTTATTCACTCTCATGGATGTTATTTGCTTGAAGGAAATCGGTAGGAAGCCTTGAACTACATAAGTTTCGCACTTGTCAGAACTTATCAGTAAGGCGTATCTAAAACCTTGAGGGAACTGATGTCCTCTGTTAGATTTGAACCGGTGTTGTTTTTAATGCTTTTCATATTATTGACAGTTAAGTTTTTCTTCATTTCAAAATTTAGTGTTACGTTATCATCATTACTTAAAGAAAGCCTGGGTTCTCACTCTTTCTGTTTGTATTCAACTTGTTTGTGGAAACTTATAACTGTATGCATCGACATACACGGCTTATTCTTTTGCTATGCCTTCAATCTTTATACCTTGTTACGGTCAACTATTCTCTGTCCAACTAGATTGTTTGCTACACTAAGTGACCCCAGCCGTGTAGCTGAACCACAGTATTTGAAGTGACAGTCGTTCAATAGAATTCACAGTTGAATAGACTGTTTTCTCTAATATTATTTGTTATTTCGGTTCCTAGTGGAATATACGGCTTTACTAACACGTCTCCATTTCACTCTCTTCTCTCCACTTTCTTCAACCTAGCTACACCACTGCCCATTACCTTTCACTTCCTCTTCACACCATCTCATCCACCTCACTCTCACCTCAAACGCCCAACTCGTCCTCTCACATTTCCATTCCACTCAATGGCTTCGCCTAGCCTGACGCGTCATATCCCCCCCCCCAAACTGTCTTCTCAGTCTATGTCCAATCAAATCCATCTACACTTTCTTCCTCCACACAAGTGTTGGATGATAGGTTCTTGCCTCGTTGGTTCGTTGTCATTCAGCCAGACTTCCTTCTTGCTTATTCTTTCTGACCATCTCATCTCATCCTCAGTATCAAGTGAGTGTGGGCGTAGGTGGCAACTGTTAATGTGATGAAAGTTTACAGTTTGTTGTACATGATTTTCATAACATGTCAAGTCTGTCAACCATGATATAGAAGAAGTGACTTACTTGACTGAATGAATGTTGAAAATCTGGAGGTTGTTGTTTATGCTGAGTGCAGAGAAGTGCAGTTTAATGCAGTAGATCTGCAAATTGATCTCCATCGAAAACTGAAGGAAGGTCTGTCTCGCTTCTACGATGCTTGTTTAGATGTGGTTATCTGTGCCGCCTGTATTTGAAACGATGCTGCCTAGGTAGGTATGTAGTTGATCGTGATTGATGGTTGTTGTTGCTATTGTTGTTAGTTAGTTGGTTGGTTGGGTATCTTCATTACCTCTCTCTTCTCCACGTGCATCTGAAGGAAGTGCCATCTTCGTCGCCTAACCTCTTCTGCCAAATTGCTAGTTTTGGCCCTTAGATCTTCGACTTTATGCAACAACATATTAGACGTAAATGATGTTCAGTGGAATTCAAATGTTATTCTAGGGTCTTCTCATTCGTCCAGTGTACGTCCACCTTTTCGTTCGTCACAGTTTCTTGCATGAACCAGTCTACCACAATCAAGCCGCCCAATAAATGCGCAGTGTAATTTCTGTTTAGTCAAGTGGAACGTAAATTGATCAGTGGTTTGCATGTTCTCTAACCACTGTTTAAGTGTTTCTAAAGTGCTTTCAACCTACAAATACTCCAGAACATTCATCTCTCTTTCGGAAACCATAGTTTTATGGAGTCAAGCAGGTGGCTACATTTCAAACTATCAATGTTGTATTGGTGTATACGTGTACAACTTGGTCACTGTGGTAGAGTGTAGATTCAGATTAGAGTTGTTCACTTGGTGACATAGTACACAGTGTTACATAATATTATCTACTTCATGATATTTCGAGCATAAATTATCATTGCTCATAAACATATCAACGTGATTAAACTACCTTCAACAGGTATCTAGACTTCAAGTCATCTCATCCAATATCAGTCAGTTAAGGCAGGTTTAGTCAAATGTCTAAATGACACAGGTAGAAAACTCACTACTCAATGCAAAGACCTAAACAAGGAATTGAAATACACAAAAGAAGCACTAATAGTTAACAGTTATCCTCTACAGTTTCTTCAGAAATTCTTAAGAATACACAAGAAACGAAAGGATAACGACAACATAAGTAGAAATTTCACAGCCTCCATTGTGTTACCGTATAAGGAAGGCACATCAGAAACTGTACGTACGATCCTCAACATAGCTAGAATTAGGGTGACATTTAAATGTACAAACTCAATCAGAGATAAGCTTTGTTGACTGGCTTAAGGACCGAATAAAACCAACTGAGCAAAACAGTCTAATCTAACAAATTGCATGTAATGACTGCCAATCGAGCTAAGTACACAGGTCAAACAAACCAGTCGGTGTCAGTTGCATTAGCGAAACATAGAAATCTAGCTGAATATAGAATAACAGACCCAAATAACATCAATAATCTAGACAACCACTCGCCTATTGAAATGTATACACATGCACACACAACCACACAACTAGGTGGGATAAAACCAATGTACTTTAGTCCAACAACAGAATTAGGTGGAGAGAGACAGATATTGACTAATGGATGTTTCAAGCTGTTATTCATCGAAGACTGACATCAGTTGGAGGAACAAAGGAAACCTGGGAGCACTGGACAGCTGTTTCGTCCTGGTATGCGACTCCTCAGCAGTGCGCACCCACCACCCCACCAGAAGGGATAGAACCCACGACCTTCAGGTTCCGCGGCAAGCGCGTTACCACTGAGCTACTCACTGGGTCAGAATCCAATGCTCCATATTTCCAACTTCTGTTAGCTCACGATATATAGCGCAACCGCCACCCAATGTCATCGCTGAGTATTTGTCCTCATGGCCATCAGGCTTTGACTCCACCGGTCACGACTTCTGATTGGAACTTCGGGAATACTTCTCGAAGCTAGTCACCAATGAGCACCAGTTCGTGAGCTAACAGAAGTTGGAAATATGGAGCATTGGATTCTGACCCAGTGACTAGCTCAATGGTAACGCGCTTGCCGCGGAACCTGAAGGTCGTGGGTTCTATCCCTTCTGGTGGGGTGGTGGGTGCGCACTGCTGAGGAGTCCCATACCAGGACGAAACAGCTGTCCAGTGCTCCCAAGTTTCCTTTGTTCCTCCAACTGATATCAGTCTTCGATGAATAACAACTTGAAATAATTCCAAATCTCCACAACTCCTTCAAAATTTAATGGATATTTGTTTATCGAATCCACAATCAACACATGTAATAGGAGTGATGATGTAATACCTATCCCAGAGATATGGAAGATGTTACTACTACTAAAAACGAAGAACTTAAGGTGACAAGAATATAAAAATCAGACGTCGAAAGTGGTGTGTGATCATACTGATATGATTATGAGCAATAATAATTTATGCTTGATATGTTGTCATCATCTGTATCACTCTGTTACAAATCAAATAAACAGGACAGAAATTGAAGTAACACCAACCATTAGATTGATGATCAATAGCGAGTGAAACGGTGAGCATAAGTTCCTTTCATCCCAGGTAATCCACCGCTTCAATGTAGAGAGTTGGGTCTGGTGGTCAGGACTCGAGATTAGGATAAAAATACCAGCTGCATCTCTAAATGATCAGAAGATGTTCAAGGGCATTATAATATGGTGCTAGCATTATATGGCACACAAACCTAAAATCTTTAAAGATACCCAGAAAGCTAAGTGAGTCACTTTGAACAGAAATTTCGCTGACCTACTGGTTCAAAAACTTCAGTCTTGGTCTCTTGTGCTCCATGACTGCTCAACTAATCCAAACAGATAAAAACAGGTTCAGAAAGAAGTAAAATACTATAAGGCACTCGAAGCAGACCAACTGTTTTCGCTTAGGTCCAAAGGATTTAGACGAGATTTCAGGGACTGTAAAAGATTTGTGTCAGTCAGTTGGATGTTGGCTAGCTGTCGTAGTCTGAACGTTTTGTGAATGACGAAAAGAAGTAAACTGTGATACCTAGGTTAGGTTTCCCCTAGTCCATGGATGCTACATACAACAGCATTGTATTTCTTGACATAAACAATAACTCTGATTCACTGGGTAGGAATGTCCTTTAGAACTGTCTGTTAGAGCGATAAATTATCTGTGAGAGGCTTATCAATAACTCCATAAACCTACATGATAACCAGGAATGAAGTCAAACTCAGCTCAGCAATCAGTGGTCCTCCTCAAGGCAATTCTGAGAGAGATGTGTGGTGATGATGAAGATCTAACATCAGGGGGAATAATTCTCGTCCTTCGGTGTATGAACGATATCATCTTGCTGTGGGAAACCATTTGGGCTACTCAAATCATGACCACTCAGTTAATGATCATTAACTCCAGTTATTGTTTATTCTTTCCACTGATAGAATATAAGGTAGGTCTGCGTCTATCACCAGTGATACATCATTGGAAGTAGTCGGAAGCTCATCTAAATGGTTAGCTGTATGAGTGCCATTTAAGGTGTAACTGGTGAAATTTACGATCAAAATTCAAGTCATATTTGGCAGTATCGTGAAGTTAACTTTGCTTTATAAGGAGTTACTTTGAACAATCCTTATCTGTACTCTGTACTCCCGAAGGTGAGCATGTTTGTCGACTCTTTGTTTCATCCAGCTGTTTCAAGTGAACTCTTTGCATCCACTGTATTCACCAGGTTCATCATCATCTATGAATGAGCTTGATAAAGGTTGTCATTCATTTACAGACTTTAGTGTCCGGAGAATGTATTCCAGTTGCCATCTGAGTGCTTAGCTTACTACTTACTATCTGCTATGCCTGGTTCTGGTGGAAAGAAGTGAAGAGGTGGCTAGTATAACAGCTAGGATCGTAGGATGGATGAAACACTGTGTCGGGTTAGCATCTTTCTATGCCTCAAAACCATCCAGATAAAGTTTAAGGGATCATGCAAATTTATGAGGCAAGAAAAATACCATTTTGTGTCAGTTTGTATTGTTCATTTTCTCCGACGATATCGTACCGATTGTAAAATCCAGATTAGAAAACTTTGAAAGGTACTTTGAAATTTTTATTGACTTTATATGTTTCATAATGGGCTGTTGCTTTGTCTGCTTACTAAAGACTTCTTGAAATCTCTCTTCGAATTTCCTCAGGATATATGCTTGGTAAGCCTAGCGTCCGGACAAACGCAGACACACACACAGAAACACATGACATTTGTACTGCTCTTCTGGCATGAATTAAGTTCCAATACGGTTGGTACTATCAACTGACAGTCATCCCTTACTTCACATAATTCAAGGAGTGTGAAGTTAGCATGACATTTGTGTCCTATGGTGTTAAGTTTTCTAAGAGTAATTCCTCCCTTTGGTGTTTTGAAAGGATCGTAAGAAGTATTTATTTATTCTGGACTTTAGGATCAAAATAAAAACTGTAAACCGAGTTGAAAAAAACCTGACTGTGTGATCAGTGGCTCTCTAAATACACGTGCTGGTTTCAATTCACCCACATTCTGTCGGATCAGTCCACTGACTCTCGAAACATTTTCCTAATCTTCTCCCGATAAGGCTTCATAATAGTTTCTGACCGGTCAAAGATCCTGTTATCGTATGGCGATGAAGTCTGACATATATTCCTAAATCTCTCCTATCGTACACCATTGCTTCCTTCTATACCTAATGTTTCCAGGAAGACTGAGTGTGACTGGTTACATTCAAACAAACAATAACAATTGAGTTTATTATCTCAGGCTGACAGGCTGATTGTCTGTAATAACCTCGTTCCCTTCGACGTTACCTAAACATGAAATGGGCTTATCAACTTTCAGAAGTCATAACTGACTACTCTTGAAAAATCACTCCGCTTCCTTCTGTTCCTTTGACAACCATTTAACGTCTCTCCAACAACATTTCTGTAATATCATCATCAGTTTCTGCCATCTATTTACAAGTTGCCAGATTGTCCATCTCATGAAACAGCATTTCCAATATATGTCGATTCTCTACGCACACCCTCCATGTGAGATGTTAGTTGAGTGACGGTTAGGTTAGAAGCAGACTGGTAGTGATCACATGAAGACGTGAAGTCTCTGAGCGTTGGTGTGAGAAGTAGAGAGAGGTGTAAGCTTGTCAACTGAGGTCCTGGAAACAGCACGGACCAATGGTTGTGTTCCATTCCTCGTTGTATACCACCATGAATTGTGACACAATTTGAGACGATGGACTAGTCTCTCAGGATACTCCTTCATCTGTCCAACTGTCTATCTGAAGCAGAACGTTGAAGAGGACAAAACATGTGATTGAGTTTTCACTTCTCCACGGTTTATCACCACTGTCTCCACATGCAGATGAAGATGATGAAATGCATAACTGCCTCATTCATTAGCTCTACACTCAGATAAAATATGTCACATTCATTTCCTCTCAGGTGACACACAGTTCCTCAACTTCTTCTTCCGAGATTATCAGCTTATCCACTGAAATATTCACTCACACAATCAAATTTTACACCTGTTAATGTGTAGCGTCAGGATTTCAGAGTCGACGTCTCGACTCTAAAGTCAGCACGTTACATCATGTGAACAGTTGACAGGTATCGAACTTCCAGACTTCACCAGCTGACTTCAATCTTCTTCTCATTCATCATCATCTCAAAACTCTTCATCATTGCCTCCTTCTACCCACTCTTCATTACCATATCTGATTTCTCTCAGCTAACCATTGCTTGTCAACGCTTCCATCTCCTAATACACATTATATAGTTGGTTGTCTTTCAGATGACACCACACAGCACACTGACAATACTTTCACCAAATCATTTCGGTTGAAGAAGCATTCAACTGATTTCCTAGTTGTCTAGATGATGGATGGAAGGCGATTTCATCAATGAATAATAATGAATGACGATTACGAGTGTGGAAACTGATTTCGATAGTGGCATGAATCGATGGCTGTCTTAGATAATATTCTGCATGAACAGGTTATCATATATAGCGAATGAATGATGAGTTGGGTGGAAAGATGTTTTCTTGAGACTATCAGATGATCAGTCAGTTGGAATATATTTCAGTGTGTAATGTGTGTTAGTTGGTTGGTGAATTTTGACAAGCCATTTGGAATAATGAGATGAATTTGTTATGATTTATGAAGGATTTATTGTTCATTTCATGAAGACATAGATAGGTTAGAATACCTGTCTCTGTGTGTGTGTGTGTGTTTATGTGGAATAATGGTGATTTGTATGTGTTGGTGCCATATTGTAACTGGTTTCACATACTGAGAATATGAAAACATCACGTTTAATTGATAATCAATGACTGGATTTGATTTGATTTGATTTACTTTACTTTTCTTCTACTCGATATTTGAGTAGCCTGAGAAAAGTCTATAATTTTTGAAGGAATTTATGAAGTTAATGAATGAAAGTGGGGAACAATTCTCAGCATGTTGAAATCATTTCAGACATAAACGATGGTAGGTGGACTACAACAGCTATATGATGCTACATGTTACATGCCAACTGATTCACAATGGGAAGCTGAGTGACGCCTTCGAATTGAAGATAGGAGTAAGATAAGGCTGCCTGCCTACCATCACCCATTATCCTCCTGATTGTGGTTGACTGGATCATGCAGCAAACCGTGATTAGCGAGGAGATGGGTATACGTTGGCTGGACCGATGAAAAGACACCAGACGAAGATTTGGATTTCGCCGATCATCATTTATGTCTAATATGTTGTTGCACAAACTCGAAGATGTACAGGTGAAAACTAACAGGTTGACAGAAGAGGCGAGGCAGCGAAGACAGGACTTCAAGTGGATGTAGAGAAGAAGGAGGTGATGAAGATATCCAACCAACCAACAACAGCAGCAACAACAAGAGGCACCGATCACCACTAACAGGAGAAATATAAAGGAAGTTGTTTCTTCCACCTACCAAGACAAGGTAGAATCGTTTTGACTGCAGGCAGCACATGCACAGATGAGAATGTGAAAACCAGGATGGGAAAGACAGCAACACAGGCTTTCATTAATCTGAAACCAGTGTGTAAATCTACTGCACTCCACTCAGCATGTGGAACATGATCCGGATTTTCAACACTAATTCAGTCAAGTCAGTACTGCTGTATGGTTCAGAAGGTTGGCACGTCACGAAACGCAGTTCGAACAAACTACAGACATTCATCAACAGCTGCCTTCTATAATATAAGTGAAAAACTTGGGCAC
Organism: Heterobilharzia americana; assembly: GCA_944470555.2. Taxonomy (NCBI): domain Eukaryota; kingdom Metazoa; phylum Platyhelminthes; class Trematoda; order Strigeidida; family Schistosomatidae; genus Heterobilharzia; species Heterobilharzia americana. Next base: position 34,205,271 of record OX104133.1, read on the forward strand.
TGTGGTAGAATGTAGTTCCATATGAGATTTGTTTATTTGATATAAAGCGCACAGTGATATAGTATTATTTAATTGATACAATTAAAGAATACTGTATCACTGTGCGCTTTATATCAAATAAACAAATCTCATATGGAGCTGCCTTCTATGCTCACTCGATACTGAATATCAGATCAGATGGGGAGAATAATAAGAATAAGTAAGAGGGAACTCTGGCTGGCTATCGACGAACCAATCATGAACCTATCACTCAACAAACATGCACTGGAAGGAAGTGGATATGGATTGAGCATACACTGATATGGCCAACTGGGGACATCACAAGTCAGGCCAGGCCAGGCCAGGCCATCAAGTGGAATCTAGATGGGAAACGACGAGTTGGGCGTCGGAGGTAAGGGTGACATGGAGGAGATCATATGAGGAAGAAGTGAAAGCATCTGGGCAGCAGTGGAGCCAGGTCCAGAAGATTGCAGAGAAGAGAGTACACTGGAGATGCGCTACTGAATCCCTTTATCCCACCCACTAAGAATCCAAAGGAAAACTGAGGAACATAATAATAAATGTAAGATGGACTACAAACTTTCATTTGGAATCAGATCGTAATCGAGATGTCGTACTGACTGACTGACTGATTGATCGTTTCATATTCATTGAACACGTTTTCATGGTTGTGAAATTATTATTTGAAACCCCAGTTGATAATTATTTCGCTTTGTAGTCCATATCTCTCCAGTTAATTCGATTAGATTGATCAGCCAGTGTGAATATATCACATCGATGTATAAATCCTTTCACATTATCATAGTTAAATAGATGAAGTATGAATAGGAATTTGATTCAATCCCATCTGACACTGAAATCCCAGTTGGATTGTTGAATTCATGAAGAATTAATTATGAGTATGAGTGTACCAATTATTATCAGCATCTGTGTAAAAGTGATGTGACTTTCAAATATTTCCCCATGTTGTGAACTAGTCAGAGTCAGTGACCTTGAATAGGATTGGCTGTTTTGTCATCATTGTGTATACTTAAGCTTAATCGGATAGGATGGATGATATTTAGTGATAGGCTTGCCCGTTTTCTGATTGGTCAGTCATCTACTGAATCAAAGATGTAATTCAAACCTATGAGCTAATAAAAAGGCTGATACATTTTACTTGCTAACAGGTTATAATATTAAAATCATTTTGTGATGCCAACTCAGCATACTAAACTGCAACGGCACGATGTGTGACGAGTGTGTGACTTTTGAATTTCACATTAACAAGAATGATAGGCAGTGAAAGTATCTAGTTAAATAGTAAGGTGAAGATGATCCAGTAATGACGAAAACAGTCTTCATCAGATGAATCATCAAGTTAAGAAGATATAATGAATCTACTCGAACTTTCAAACCTTGATCGCAATCTTAAATAATATTCTGCATGGACAGGTTGTCATATATAGTGAATGAATGATGAGTTGGGTGGAAAGATGTCTTCTTGAGACTATCAGATGATCAGTCAGTTGGAATATGTTTCAGTGTGTAATGTGTGTTAGTTGGTTGGTGAATTTTGACAAGCCATTTGGAATAATGAGATGAATTTGTTATCAAGTATGAACGAATTATCGTTCAATTCATGAAGACATAGATAGTTTACAAGCAGTTTTCATCATGGACTGACATCAGTTGGGGAAGCATTGGAAATCTGGGAGCACTGAACAGCTGTTTCGTCCTAGTATGGGACTCCTGAGCAGTACGCACCCACGATCCGCCTAGGGGTGGAACTCAGGACCTTCAGGTTTCACGGCGAACGCGTTAACCATTCAACGACTGGGTCGGTTTCCACTGGTTCACAATTTCCAACTTCTGTCAATTGACGACACAGCGCGACTGTCACCCAACGTCTTCATTCAGTTAGCATCCACTTCACTTCCGACTGGTTGACCCCGCTGTTCACGTCTCTGATGAAGCCGCTTTCCAGTGCTCCCGCATTTTTTGAAATGTTCGCCATATAATATGATTCCATGATGCATACTGCTTCGTTATTAAAAATCCCCATGCATCTCTTTGATATGCTATTTTGAATACAGAAATGAATTTTCTCTCTTTTTTTACCAATGATGTTGAATTCAATCTTGACAAATTTATCTCTTCTGCCGAACTCACCTGCTTAACGTTGTTACTAGTTACTAACTAGTCCTATGCCCGAATAAACCGGAAATTTTTGGCATATGGCTTGCAACCCTACCCCTACCGTATAAAACGAATCCGATCTATAAAGAAACTTCAAATCAGAAAGAAAATAAAATGAAATTAAAATAGACCTGTTCCTTGCTGCAGTCGCAGAGGCGAAATGACGCCAGTTGGTGAAAGGCATCGGGAAGCCAGTCAATCGATGTGTCTACTCTTCTCTCGATGAAAGCTAAACTGAGAATGCGGACATGGAATGTCTGCACCATGTATGAATGTAGCAAGGCTGCTCAGATTACCAAAGAGATGAGAAGGTATGGCATGGAAGTGCCAGGAGTCTGCGAGTAATCTGCAAATGTAATGGAACTAGACTGTCCAAAGTGTCAACTGGAGAGTCAATAATCTACGTCAAAGCCAGGATCGGAAAAGCAGGACAGGCGTTCATTAAACTGAAAGAACAAAATCCGGATTTTCAACACCAATTCAGTCAAGTCAGTGCTGCTATATGGTTCAGAAGGTTGGCACGTCACGAAAAGCACTTCCAACAAACTACAGACATTCATCAACAGCTGCCTACGCTCGATACTGAAAATCAGATGGTGAGAAAGAATAAGCAACAAGGGACTCTGGGAACCAACTAACCAGGAAGCTATCACGCAACAAACATGCAGAAGAAGAATGTGGAGATAAATTGGGCATATACTGAGATAGCCGACTGGGGACATCACGCGCCAGGCTGTTGAGTTGAATCCAAAGGGGACACAATGAGTTAGGCATCCTAGGTGAGGGTGACATAGAGGAGATCATGTGAGGAAGTAGTGAGAGCCTCTGGGAAGTTGTGGAGACAGGTTTAGAAGACTGAAGAGAACAGAGTTGAATAGAGACGTGTTACTGAAACTCCATGTTCCACTAGGAACCCAAGGGAAAAATAATAATAGCTTATAATACCAAGTTGATGATGTGGCCAACTAAGACCAGTAATGACAGACATCATGTCACGCTTAGAAAACATCACCTTTGAACTTTGAATTTTATAAAACTATACTTTACTTAAGATATATTGATGATAATTTTATCATCTATGAAAATGTTAAACAAGCCATGAAACCTGATTCAACATTTCAACAATACACATCATAGTATTAAGTGTTCAGTGGAATTTTCTCAATTTATTTTTCAACTGTAATGAAGATGACTTGTGTCTGATGTCACACAAACTTGAAGATCTACACGTGAAAACTAACAAGTTGGCAGAAGAGGCAGCGAGGGGAGACGGGACTTCAGGTGAATATAGAGAAGACAGAGGTGATGAAGATACCGCACCACCACCATCAACAACAACAACAAACTCCAATCACCATCAACGGGAGAAACTTAAAGGAAGTAACCTCCTTCACTTATCTAGGAAGCACTGTTTCAACTACAGGCGGCAGTGGCACAGACAAGGATGTCAAAGTCAGAATCGGAAAAGCAAGACAGGCGTTCATTAGACTGAAACCAGTGTGGAGATCTTCTGCACTGCACTCAGCATGTGGAACAAGATACGGATTTTCAACACCAACCCAGTCAAGTCAGTGCTTCTGTATGGTTGAGAGACTTGGCGCGTCACGAAAGGGATTTCCAATAAACTATAGACATTCATCAACAACTGCTTACGCTGGCTCGCTACTGAAGATCAGATGGCCAGGATAACAAGAATAAGCAACAAGGAACTCTGGGAACGAACCATCCAAGAACCTATCACTCAACAAATATGCACTGGAAGGAAGTGGAGATGGATTTGGCCGACTGGGGACATCATGCGTCAGGCCAGTTGCTCGAGTGGAATCCCATGGGAAGCGACGAGTTGGACATCCGAGGGTGACATGGAGGAGGTGGTGCGAGGAGGAAATGAGAGATTCTGGGCTGTCCTGGAGCCAGGTTGAAAAGATTTCAGAGAACAGAGTTCACTGGAGATGTGCTACTGAAGCCCTATGTTCCATTAAGAACCCAAGAGACTAATAATAATAGTAATAATAATGAAGATGGTACTGTAGAGTGACTTTTGTCTAATCAACTATAAATGAGATTCAGAAAGGACGTTATGCTAGATGACAGAGAGATTAAAGCTCTCAAGAAAAACTTCAAAAACAATTTCAATTAATCGAAGAATACACACTAATCATTATCGGATGAAGTTCATTCAAACTTACTATAAAAGTGACAAGGAGAAATAAGGATGATGTTTTACTGTTGAAAAGAAACCAGTGTTATTTTATTTTATTTGAACTTCAGAGGAGATGATAATGTGATAAGAACCAACAGATGAATTAGGAGTACACTGTCCAAAACCTATCCAGTTGTGAGACTTATCTTGCTGGATGATAACAAGTACATGGTAAGAACACAGAAATGGTTACATATTAAATTTACTGAATAGATGCCAAATGGTCAACACATTTTAGAGATTCAATCGTGTTCAACAATGCAAGATATCAAATGGGTGACGATGAAATCCTTTTACAGTAGTCACTAGACAAAAATTGAGTCTCAGTATCATTGTACCCACGTGCACAACCTCAACACTCCGTCACAACAGTAATACTGTCTTATAGCTTGACTTTATAGGTTATATTCAGTTCCCCTTTTCGTTGTTCATCCCTTCACTGCACTCGTTCTTATTCTGCTTCACCATCCTCCTCTCTTCTGTCAGCTTCCATGTTTCCGTCCATATCCATTCATTATCTTCTTTCTTCTTCCTTCTGAATACGGTTATGCAGGTTTGTTTCCACACCTCATTGAAAGAGTTCCAGTATTCTTTCACAGCGGTTTCTTGAGGGATGTTGCTCAATATCTCCTATTCCTTCTTGATGGCTGATGTGAAATGAGATTCCATATATTAGCTGCAGTCATTGCTTATTGTGTTCAGTGTTTGCTGACATCATTCATACAAGGAGTTAATCTGAATCTCAAAAACTCTACTATAAACAACATCATATTTCATAGACAATCCTTGAAACTCTTGTCTACACCTAAACATATACATTGATTGTTATAAAATGGGAATATCACATATAATTATTTATGTATAAGAAAGTTTAAAAACTTACCACAAACCAACAGCATAAGTCTAGGCCCAAGGTCTCGTGCAGGATTTAAAGCACATCCAGCATTCAATGCAAAACAACCGACTAAAGCATAAACCAAAAACGCTAAATGTAATGGATGTAAGTATTCTGGAAGTTTCCATCCATTGGGATCAGAAATAGCCAATGCTCCTGCTGCTAACAATGCAGTTCCTAGCACTTGATCAAGGAAACAAGTTAGATGAGATGCTCCTGGATTAGTGACAAATATACCACCAGTTGAATTCAATAACAGTTTGCCTTCATCATATTTGTCAGCATATTCCATAATTTTTTCATGATATACACCGAAGATCACCACAGCACCAATGAAACCCCCCAACACTTGAAATAAAGTATACAATAGTACACGTCGAAATTGTAACTTTCCAATTAAAGCGAATGCAAGTGTCACAGCTGGATTAATATGTCCAGAACCACATTGTCCCGAGAAAAATACTCCCATGTAGACAGCAAATCCCCAGCCCAAACTAACAGATATAAATGTTCCATGTGCATGTCTACCATGATCACCTAGAAATACTTGAGCAAGGACACCACAGCCAAATATTACTAGAATTATTGTACCAAAGAATTCACCTAAACAAGCTCGTATTAATGGACGTGAAGTCAATCGAAATCGATCAGCTAATGCATGCTGTCGTGCAGCATATCTCTCTGTACATGTAACCATCTTTTTCTTTTGTTGTGATAATCGGTATCGCTTTGATGGAATAATTTTTTTTCAAAGTATTAATTCAATTGAAAATATATCTTAGATAAGCTTTTGTTTATAGAAGTCGATTATCTATGTGTATCTAGATGAGCAGGTTTGTCTGTAGATGGGATGATAACGTGTTTACTGACTTATAAGTATCCTTATATGTCTATGTGTGTGTGTGTATGTGTGTTGGTGTGCGTAGCTGGATCACTAATGAGGAAGAATGTGTAACGATCAAATCAAATTGGAAGATGATATGCAAATGAATGAGCTGTGAGGCGAAACTGGAGATTAAGTCATTAAGACTACTTTATATATACTTACGCAGACATACTAACACAACCACACACACACACACACACACACACACACACACACGTGGTTAACTTTCTACTCATAGCCAATACAGCAACAACAAAACAGTAGAAGCAGCCTACTGTCAATTAACAAAATGTGGGATGCTGAAATTTGTGAAAATCAAAAGGAATTCCTAACTCAGTATTCATAAATAAGTATCAGTACTAGTGCTACCGTTTGCTTATAACACTCATATATGTCACAAGATGTGAATGTTTTATTCTCTGTGTTCATAAATGGAATGCGTTTTGTCTTGTTTTTTTCAATTGCAACATTCCCATCCTGAAAAATTACATGACTCATTCAAGCATTTCAACGATGATTTTTTTTTATCTATGTGATAATAAATGACTCATTCTGGTAGATAAGATGGCCATCTTACTCACTCACTGTAAGATAGGCTGAAATATCTGCTTGAAGAGATAGGCACTGACTGATTTCAAAGTTTTTAAACTCTGTCCAACCCTGAAATTCATTCAATAGCGTCTAAAATCGTTTGCATTAGTTCAAGGTCATTGCTGTAATGTTGAAATGTGGATAAACTTATGAGAGATATAAATAGGTTGATTTAGGGACAACTACCTCCTCCCGATTTTCAAGACCCCAATCAAATGTTTTTTCAGAAATTTTCTGAATAATCTCTATTTCTATTGAATGTTAACCAATCAACAAATCATCTGACTGTATCAGATAGGATATTTTCTAACCGCCTAAACGAGATTGATGGTTTTGAATATTCTGACACATAATACTAAAACATGGGCGATTATTGGGACACTTGATTTCACTGTCTCTTCTGCTGGGAACATCAGAAATTGTTGTAAAGTGTTGCGAATTATTTACACATCTTTCAATGTTAAACTTGCAATGCAGTAGACGGGAGTGAATCACACTTACTGTTTGAAAAACAATGACACTGACTGTCTCTTAGTTTCAAATCCGTAACTCACTAATCGAAAGTCAACTCAAACCAATGAGTAATAAATAACTCTTGAAACACTGGCATTGAAAACAAACTCCCTCAAGTACATGAAAAAGTTGAGCGATAAGAATGCAAAGGGTGAAAATTTTAAAAATTATAGTGAAAACTGATGTTTATGTATGCCTGAAAAATGGAATCGATTCAGCGAGATACAATTTGTGTAAACAAGATAGTTGAACAACAAAAACAACCAGTAGAAAAACTTTCACTTGCCATGCCTATACAAGGTTGATTATACCTTGATTCTGTATTCAAAAACCTCACCTGGTTAACTAGTTCACTAGTTACTAACCAGTCCTAAGCCCGAATAAACAGAGAAGGTAAGGCATACGGCTAGCAACCCCTACCCCGGAAAATCAATCCAATCGCTAAAGAAACCTCAAAGTATATGAAAATGTAAAAAATAAAAATAGACCTAATCCTTGCTGGAATCGGAGTGACGAAATGACGCTGGTTGGAGAAAGCCTTGGAGAAGCCAGTTGGCCGATGTGTCTTATCTTTTCTCGATGAAAGCGAAAGTGAGAATGGGGACATGGAATGTCCGTACAGTGTTTGAAGGTGGCTGGCAAGACTGCCCAGATTTGAAAAGAGATGGGAAGGTATACCATAGAAGTGACTGAAATCTGCGGAAGTAGACAGAATAGAAGTGGAGTCTCCAAAGTGTCAACTGAAGAGAAGTAAATAATCTACTCCGGTCACCCAGACGACAACCACAAACACACTGCGTTTCAGAGTGGCTATCATGATGTCCCCTTCAAGAACATCGAAGGTTCTCTCTCATGCAGTGGGAACCAATCTCCTCCTGCAGGATCAGCATCATGACAGCAAGATTCAACTCGAAAGAAATCAAAGTCACAATGATTCAGTGATAGACACCTACAAATAATGCAGATGAAGAGGAGAAGGAGGAATTCTATAGACAACTGCAATCAACACTGGACAAGACTTCAGTTAGCGATATCAAAATTCTAATGGATGATATGGATGCCAAACTGAGAGTGGACAACACTGGAAGAGAATTGATCATGTGTCGAGAAGTACGTGGTGAAATGAATCAGAATGGAGAACTGTTTGCAGATTTCTGTGCATTCAAAGATTTGGTAATTCGAGGCACTGTATACAAACACAAGGATATTCAGAAAGCGACATGGATTTGATTTCACCAGATGGACAAACTACACTTAAACTCAGATCGACTTCATCTCAATATGAAGAAACTGGAGACGTAGCCTACCTGGCACAAGATCAGACAAAGAAGGCAGGCAGATGTAGGTTCACACCACTCACTATCTGGTGCAAGGAACCTACCTTCAAAATCAAGTTGAAAGCCTTCAAAGAAGTTGGTGATAGACCACAGTTCAAGTTCAACACCCAAAACAGAAACTGAAGGATGAAACTACAAAAGACATCTTCACGTCAGCCAGCAAGAAGAAATAGGAGATATTGAGCAACATCCCTCAAGAAACCGCTGTGAAAGAATACTGGAACTCTTTGAAAGACGTGTGGAAACAAACCTTCATAACCGTATTCAGAAGGAAGAAGAAAGAAGATAATGAATGGATATGGACGGACACATGGAAGCTGACAGAAGAGAGGAGGATGGTGAAGCAGAATAAGAACGAGTGCAGTGAAGGGATGAACAACGAAAAGGGGAACTGAATATAACCTATAAAGTCAAGCTATAAGACAGTATTACTGTTGTGACGGAGTGTTGAGGTTGTGCGCTTGGGTACAATGATACTGAGACTCAATAGAGACCTCAACCGAATACCTTAAAGACTGACTTCCCTCAGTAGTTTTTGCTTCACTGAGCCGCGGAGAAATCAGAAGACAAAGGCGGCCTGCGACTTCAAGAACAGCGACAACTTTTATTAGGCAAATACATGACATATTTGTATTTACAAAACTATCAGAAAGTGAAGCCATAAGTGAACCAATCAGATTTCTTGTATGAAGTCGAATTTCTCCAATCAGGTTCTTATGTCAGCGAATGCGTAAATCATGACCTGAACATGATCTCATCATGACTTGAAAATAACTCCCCTATTGGCTGCCTTTTAGTCACTACGTATCAATTACTTTATCCTATTCAGCAACATATCACTTCACCCATTCACATAAACGCCACTTCATGAACTTGGTCGATCACCTGACTTAATTGCAGAATGGCATGCGGCTTGGAACAGAAATTACAGTGAAAGCTATGTATGTACTCAACACACTTTGCAGGTGTGTAATTTCAAAACAGCATTTTTTAAGGACTGATGTCGGTTGGAGAATCATTGAGAATGTGGAATTAGTGGTCAGGTGTTTCGTCGTCCTGAATGACTCTTCAGCAGTGCATCCATGACCCCAGCAGGAGTCGAACCTATAACCTTGAGGTTTTGCGGTAAGCACGTCACAATTCTACCTCTGAGTCAAGATAATATGGTTCATATTTCTCACATCTTTTGTGACATACCTCAAGATGGGTTTTCCGAAGTTCTGATGAGAAGTCATAACCGCTGGGGTAAAGTATAGCAAGAATGTAAACGAATATTCTCCAGTGGCATGGAATTAATGTTGTGCTATATCGTGAATTGGCAGAAGTAAGGGACTGTGACCCATTGAAACCCGATCCAGGTGATGAGAAATAGCTTACTCACCGCAAGATGTAACCTGCCTCGGTTCGAACCCTGACAAAGTTGTATGTGCATACTGAGAAGGTGTTCCTTATTACGACAGGATAACTGTCCAGTACTCTCAGGTTTTTAATGCTTCTCCAAATGGTGTCAGTTGATGACAGAAGTTTGAAACTGTGGACCATTGAACTCCGCCCCAATAGCTGATGGGTAATTTGTGGTTTCTTGTGCAACCTGAAGTTCCTGAATTCGATTTCTGGAGAGATGACTTTGTGAGTGTGTACTTCTGAGGAGTTCTACAGCAGGATGAAATAGCTTCCCAGAGTGCCCAGTGGTTTCCCAAATGATGTCAGTGTGTGATGAGTACAACTTTGAAGGGTGAATTCACTTAATTGTATAATGTTATCTCAATTTATAAAAGAATGCATTCTTAGGAGATTATTGGTATTGTCCGTAAACGTGCAGAATATGTCCAACAACTCCGAAAAAGAAATCTCACGCTACAGTAGAAACTCTTGACAAAAAAGTATAATGAGTAACGATAAATCTCCTATACCTCAGAACGAACTAACAATAATAGGCCTTCTCTGAAGGGATCAAGCGGAAGTGATTGACAGGATAAATACGAAATACGAGAAACTCTACTAATGTAATGAGACACTTGGACTGGAAACGCTTAGTGACTGTTCTGCATCAGACCTGATAATCCACTTAACCGCAAAAATAAGAAGACAAAACAGAACCTGTAACTGAGAGAAATACAACTTTATTTGACAAAAAAACAGTATTCATATACAGTTTTTCCTTAGAAAATGAAGCTACTGGGTCAGAAGTTTGACATGCATTTTGATTGGTCAGCTGAAGGACAAAATTATCCAATGAGGTTTCTTTAACCCATATGAAACAAGGCTGATGACTTAAAATGTTGATTTCAATTAAAACCGTTATCCATCATTCTTCATTTTTGTATCTCATTAGTCTACCCCAAATTGTGTTTTTTTGCAAGATTACGCCATATAATACTCATATACATTCTTATAAGTAGTGGTGAATAAAGAGAAACTTAATTTGATCATCTTTTTCGGATATATAATCGAAACATTTTCATTCCCATTAAAGATTTTTCTATATTCACAGTTTAATTGAGTAACTATGAACAGTTTTGTGCTATCGGTACTTGTTCAGAAGTGGAAGTGCACATCGAAGACTGTATCATTTCGTTTTAAAACTACTCTGAATGATGCATATCTGAACTTCAGCAGTTTTCACCTAATCAGTTTTAAGATTGATTTACTGAGACCACTTTATGAGAGAGGAGAGAATATATGCATCTTGAAGGAGACTTCACGTGAAATCCATCTGAAAGAAACAATTACGTTGGTGGTGAAGAGACAGCGTTATCTATCTACATTTGTGAGTATTTCTCAAGAAATCAGAGTTTAGAGTAGTGATCTTTCTGTAAACAGTGCCATGTCACATCACATTAAGAGACCCAGGAGGTGAAATTCGCATAATGAACAAACACAATACATGAAACATATCTTGGTTTACTGAAGTGATAACAGGCATTAAGCACTTGACACCGAATCTGTATGTTCCAACAGAAACTGCAGTAGATAACTATTCACTCTGAAGTCTTACAACTTCTTGAAAACACTTTTCAGTCTCTCATCTGACCGTTTCGAATTTCAAGTTTATATTTGCTTATATCATTGAAATCCCTTCTCCTATCTATTCGTCTCTCTTTGTATCTCCAAACCTTTCAGTAAAATTACATAAGAAAGTTTCACCTATCGGAAATCATCCATCTCACTATCTGACAGATGTGCGTCTATTCTATTTACTGATGATGATGAAGTGAATTGTTCAATTTCTCTTAGTGTACAAGGTTCCTTGAACGCATGCCTTGATATCCGTCTGTCCAAGTTTCGTTTTGATGTGAGTTACTTACTTCCAACTGTCAGTGGAAACAAGGGAGCATGTTTATTTGTAATTGTAGCTCGTGAAATGCAATGAATTATGATGTTCCTATGGAGACTCATCGTTTCAAACACTGAAATGTTATCCATTAGGCTAGTAAGTCATGAGAGTTACCTTTCTGTACGAAATGAACAAAATGGAATGACATTTAAAGTCATTCAGTTCCTTCTTCATCCATTCTTTCCTAGATGTTTGAGCTATCCGGATAGATGCATAAATGAAAAATTAATTGTATCCGGAGGTTTGTGGAGATTTATTAATTGATTTCAGGCTGGAATTCACCTTAACTTTCTGAGTTTGGTCTCTGGTGGCGCGGAGTTGTAGGTGTGCACTGCTGAGGAGTTCCATACTAGAATGAAACAGTGGCTGTCCAGTACTCCCACGTTTCTAATGTTTCTCCAACTTATGTCAGTCCATGATGAATTTCAACGTTTGGATTCTCATAAGTCCATAACTACAACAGACAGGGATGGTATATTCATGTAATCATACCAACAGTCTAAAGTGCATGAGCCAACTGGTTACGGGAGGCTCAACGAACAATGGAATATGATATTGGATGATGATTGGAGGGGGATAGGAAATCTCCTCTGTGTCAGGAAATAAACTAGAGACCACCTAATTTCTGATCTTGTTTTCCATCAAGTGAGCTGTGAAACCGAACTGCAAACCAGAGTATTACTTCACTTTGATCATAATAAGTTTCTCCTGATTCTTATATAAATTTTCGATGGATTACTGTTTCTTGATTAAACACACAAGACTTTCCCAGTCAGAATTTCTCATCCTATTTTAACACAACTTAAATCATACACGGGGGAGTTTCATACTGATTATCATTTCAGTGACTGAAGTGATACACTTGATAGAACACTATGGTTGGTGACTGGTTCTAATCCGGTTGTGATGCAGATTTTCATCATCAAGGATCAATAATACCAATCTGTCAAATTGTGGCTATCTCAGATAGTCAAACTGTTCCATTAAATAAATTGCCTATCTTTCTTGTAAGGCATAAATTTACGCTAAACTTATTACGTAATAAACAGATATGATTGATTAATTGATTAATTTATAATGTAAAAATATATTCTATCAGTCAGTATCAGTGATAATTATCAATAGAAAGATGGTAAAAGAAATTTGATGAAGGAATGAATACTTTTTTATAAGGAGTAAAAATAATCAAGTTTTTCAACTAAATCGATAAAAATTCTCTAGTCACACACACACACACACACACACACACACACACACACACACACACACACGCATACATCCATAGATCGTTCAACAGATAAGAACCTCAGAAATAGAGTATATATTCTTCATTGTCAATAATACTACATTACTGTAGGCTGTATTCAATGAATATATGTGATATGTAATTATGGTCTATCACAGAGTTTTTTCAAACTCTCAGATTACCACTTTTTTTTCAGTCTGTAAAAATTATTTATTTGACTCACAAGTATACAAGTTGAAATGAATTGCATAACAGGATGAAATACTGAAAACTGTATATACTCTATTTTTCTCTTCAGTTATATTATTATGGTTATTATAGTTATAACCTCGCCTGGTTAACTAGTTCACTAGTTACTAGCCGGTCCTAAGCCCGGGTAAAGAGGGAAGGTTGGGCATAGGACTAGCAACCCTACCCCGTAAAACAAATCTAACCGCTAAAGAAACTTCAAAGCATAAACGAAATATAAAAAATGAAAACAAACTTATTCCCCGCTGGAATCGGAGAGGCGAAATGACGCCAGTTGATGAAAGCCTGCCTTCGGGAAGCCAATTCGCCGATGTGTCTTCTTTCCCTCGATGAAAGCGAAAGTAAACGTGGGCACATGGAATGTCCACACTATATTTGAACCCAGCAAGGCAGCCCAGATTGCAAACGAGATGAGAAGGTATCACATTGAAGTGCTTGGAATTTGCGAAAGCAGATGGAATGGGAGTGGACTCTCCAAACTGTCAGCTGGAGAATCAATAATCTACTCCGGTCACCCAGACGCCAACCACGAGCACACTGAGGGAGTGGCTATCATGATGTCCCCAACAGCATCGAAGGCTCTCATACAGTTGAAACCAATCTCCTCCAGGATCATGACAGCAAGATTCAACTCAAAAGGAAGAAAGGTCACAATCATACAATGCTACGCTATGCACCTACAAATAATGCAGATGAAGAGAATACGGAGAAATTCTACAGATAACTTCAATCAACACTGGACAAGACGTCAGTTGGCGATATCAAAATTCTAATGGGTGACATGAATGCCAAACTGGGAGGGGACAACACAGGAAGAGAACTAACCATGGGTCGAGAGGCGCTGGGTGAAATGGATGAGAATGGAGAATTGTTTGCAGAATTCTGTGCATTCAACGATTTGGTGATTGGAGGCAGTGTGTTCAGGCACAAAGATATCCACAAAGTGACATGTTGATTTCACCAGATGGACACATTAAAAATCAAATCGACTTTATCTCAATCTCGAGAAAATGGAGACGCAGTCTACTTAACACAAGGTGAAGAAGAGGAGCAGATGTAGGTTCACACCACTCACCATCTAGTGCAAGGGACCTTCCAAATCAAGTTAAAAGCCTTCAAGGAAGCTGGTGATAGACCTCAATTCAAGTACAACACCCGGAAACTGAGGGATGAAACTACAAAGGAGATCTTCACGACAGTCAGCCATCAAGACAAAATGGGAGATATCGGGGAACATCCCTGAAGAAAGCTGTGTGGAAGAACACTGGAAGTCTTTGAAAGCTATGTGGAAAGAAACCTGCACAACAATATTAGGAAGGAAGAAGGTGGAAGACAAGGAATGGATCTCGACGGATACCTGGAAGCTGATAGAGGAGAGGAGGATGGTGAAACAGAAGATAAACCAGTGCAAGGATGCTCAACGACAAGAGGAACTGAGCACAATGTATAAAACACTGAACAAAGAAGTAAAAAACAGTGCACGCAAAGACAAAAAACACTTCTACGAAACACCGGCAAGTGAAGCAGAACAGGCTGCAGGTAAGAGAGACCTGACGACATTGTATCAAATAACCAGGTTGCTATCTGGGAAGACATCAACACAGTTGAAACCAATAAAAGATGAAGAAGGAAATTTAATTACGAAAGAAGAGAAACAAAGGAAACGATGGGTCGACCACTTCAGGAAGCTCTTGAATCGACCACCACCTGCACTTCGTCCAGAAATACCACCTGCAGCCCAGCCGCTGAATTACAAGTGAACATAAATCCTCCAACAAAAATGGAAGTCCTGAACGCCATAAAGCTACTGAAATGCGGGAAAGCAGCAGGACCAGATGGAATACAGCCAGAAGCACTGAGAACAGACGCAGAGACAACAGCGGACATGCTCACACCACACGACTGTTGCAGGAGGTGTGGAAGGAAGAGAAGGTACCTGGCGATTGATTGGAAGAAGGGTTACCTTGTCAAACTACCGAAGAAAGGAGACCTCAGTGTTTGCAAGAACTGGTACGGAATCACTCTCCTGTCCACCCACAGCAAGCAAAATATTAAGCCACATCATCCTGGAGAGGCTTAAAGATGCACTAGATTCAAAACTACGACCGGAACAGGCTGGCTGGATTCAGGAAGTACAAATCATGTGCAGACCAAATTGCAACGCTACACTGCGCATCATCATAGAACAGAGCATAGAATGGCAATCAGCTCTCTACCTCAACTTCATCGACTTTGAGAAGGCCTTTGACAGCGTCGACCGAGAGGTAATTTGGAAACTGTTTCATTACTACAGAGTACCGCAAACCTTTATCCGCCTCATTCAACAACTATATGAAGATGCCACATGCCAAGTAATTCACAATGGGAGCAGCTTAGTGATGCTTTTGAAGTGAAGTGAAGACAGGAGTGAAACAAGGTTGCCTACTATCCCCCATGATATTCCTGATTGTGTTGTGGTGGACTGGATCATGCAGCAAACAGTGGGCAGCGAGAAGAGAGGGATACACTGGACTACGGAAAAGAACCTAGAAGACTTAGATTTTGCCGATGACTTGTGCCTGATGTCACATAAACTTGAAGATCTGCAGGCAAAAACTAACAAGTTGATAGAAGAGGCAGCGAGGGGAGACGGGACTTCAGGTGAATATAGAGAAGACAGAGACAGAAGTGATGAAGATACCGCACCAACAACTCCGACAACAACAACAAACTCCAATCACCATCAACGGGAGAAACTTAAAGGAAGTAACCTCCTTCACTTATCTAGGAAGCACTGTTTCAACTACAGGCGGGACGGACGAAGACGTCAAAGTCATAATCGGAAAAGCAAGACAGGCGTTCATTAGCCTGAAACTAGTGTGGAGATCTTCTGCACTCAGCATGTGGAACAAGATACGGATTTTCAACACCAATCCAGTCAAGTCAGTGCTTCTGTATGGTTGAGAGACTTGGCGCGTTATGAAAGGGATTTCCAACAAACTACAGACATTCATCAACAACTGCTTACGCTCGATACTGAAGATCAGATGGCCAGGCAAGAATAAGCAACAAGGAACTCTGGGAACGAACCATCCAAGAACCTATCACCCAACAAATATGCACTGGAAAGAAGTGGAGATGGATTGGGCATGCACTGAGAAGGCCGACTGAGGACATCACGCGTCAGGCCGGTTGCTCGAGTGGAATCCCCATGGGAAGCGACGAGTTGGACATCCGAGGATGACATGGAGGAGATCGTGTGAGGAGGAAATGAGAGCTTGTGGGCTGTCGTGTAACCAGGTTGAAAAGATTTCAGAGAACAGAGTTCACTGGAGATGTGCTACTGAAGCCCTATGTTCCATTAGGAACTTAAGGGACTAATAATAATAATAATAATAATAAATTATAGTTATGGTTATGGTTATTATTATGGTTTCCCTGTACTCTGTTCTCTGAAGTCTTTTGAACCTGCCTTCATGACTGCCAAGAACTTTTCATTTCCTCCTCATATGATCTCTTCCATGTCACCGTTAGTCACCGAACTCGTCGTTTCCCCTTTGGAGCGTAATATCCCCTACCATGGCCTCATCCTTACTTTCATTTTCATCGAGAGAAGACACATCGGCCGAGTGGCTTTCAACAATCAGAGTCATATCGTCTCTTCGATTCCAGTGAGGAATAAGTTTATTTTTATTTTTTACATTTTGCATGTGCTTTGAAGTTTTTTTATCGATTGGATTGGTTATACAGGGTAGGGGTAGGGTTGCTAGCCGTATGCCCAACTTTCCCTGTTTATCCGGGCTTAGGACCGGTTAGTAACCAGTGAACTAGTTAACCAGGTGAGGTTTTCGGTCATATAGTAGCAGGAAATTGACAGGAAATTCTGAGTCAAGTTGTTAGGAGTCATCTGTAAGTAGAAGAAAGTTGATATTCTCTTGGTGGTTCGAAGTGGCATCGCTCAGTGTTAAATTCGGACACTCGAAAATCTTGATCCATAAACCTCAGTTAGCACTAACTATAAACAACTTGATAGCTCTATGGGTTACCCATTACACGATCAACTCGTGTAAACTCATCTCAATGTGCGGAATGAAATCTACGGAGTATGGTATGGTTAAACAAGAAGAACACACATCGGCAGTCGAATGAATCACCCTGTATACCTTTGAGATATCATTGTGGTCTTATGTCAACAGTAAACTAGAAGCTTAAACATTTGATATGATGAATAAACTGAACCGATAAACATCATGATGTTAAGACAAGCATTGCGTTGAAAGATAAAGGTTGTCACGTACGATTTCCGCACTCTCGGTTGTTTGGCCTTCCCTGAGCTGTGTTCTAATCGTATAGCTTCATAGCCTTTCTAGACATCAGCGTCATCAGCACTAACTTCGATATGAAATGAGCTGTCAGCACTTATCTGTGAGTGATTAAGTAACTTGCCCTGATGAACAGGTTTCTGATTGGTTGTTTCCTTCTCTGTGTCATTCACATCAGGAATCGAACAAAGAACCGATAGGCCCCATGGTCAGCACGTTAGTACTGAGCCATTGGGTCAATAAATTAATTCGTTGGTAATCATGAAGAGTAGTTAGCAGTAGAATTCGTTCTATTTCAGACTCATCAGCTGTATGCACCTACCTCCTAGAAAGCGATATTGTTCCCCCAAAGACTCTAATCGCTGACTGATAGCTTCAAACATCAGAGCGCCGTTATCCACTAGGTCAAGGAACCACTTTCTAAAGTTTGTGCTCATGATGTTGTCTAGGATGACAGTGAAAACTCCACGATTAAATCATCCAGCTCAGAGAACACAACACCATCAATATATAATCTGATTGTCTTCTTTGATCTGTAAAATATGGTTTGAAGGGAACTAGTACGTTTTGTTAACAGCAGACCTTAACCTTCGTCTTAATATTATGCTGTTAGATTCTCCTCTGTATGGGAGTTTGTTTATAAGCAGCACCATTCCATATAATCTCAGTAATCTTGTCATGATCTCTATAGCAACATACTGTCATGAGAATATGATTAGTAGTAATACATTTGAAGCATAATTAGTCCATTTTATGAATTTGTATAGCGTAATTAGAAGACGTAGATTATCTGAAAAATATGGTGACGTATTGTCGCTATGCATTTGGAACAATCTAATCCCCCACACATTTACTTGTTAAGGCATAATATATGAAAACTGGAAGTGGGGGAAGGACACATATGACATAAAGGAATTCAACAATAAGAAGGATAATGAGAGGAGAAAAAAAAGGATAAGATTTGAAGACAATTTTGGTAATACGATAAAATAAGCATTACCAAGGTAAGCTTAATGTAAGGACAAACTATTTTGCACCCCATCATCGGGGGGTTAAATTTATTTATGGCTAGCGCCTCGACAAACTTAAGTATACGCCCATGATAGTTTCTGTACAAAATTGTAAAGGCTGTTTTGATATCAATCCTTTGACTCTTATCAATGATATGTTTTGCAATGGATGCGGATGATGGTTGTCTGCCATCTGTGCTTATCAATGTTTATGAATCCAGTTGCTTTTGTAGCCATTTTGGAACATGTTCCCTACCCTCAAGTGCATATCACGATTCGTCCTCTCTATGTATGTTTGTCCCACACACATACCCATGTAAATTTATAAACGCAGTGGGATGTGACACAGTCGTTTATACAGCGTTGAGGTCTGTTTAGCAGCAGGTGTTTGGTCTTCTCAACTATGATAAGCTTAGCTGCATAGTACGTTTTGCTAACAGCAGACCTTAACCTTCGTTTTAATATTATGCCATTAGATTCTCCTCTGTATGGTAACGGCATGTAATCGCATTTCTTCGAAACAGAGTACAGATTAAGTTTGAATCCTTGCAGATTTTTGCTGTGATTTATGAACTTCGATGGATATCCATTTTCCAATTTAGTGGAAAATTGAGTAGCATAATTTTGTTGACAGTAGAGATTTTCAGCTTGTAATAGGATTGTTGAAATGCTTAATGACGTCTCAGTCATAATTACTGTGTGCATAAGGTCCAATATATTTGCTTCATATCTCACCAGACAACAGAGACAGGTGGGGACGCTTGTCTATGGAGAAAATATTTTCAGTCAGTAGTCTACAAGAGCTAAGATGCCTATTCACGACCAAATTCATCAATACCCTTAGTGATGTACCACTTGCTCTACTAACATCCTTCAGAATCCTACGCATTACAGCATAGTTTGTCTTCTGGAGTTCAGGAAAGAATAAAGGGGGAACAATAAGTAAGTATAGGCAAAAGGTAGGAGTAGGCACTGAGTTATACCAGACAGTCTGAATTTCACTATGTTAATGGTACCTCGAAGGACTATCCTCGAGATCAGTAAAATATGAAGGACCAAGAAAGATTAGACAAAAAGCATACACTAAGATGGATCACACTTGATACATTCACTAATACATTACGTGACAGCAGTACTACTTCAGCTTCAAAACTGATGGAGTTGAATGTTTTGTCTTTCCTTTGACAAAGTAAGCGAAAAGATGGAAATTTTATCTGAACCATGTAATATGATATAGTCGAAGAACTTAGTTTCAGCAATCTGATCACATATCTACTTGTCACATCTATTTATATGAAGGGTATTAAAAGAATAAGAGATCATCAAGTAAACAGGCAACAGATAGTGAGGAGCGAGAAAAGGGGGACAAGCTAGAGTGCAGAAAAGACTCTAGAAGATTGGATTTTGCCAGTGAGGACCTCTGTCTAATGTCAAACAAACTTGAAAATGTACAGGCGAAAACTAACAAGTTGATAGAAGAGGCGAGGCAGCGAAGACAGGACTTCAAGTGAACGTAGAGAAGACAGAGGTGATGTAGATAGCCAACCACCACTACCACCAACAACAACAACAACAAGCTCTAATCACCATCAACGTGAGAAATTTACAGGAAATAGTCTCTTTCACCTACCCAGGCAAAGCAGCATTGTTTCAACTACACGCCGCACCGGCACAGATGAGGATGTAAAAGCCACGATCGGAAAGAGAGCAAGATAGGTGTTCATTAACTTGAAAACCAGTGTGGAGATCTACTGCACTGCACTCCAATCAGCATAAAGTGTGAATAACATCCGCATTTTCAATGCCAACATCAAGTCAATGCTTTGCTATATGTTCAAAGAATTGGTGCGTTACGAAAAGCATTTCCAATAAACTACAGATATTCACCACCAACTGCTGACTACGCTGGCTCCTTATTGAAGCTCAGATTGCCAAAATAACAAGAATAAGCAAGAAGGAACTCTGAGAACGAACCAATGAAGCAAGAACCTGTCACTCAATAAATATGCAGTGGAACGAAGTGGAGATGGATTGTATTGGACATGCACTGAGAAGACCATTCCAGGACATCACGCGACAGGTCAGGCACTCGAGTGGAACCCAGATGAGAAACGACGATTTGGGAGTGTGAGGTGATGGTGACATGGAGGAGATGGTGTGTGAGGAATAAATGAGAGGTTGTGGGTAGTCGTGGTTCCAGGTTTGAAAGATTGCAGATAAGAGAGTGTAATGGAGATGTGCTGGTGAAGCCGTATGTTCCACTGGAACCCATGGGATAAATAATACCATAATAAGTAAAAAGGTTAGACTAAAGGTAATGTATATCAATGAAGTGAAGGTTAAAAGTTACAGTGATCTCTTATCGATAAGTAACCAATTTACTATTGTCTATCGATTATTTTTAGTAGCCTGATTAATAAGTTGCCATACTTTACACCATGATGCACTTTGATAGACATCAGTTGGTTGTTAACAATCAGTAGATACTCATCCCAAAGTCATAACAGTAACCTTAAGATAACTGATATCTTCGCAAAGATTTGAAGCAACATCACTCAATGCTATGATCAGACACCGTACCACTTAACTATTCGCATCATGATTAATCCAGTGTAGGACTGGAGTAGATATATTAATCAGTTCAAAGAGATGATGAAATTCAATACTATGTCCACTTTTAAACATAGAAAGCTTGTTCTAACCTTTTAACTAGCTAAAGTTTCGACAAATATGACTAGACATCTTGAACATGTTACATAAGTAGGTCGAAGATACACAGAAACATCAATCTATTAGACTGGTCTCAGTGCCAACGTCTATTACCAGTGGTTTATAGGGTCAGGTAATTCAGCTCACGTATGTTCCAAGACACTTGTAAAAATATTGCTACTTCTCAGAATGAGGCAAAAAACTATCAGCTGAATCATTAACAAACTCATTGTAAGATCCTTCAACCTTGCAGCTACAATTTAAATAAGTAGACATGAGTTGACAGTTACATAGGTAACAGGAGTAGTAAGAGTAGTAGCACTATCAGGGTAAACTGTGGTAATACTGAGGAAGGTAGCAGTAGTAGCGCGATTGGAAGTATAAACAGTAGGATAAGTCGTATCAGTAAGATTCTAAGTGGTAGTGGTGTGAGAGGACGTAGCAGAAGTGTGAGCCATAATACTAGTAGAGATAGTAGTAGTAATAGCAGTGAAATTAGCAAACGACAGGTAGGCAGAGAGGGATATTTATTACTAACAAATGGGATAGTATTCATTAAAAACTGTCATTTCCTCTTCTTCTTCTTTCTCAATTTGCACTTCATACGCCTGCCTTGTCTCTTTCATTTCTCTTGGCGGAATCCTTCTTCACTGCTGGTAATTTCTTATGATTTCTGCCACCTTCTCGACGTATACTACTTATATCCATTCTTATCAGCAACGCCCACTACAGTAGTAGTGTGAGTAGTAGTAGCAGTGGTAGCAGTAGTAGTACTAGTACTAATGTCAGTAGTAATAGTGGTAGTAGTAGTAGTAGTGTGAGTAGTAGTGGTAGTAGTAGTAGTAGTAGTAGTAGTAGTAGTAGTAGTAGTAGTAGTAGTAGTAGTAGTAGTAGTAGTAGTAGTAGTAGTAGTAGTAGTAGTAGTAGTAGTAGTAGTAGTAGTAGTAGTAGTAGTAGTAGTAGTAGTAGTAGTAGTAGTAGTAGTAGTAGTAGTAGTAGTAGTAGCAGTTATTGTATGCTCACCATGTCGGTATACAATCAATGTTCCAATGTACACCTTCATCAATGAAATCATCAAAGAAAGGAAACTTTTCACTGAAATACTTTATCAATACTGAACTTTCCATCAATTTGAAAAAAAAATAGTTATAAACCATCACTAGTGGTTTTTGTTATTTTTACAGAAGGAACAGCTACACAAATGAATATTTCTAAAGATTTTTATTACTCTCAAGTTATGAGTTGTACATGAGTCATTAGGCGACAGTAAGTTACTGGCGCCAATCTAATTCACACTGGAGAAAGGCGTCAATTGAGGCGATTAACAGAGAGGGAGAGAGAGAGAGAGAGAGAGGAATGAATTCCATAGAAATCAATCATCAATACAAATAGACAATTTTTGAACTGTTAAATATCTGAATTACTTGCGTAAATGGAACCTCAGATATATGTGATATGAATATATATAACCTGGTTGGGTGTAATTCTTATTAATGTTGATGTTCATCATCTTTTTGACTTCTTTGTGAACACTGATACACTGATGGTATTCTCAAAGGATAAAATCTAACAAAGTGTCAACCATCCCTAAGTGATTTCCACTTATCATTAACAACATCTGAACTATAAGTACATATAAAGTATTACTATTATTATTATTATTATTATTATTATTATTATTATTGTTTGTCCCTTGGGTTCCTGATGGAATATAGGGGTTCACTAGCACGTCAGCACTTCACTCTGTATTCTCCAGTTATTTTTAACCTGACTCCACGACTTCCCATAACCTTTCATTTTATCACACCATCACCTCTATGTCACCCTCAGACCCCCACTATAGGGTCTGATGCGTGATGCTGCCTGAATGGTCTTCTCATTCTATGCCCAATTCATCTCCACGTTCTTCTGCATATTTATTGGGTTATGGGTTCTTGGTTGGTTTAATGCCAAACCACACTTCTTCCTTGCTTATTTTTTTCCCCTTCTCATCTCATCTTCCGTATGGAGAGTGGGCGGCAGCTGTTGATTATGTATGTCTGCGGTTTGTTGAAAATGCTGTTCGTGAAGCACCAAATCTCTGAATGAACCATATGGATGCACTGACTTGAGTGACTTAATGTTGAAAATCCGGATATTGTTTTTTTATGCTGAGTGGAGTGCAGTCGATCACCATACTGATCTCAACAGATTAATGCAGGAAGGTCTGTCTTGATATCTTTGCGATCCTGGCTTCGACGTCCTCATCTGTGCAGCCACCGCCTGTAGTTGAAACGATGCTGCCTAGGTAGGTAGGTAGGTGAAAGAGACAACTTGCTCCATATCTCTCCCGTTGATGGTGATTGGTGTTTGTTGTTGGTGGTGGTGGTAATGGTGGTTGACTATCTTCATCACCTCTGTCTTCTCTACGTTCAACTGAAGGAAGTACCAAACTTCCTTCGCTGTCCTGCCTCTTCTGTCAAATTGTTAGTTTTCTAATGTAGATCTTCGAGTTACGTATGCCCATCTTCTCACAGCTCCTCACAGTTTCTTGCATGATCCAGTCCGGTCCAGTCTAGTCCAGTTGACCATAATCAGGAAGATTATCGGTGACAGTAGGCGGAAACCTTATCTTACCTGTCAATCTGTCTCACTTGAGAAGCATTACTCAGCTTTCCATTGTGAATCACTTGGCATGTAGCATCATATTGCATATAGCTGTTGAATGAGGTTGATAAGAGATTGTGACATTGAAACCGTAGTATTGTAGCAGCTAGCAATTTACTTCTCGGTCAACGCTGTCAGAAGCTTTTTTAAAGGGGATGAAGTTGAGATTGAGTTGACTGGCATTCTATGATGATGCGTAGCGTTATAATTTGATCCTCATATGATTATTTTTCCTGCTAGTCGGTGTTCATGAATTTTTGAGCGATCCGACAGTTAGACTCTACAAAATAGTATGTTGAACAATCTTTGCAAGGTATTTTTTAGAATATATCTGCTGTGTCTTGGTTGTATTGTGTTCTCTGAGCTGGGTTGTTTAATCGTGAAGCTTTCATCACCTTGCTAGACGACATCATCAGTACTAACTTCTTTTGGCAAAGCATTCTTTGGATGGTACAACATGGTGTAAAGTGACTTTGTTGGTTTGTGAGCTTCTCCGATTCCTAATTGATAAACCAATCGATTGACATTCATAGTGAAATATCAATCACCATCATTCTCAACCAGCGGCAAAAATCTTTTTTATCATTTCAAACTCATAAGTGTCCACTACTTTCTTTGTAAGCTATATGGAAAGAAACCTGCATAAACATGTCAGGGAAAAAGAAAAAAGAAGATAAGGAGTGGAATGGATCTTGATGGATACATGAAAGCTGATAGAGCGGGGAGAGGACGATGGTGAAACAGAAGATAAACCAGCACAAAGATGAACAACGAAAAGAAGAACTGAGTACAACGTATAAAACACTACACTAGACAAAGAAGTGAAGAAGAGTGCTCGTAAAGATAAAAGACACTTCTACGACACATCGGTAAGTGAAGCAGAACAGGCTAAAGGTGGGAGAGACCTAACAACACTATATTGAATAACCAAGTTACTACCTGGGAAGAGATCAACACACCAGGGATGAAACCAATAAAAGATGATGACGGAAATCGAATTACGAAAGAAGAGAAACAAAGGAAACGATGGACTGACCGATTCTAAAAGCTCTCGAATCTACAACCACCTGCACTTTGTCCAGGAATACCACCTACAGCCACAGGACTACAAGTGGACACAAGCCCTTCGACGAAAGTTGAAGTCCTGAACGTCATAAGGACACTGAAATGCGGGAAACCAGCAGGACCAGATGGAATCCCACAAGAAGCACTGAAAACAGACACAGGGACAACAGCGGAAGAAACCGAAGGTAACTGCTGATCAACTGGAAGAAGGGCTACATTGCCAAACTCCCAAACAAAGGAGACCTAAGTCTTGGCAAGAACTTGCAAGTAATCATACTTCATGCCTGTACACACCAAACAACATATTAAGCCGCATCATCCTGGAGAGACTAAAGGATGCACTGGATTCGAAACTACGACCGGAACAGGCTAAGTGCATTCAGGAAGTACAAATCATGTGCGGACCACATTACAACAATACACCACGTATCATCATAGAACAGAGAATAGAATGGTAGTCAACTATTTACCTTACCTCAACTTCATCGACTTTGAAAAGGCCTTCGATTAACGCGTTGACCGAGAAGTAATTTAGCAACTGCTTCAACACTACGGTTTTAGTAGCACAAACCTTCATCAACCTCATTCAACAGCAGCTATATGAAGACGCCACATGCCAAGTAATACACAATAGAAAGCTCAGTGACGCGTTTAAGGTGAAGATGGGAGTATGTTCAGGCTATCTACCACCACCCATAATCTTCCTGATTGTCGTTGACTGGATTATGTAGCAGAAAGCCGTGAGCAGCGAGAAGAGGGAGATAAGTTGCTTGACCGGGTAAAAGATCCTAGAAGATTTAGATTTCGCAAGTGATGAATTCTGTCTAATGTCGCACAAACTAGAAGATGTACAGGCGAAAACTAACAAGTAGATAGAATAGGCAGTGCTGTGAAGGAAAACGAAACTTCAAGTGAACATACAGAAGGCAGGTGACGAAGATAGCTAACCAATAACACCACCACCAACAACAACAACAAGCTCCAATCACCATCAACGTGAGAAACTTAATGGAAGTAGCCTATTTCACCTACCCACCTCCCTAGGCAACATCGTCTCAACTACACACCGCACAGGCACACACGAGGATGTCAAAGCCAACCAGCATCGGAAACACAACATGACACGCCTTGGTGCATTAACCTGAAACCAGTGTGAAGATCTACTGCACTGCACTCCAATCAGCATAAAGTGTGAACAACATCCGCATTTTCAACACCAACCAATTCAGTCAAGTAAGTCGGTGCTTCTATGTGATGTTTGAGAGAGTTGGCAGGTCATGAAAATCATTTCCAACAAACTACAGATATTCATCAACAACTGCTGACTACGCTGGCTCCTTACTGAAACTCAGATGGCGATAATAACAAGAATAAGCAAGGAGAAACTCTAGCTGGCTGGCTGGTGACGAACCAACGAAGCAAGAACCTATCACTCAACAAATGTGCAGGGGAAGGAAGTGGAGATGGATTGTATTGTATTAGGCATACACTAAGAAGGTCGATTGGGGAGATCACATGCCAGGCCAGGCACTGGAGTGAAACCCAGATAGGAAACGACGATTTGGGCGTGTGAGATGATGGTAACGTTATGATTGAATGCTTCATGTACTGACTTCGGTGATCTGTGAAGAGATTGATCCCTTCGAAGATAGATTCAAAAGTAGCTGTAACCAATGGTTGATGTTCGATGTGATATTTCAGTGTGTTAATGTGACGCTTGTAAAAATCGGCAGATTGAAGAAGGAAGCGCATAGATAACATGTAGCTGAGGCATGATGAGTTGATAGGAGATAACACTAACTTCAATGCTCGATATACAAATAATAAGATGGAAGCAACACATCCATTCAAATGTATACATTCAATTTACTCAACACCACACATCGATTCACTCTCATCATCAAAAGATTCTTCACTGTAAAACGTAGATCACATCACTTCACAACAAAATACTACACCGACATCATATCCCTCAATGATAAACCACATAACATGAATGTGTATCCAGTAAACACATGGAAACTACTCCGATTCGATAGAGTTGAACGAAGTGCTCATGGTCATATGCATGCAGAAAACAATTCGAAAGTAGATAACACACAATCAACACTTCAATGGAAGATGGCATCATGCATATCATACACATCTTGAATATCCACATCACAACCAACCACCATTACTTAAATAAAGACACTTATTTCCTATTAAAAACTGTGATAAACACAATAAGAAAACTGTTTCCATTTGGTTTACATCATGGATTGACATCAGTTAGATGAGTATTGAAAACCTGAGACGATTGGACAGCTGTTTGCTCACCCACGATCCCGTCAGGGGTTGAACCCATGACCATTACGTTCCGTGGCCAACACCATATCATTGAGCCACTGTAGCTCCATATTTCCTATTTGTATCATTTCACGACATAGAGCGACTGTCACCCAATGTCATCGTTAAGTATTTGTCCTCATGGCCACCAGGGTTACCGCACAGATCACCACTTCTGATTGGAACTTCAGGAACCACCTATGAAAGTTATTCAGCAATGAACACTAGTTTAGTTGAATTTGGGGCTCAGTGGTAACATACTGGCCATGGAAAATGAAGGTCGTGGATTTGATCTCTAGCGGGGTAGTGAGTGCACACTGATGAAGAGTTGCATACTATTTGGACTAAAAAGTGACTGTTCAGTGCTTTAAGGTCTCCAATGTTCCTCTCCAGCATAGTTAATGAATAGTGTGTAATAGATTTCATTACCGGCGCGACTAGTTCATGTGAACTATACAGTGGATATGCATAAGTCATTCTCCATTATTGGCTTGGTTCTTATCAATTTCCTGAATAAGACGCGACTGGAAATACTTCAAACTGATGAAGCCGTAGCATCCATCTCACACTAATCAGGCAATTGATTTCCGAATTACATACTGTAGATATCCCTTGATCCCTATTGTGGGAAGTAACCAACTCACATTCTCATTTCGAGTTTTGTTCACCAATAGTTATTCATTAATTATTTATTTTTCCCTTAAATTCCTAGTGGAATATAGGGCTTCAGTAGCACGTCTCCATTACACTCTCTTCTCTGCAGTCTTCAAAAGCTGGCGCCACTACTGCCCACAAGCTTTCATTTCTTCGTCACATACCATCTCCTCCGTGTCAGCCTCAACTCGGATACCCAACTCGCCATTTCCCAACTGGGTTCCACTCCAGTGCCTGGCCTGGCGCGTGATGTCCTGGAATCGTCTTCTTAGTACATGCCCAATATATCTCCACTTCCTTCCACTGCACATTTGTTGAGTGATAGTTTCTTGCTTCGTTGCCAGCCAGCTAGAGTTCCTCATTGCTTATTCTTGTTATTCTCACATCTGAGCTTCAGTAAGGAGCCAGTGTAGTCAACAGTTGTTGATGAATATCTGTACTTTGTTGGAAATGCTTTTGCTGACCTGCCAACTCTCTCAACCATCACATAGAAGCACTGACTTACTTGACTGAATTGGTTGGTGTTGAAAATCCGGATGTTGTTCACACTTTATGCTGATTGGAATGCAGTGCAGTAGATCTCCACACTGGTTTCAGGTTAATGCACCAGGGCTGTCTTGCTGTCTTTCCGATCCTGGCTTTGACATCCTCTAGGATGGACAACATTTAATTAGCCTACTGTTCTTCAAATTATCTGTATTTGTTTACTTCATTCGACTTTCATGAACACCCTCCTATTGTTTTGTTAAACTATCACGTATAGTATTATGTAAACTGTATAAAAGTCTACATTATCAATTATTTTGAACTGAATCCCAGTAACCATTGGTTCTTAGTTTACCGTCCATACAAGACTTCTCTGAAACATTGACTAACATGGGAATCTAGCATACGCTATCCATCCTAAGTGGGAATCATCTGAATGGGAACATCATCAGTCACTGGGATGCGACTACATCAAACTGACGAGTGAATGTTTATAGTCAGTAAAAAAACCATCAGCGTGTGGATGTTTTGTTCACTTCAGCGCCATTTTGTAAACTTATTAAGGAGTAATATAGTTAGATTTCACAAATTAGAACTAACGTTATTCTCAAGTATTCAGGTTTGTATCCTTAAACTAATTTTGTACGACCTAGTCCACAGTTTTGCCGATTTCATGAAATACAAATGTATATGGAACTTCAGGAAATTAGAGAATGTAAGTTAAGACAAGAGATGGATGGCATATAACTGAAGAACCGATCTTCCATGGAAACAAGACACATATCGATTTTCTGAAGATTAGCAAAACAGTGAGAAAAACCAACAATGTGAACATGAACAGTATTCATTTCAATAAATTCTCTACAGGTTCATGTGATGGGTAAATACATTTACAAAATGGAGTGAGATCTAAGGATATTGAGATGACATACATACACAATGAATGATATCATAGTGAACAAAATGATCACGAATAAGATGATAAGAGTGATTGATCCTTGGTTAACTGAAGACTCAAGTAACAAACAACGCTTGAAAATATCCTTTCTCAATGCACAGTCCACATTCAATCAATCTTATTGCAACAGCCTCCATGATGTCGAGCAGACGTCAGTGACCTACACATCATATTCATTTGGATACAGAATGTATGACATTGAAAGCGTGATTGGCATCTATGTGATACTCTGTGTGTTGATTAAGTGCACTACCACTGCATTTTTCACCACTGGCTGGCTGGCTGTATGGTGACGAACCAATGAAGCAAGAACCTATCACTCAACAAATATGCACTGGAAGGAAGTGGAGGTGGAATGGATTGTATTGGGCATA
This sequence comes from Heterobilharzia americana, assembly GCA_944470555.2. NCBI lineage: Eukaryota > Metazoa > Platyhelminthes > Trematoda > Strigeidida > Schistosomatidae > Heterobilharzia > Heterobilharzia americana. Next base: position 34,235,237 of record OX104133.1, read on the forward strand.
CACTAAGAAGGCCGACTGGGGACATCACGCGACAGGTCAGGCACTCGAGTGGAACCCAGATGGGAAACGACGAGTATGTATTGACGCTGAGGAGATGGTGTGAGGAATAAATGAGAGGTTGTGGGTAGTCGTGGTGTAAGGTTTGAAAGATTGTAGAGATGAGAGTATAATGGAGATGTGCTGGTGAAGCGTATGTTCCACTAGGAACCCAAAGGACAAATAATAGATAATAATGCATAGAATATAAGGTGACAAGAATCTCACTTATGCTTAGTTACATTTATTCAATGTGTACTTATGGTATACAGAAATCGGTAAACAATTAGGTATCAGTAAAGGAGATTCCCCTTTTCAACGATTCCACTTCCTATGACTAAACAGTTGTATTGATAAGTGTTGACAGTAAATAACAGTCTAGTGGTAATCAATAGCTTCATATGACTGTTCTGATGTTCAAAAGATGAAAGAGACGATTCCTCTTGAAAGAAATCAGGGAATTACAATTTCGGTTGTAGTAAGGCTAATGCGTCCATTTAATGACTGCGAATAGAGAGATTAGATTTAGTGATTTGAATTACCAATGATTTGTCTATGTATTGAATGTACAGTGTTAAAAGGTTCTGGAATTATACGGAGGTATTTTGTAAATAACTTTCAAGGAACTTCTGAAGTGGCCTAGATGTTTAAAACTGATAGGATATTCAAAAATGAACCCACTGATAATAATTCCCTTTCCTCTGTGGATAATATTCCAAAATACGTTTATGAAGTTGACGATTAGTACGATCAATTTCTGTACGTTGCTCTACAGCAGTAAGTAAACTGATAGATGTACACTTATATGGCTAAAAACGATATTCATTGCTTAATGTATTTATATGTCTATTACCCAGTAGGGAATATGATTCTCAGAATAGTCAACTGAATTGTTTCTCTTTCAAACATCTTGAGTGGAATCTTTTGAGAATTTCACCTGTAATATCGCCTTTGAATTCCAGTTTTATGCACGAAGTTTTATTTGAGACAGTCAGTACCTTTTGTATTTGTCACGTTTCTTTGGTGTAATAATCCACCAATCTTGATGAATAGCCATTTTCTCGTAGAATGCTACGTTCGTATTTTTTACATGACTATTCAGTGTATTAACAGAGTACTGAATCTTTGAACACAACGAACGTATAAGAACGTTGGTTATCCTAATGAGAGGGACATGACTTTGCAAGCTGATAGTCAATATCAATCGCTTTTCTTTCAAAAAGACTCGATGAGAATGATCTCTACAGTGAACAAGAAATCTTGTTGGATCCACTTCAGTTGATCACGGCATATCTAAGAACACTTAAATACAAGGTTAATAAAGTACAAATAAGTTGGTCAATGTAGTTCCAGTCCAACTGAAATGGCTGCCTACCATCTTCTGTTCATATCATTGAAAATATCATGTGATCCAAGATGATTATTTCCCCCTCATGAAATCGGTTCCTCAGTGAGACTTTCAATCATTCAATAGATTTCATCGTTATCTGATCTGATCTGATCTCGTCTACATACAAGCCTGTCTTGTTTTGTGACATACATTTCTCAGGTTCCACTTTCACATTCATCAATCAAGTTGACACCATAATCTTCCTCTTGAAGACATTTATTGATTGAAGTGAATTCACTTTCCAATGAGTACAGTTTCACAACCCTAATCTTTAGTGTTCTGGACAACATCATTTGTGTAGTTTACTGCACAATGTATACAGAAATTGACATATTTTCCACTGAAGAATTCTTTGTAGTGTGTATATCACATGATTTCTTTCCATTCGATGTATAAATTCACATAGTGAAACCTTCGACATCATCAACACTGAATGTATGAAGTTGGTGCAGTGACTGACATCATGAAACCTGATAGGTGATACGGTGTCTATAGTCAAGTATGATAAATGTTAGGGGAATAGGAAGTGATTATCAGACTGTTTGGTGTTTGTTTGTTGTGTCAATGTGAGTGATGAGTGTGTGTAGGAGAAGGATGGAATTGACTTATTGTACACGTGGTGTATGTAACTGATCAAATCATTCACAACAACGAGTCAACTGAGTGTCAACTCTCACATTATTGTTTTAGAATGGAAATGATTGAGAAATGGAGATGTGTGCAAAGCAACTAACAACTCAGTTATGTATCAGCATGAATGTGTGTACATGTGAATGAGTGGCATGCTTCTCAATGTACATCTCGTTGATGATCCCATTGAATTTTATGCAATATAATGGTGAACAGGGTTATAGTGTATGTTGTGTTCACAGGGAGCACATTTGATGATGTATGGAGATGAATAGAGTGACAAGTGATGAATGTGAAATCCACAAATTCTTCTGTGTGACTAGTCAATTACAAGTTGTCCACAATGTAGAAGAATGAGACAGCATCTGATTAGATGTCGGCGTTTATTTATTGTGTATTATATATTGTTGAGTGTACACACATCCCTTTCACCACATCTGTCTTCATTCAGTCAACAAAATTCAAGTGTTGATCTGTTGACACGCTTTTCATTGATGGACATACTGAATACCGGAGATGATGAAACAACTCGGAGAATTCTTCTTCTCTTCTCCACTCTTCACTTGTCATCTCCTCCGCATTTGTCAAGTGTTCCATAACAAGACAAGAATAGACAACTTCTGCTTGACAAGTTCAAACATGTTTTCATATCATGTGATGTTGATGGTTGTTTATTTATTCGTTTGTTTCACAGGATATCGATAGTACTTGTGAAGACAATGTGGCAGGTGTGATTGTACCCTTTCCCTTTGCCTTCTTTTCAATTGACATTGTAAGTTTCATAGTAACAATGGAATGTTTGTAATTTGTTGATATTGTGAATATTGTTGTGTAGATGATGTGTATGTGTATGAATTGGATGGAATTATGACATGATTGTACTTATTCCACTTGTATCACTTTTCGTCATGTATCATGATAGTGTGATTTGTAAGTTGAGAGAGGAGTGGAATAGGAGACAGTGGATCAATCAGTGTTGAATTTCATCTTCCTTCTGCAGTTCATATGTGTTATATGGTGTTGATGATGACAGGGTTTGTGGAAGTGAGTGTTTCAGTTGGATGTGGACATCCGTTGCCTACCACCTAATTCTTCATCGAAAGTACTTGACTACACTGAATTTACTCTGATAGATGTGATCGAGTGACAACTGAGTTGTGTTTGTTATGTTTCATTGATGAATGAATTTTGTTTGAAATGTTGTTGGTGGTTGGTTGTGATGTGGATATTCAAGATGTGTATGATATGCATGATGCCATCTTCCATTGAAGTGTTGATTGTGTGTTATCTACTTTCGAATTGTTTTCTGCATGCATATGACCATGAGCACTTCGTTCAACTCTATCGAATCGGAGTAGTTTCCATGTGTTTACTGGATACACATTCATGTTATGTGGTTTATCATTGAGGGATATGATGTCGGTGTAGTATTTTGTTGTGAAGTGATGTGATCTACGTTTTACAGTGAAGAATCTTTTGATGATGAGAGTGAATCGATGTGTGGTGTTGAGTAAATTGGATGTATACATTTGAATGGATGTGTTGCTTCCATCTTATTATTTGTATTTCGAGCATTGAAGTTAGTGTTATCTCCTATCAACTCCATCATGCCTCAGCTACATGTTATCTATGCGCTTCCTTCTTCAATCTGCCGATTTTTACAAGCGTCACATTAACACACTGAAATATCACATCGAACATGAACCATTGGTTACAGCTACTTTTGAATCTATCTTCGAAGGAATCAATCTCTTCACAGATCACCGAAGTCAGTACATGAAGCATTCAATCATAACCTTACCATCATCTCACACGCCCAAATCGTCGTTTCCTATCTGGGTTTCACTCCAGTGCCTGGCCTGGCATGTGATCTCCCCAATCGACCTTCTTAGTGTATGCCTAATACAATACAATCCATCTCCACTTCCTTCCCCTGCACATTTGTTGAGTGATAGGTTCTTGCTTCATTGGTTCGTCACCAGCCAGCCAGCTAGAGTTTCTCCTTGCTTATTCTTGTTATTATCGCCATCTGAGTTTCAGTAAGGAGCCAGCGTAGTCAGCAGTTGTTGATGAATATCTGTAGTTTGTTGGAAATGATTTTGCTGACCTACCAACTCTCTCAAACATCACATAGAAGCACTGACTCACTTGACTGAATTGGTTGGTGTTGTAAATCCGGATGTTATTCACACTTTATGCTGAGTGGAGTGCAGTGCAGTAGATCTTCACACTGGTTTCAGGTTAATGCACCAAGGCGTGTCATGTTGTGTTTCCGATGCTGGTTGGCTTTGACGTCCTCGTGTGTGCCTGTGCGGTGTGTAGTTGAAACGATGTTGCCTAGGGAGGTGGGTAGGTGAAATAGGCTACTTCCATTAAGTTTCTCACGTTGATGGTGATTGGAGCTTGTTGTTGTTGGTGGTGGTGGTGATGGTGTTATTTGGGTATCATCATCACCTTCGTCTTTACTACGTTCACCTGAAATCCTGTCTTCTCTGCCTCTTCTGTTAACTTGTTTCATATCTAACAGGTTATGTTCAGTCACTGCGCACATGACGATTTCATCTGGCGTTTGTTGTTGAGTAGAACTGTCCAATACATCAGATCAGCCATAAACATTTCTTGCCTTTTATTGAATGGTACTTCCGAAGTCTATAGGCAAGAGATGTTGACTGGCTTGGAGTTTACATCACTGTGATAACGTGTATTATCCCAAGAACAATCAACACTAGTCGATGAGATAATCAAGAGTTATATCCAATAGACGTAATCGTCATGCTGATTTGTTAATTTATCGGGGTAATTATTCCTTAAATCATTAGATCCATAGTATGAGTACTTGTAGGTTGCTTGGACCGGCTTTACGTCATAACAGCTATCTTCATCTGACCATTACATCTTTGCATTTCTTCTATGACAGCCATTGTTTTCTAATGAGCAATGTTCCAAAGAATAATGCTGTCCTGATATGTGTCAGCAGTTATAAAAGCCACGTCCAGGCCTTCCTAAAGGTTACTACCAAACAATCAACATTTAAGTGTATTCCATTAATAACACTGACTATAAAAAACTTTTGACGGATCACAGTGATCTCCAACCACTCATGGATAGAAACCAACAATGTGAACATGAACAGTATTCATTTCAATAAATTCTCTACAGGTTCATGTTATGGGCAGATACATTTACAAAATGGAGTGAGATCTAAGGATATTGAGATGATACACATACACAATGAATGATATCATAGTGATCAAAATGATCACGAATAAGATGATAAGAGTGATTGATCCTTGGTTAACTGAACACTCAAGTAACAAACAACGCTTGAAAATATCCTTTCTCAATGCACAGTCCACACTCAATCAATCTTATTACAACAGCCTCCATGATGTTGAGCAGGCGTCAGCAACCTACACATCATATTCATTTGGATACAGAATGTATGACATTGGAAGTGTGATTGGCATCTATGTGATCCTGTGTGTTGATTAGCTGCATTACCACTGCACTTTTCAACACTTTCACTTCACCCTTATCAAATCAAGCTCATAAATCCTCTCGTATCCCGAGATACACCTGCATAATCGTACATCCCATGTAACTCGTTTCACAGGAACAGTTAAATTGATTGATGTATGCAAAATATACAGCTAAGATTAGGTAGGCTATGCCTTAGTCTTCGATTGAGCATTTACCAAGCTGCATAGAACGGCGTAACTACGCCTTGTCATAGAATATCATCTACAGTATCTTCGTTGAGTTACAACCACACAAAGTGAAGGTTTCTTATCCACTGTCATCAATTCTCATGAATTTATTCAGATATCCAATTTTACTTTGAATATCACGAACACGAAGTAGTCCATCTTCCACATTCTCCCTAAAACAAATCAACCTTATTCTAATCTAAATACCACGCACTTTATTATTATTATTATTATTATATTATTATTATTATTATTATATTACGCTTGTACTTCATCGACACAAAGTTATGGCATCAGTCTCCTATCCACACTTCTCAGTATACACTCAACTTCCTTCACTATCATTAGTAGTATTACATCACGAAAATGCATCATCGAATCATCGATTCCATTCTCATTTATGAAGTCATCTGATGGATGAGGAGTGTCGCTGTTGAAATGCTTCACAATACAATTAATACATACACATTTATCAAAGACTAGATAAGTATTATCCACATATTCAACTTGATAGTCAACTTGATATTGACTATTCAATCTTATAAAGGATTATTTCATCTGATATCTATCTGCAAATATTTGGCTCAATGCAGATCCCATTACCTCACTCGATCCACTTGTCTCTACAGATTACTGTTGAAGACGAATTGAATATTCATTGAGTATTGTTAGCCAAAATCTCCTTCAAATTCAGATTAGGAATGACAATGTCCAATTTCCTTTCTACTAATTGTTCGTAGATGTAATCCACGGGTTTCTCATCACACTGACATTAATGAACATAGATGTAAGATGAAGGGATCTCACGGATTTGTTTAAAACACAGATTACAACTTCACTGAAATATGTAAAAATGCTGAAGTAAATTGTTCCCCGTGACTTTATTCCAAACTCCAAGTTCCAATACTCCATCATATTTGATCACTTCAACTTGTCAACTAACCTTCCACACAACTGACATACTCATCAATGTAACAACTAACTAGTCGGGATAATTGACCAACTGAATCATCTCGTCAACTCGATTGATCAGTTGAAATCGTCTGTCTAACTGATGTCGAAGAAGTTGATCTTATCTCACCTCATACTTATTCACCTTGCTTCTTATGATATCCTTCGAATACAACAACAACAACAACAACAACTGCTTACATTCTACTCACATTTCAGTGATGTCGCCTTCCACAGAATGCATATGACTGAGGAATCCGTTGATCAATATGACAGCTGAATTGTGTTGTGTATGGAATGAATGATTGAGGAAATGAGAATATCAGTATGAAAGTTGACGAGTACATTAGCCATGTACAATTAGGAAGTATGTTTCACCTCACTTTCATCTTTCTTGCCAATCATCATCAGCAACCAACAACAAACTCGAAGAAGATTTCCATTCATTTAAATATTCAAATGTGAATTATGGAGTGGTGATATGCTTGACTTGAACAGGGAAACACTCAACTTGAAATCTGTGAGAAAGTATCATCCTCCTCAGGATTGCTCATATATCGGGATGTTGAAGGCTTGCAGAAAAGCAATTCATATGAAATGGTGTTTCCTTCAGCTTCGTTTCACAACACTCAACACTCATACTGAAATACCCTACACCTGAAGGTCACATTTTTCAGCTTACTTGGTAAACTGAAAATTTCAACATCCATCACGTTGCTGTTGACAACGGAATGAGTGTTCAATTCTCGTAATTGGATGGTGTGAGATTGTTTGTGAGAGGAAGAACTTTGTAGTTTGTTGTTGTTGTTGTTGTTGTTGTGGTGGTGGTGGTGGTGGTGAATAGTTTGAGGTAGATTTTGGGTGATTAGTGTGACATTTGGGTATACGGTTTGTGGATTGAGGTGACATTAAGACCTAGTTAGCAGACATTGTGTGTTTCAGCTCTGAGTGGTTAAATCACAGCTAATTGTACAATCTTATTTGTATATAATTTAGTCGAGGTAACCAATCTACAGTTTGATATTTTTTTGACAGTTATTGCAGATTTTTATTTTGGGGTAGTATTCCTCAACGAGTAACCTCGTGCGATCATGGAATATGTTTCTCAACGAACGTCCTCTATAAAACCTTATGAACACGTAGACGTCGATTGAAGTGGACAATGGAAGTAACTTTTGTTTAGCATTAAGATGAACGAAACGGCGGGTGGAATATTCCGTCTGTAATATCACCTCAAAATTTCACATTCATATGGATCTTCTTTTTTAATATACGTTTTCTCATGAAGTTTTATTTCAATACGTTTAGCGTATTCTCTAAAGTGTTATCTCTTACTGATGTCTTCAGACAGAACAAACTAAGCCATTCAAATTTGTCAGTTGCTCATTCCATGTTGTTTCCCTCTTGACTAATCTATTCAAACATTCATCAAGTTTCCAAATTATTAACAGGTCAAGAATCGCTACTTTGAAATCATTTTCTTCTTCTCAGGTGAATTTACCTCATAGATGGTAATCATTAAATGTTTTCAGTAAGATTTATAAATCATAAATCATATATCTCTTAGTATATAAGTCTACCTTATCAATAGTGTTGCTTGGAGTATTACTCTCCATGACTGCTAAGAATTCACCTAACACATGGAAGTAAAGGAAACCATCTCTCTCTCTCTCTCTCTCTCTCGATAGATCTCATTGTTGAATATAATCTGAATATTTTAACGCACACCTTATCACTAGTTTCATCAAGTAAGATATTGATCTTCTTACATTTACACCGTGTGAGCTAAGATAGTGGAACATTTGCCACTGGCATTTATCACCTTAATATAATCAGCAAATTCGAACTTAACAAGCAGGAAATATTCTAAGACTTGCCTTCTTGAATGTTTTTAAAGTCATTTTAAGCAGTTGCCTACTGAGTGATAAGAAGAATGAAATAAATTGCGTTATCTTAATACACTACTCTGACTGACTGAAAGTCGAATAACTCAGACAATGAGATTATTATTATTATTTGTCCCTTGGGCTCCTAGTGAAACATAGGACTTCGGTAACAAGTCACTATTTCACTGTCTTCTCTACAGTCTTCTAAACCTCCCTCCACCATTGAACATAACCTTTCATTTCTTCTTCACATAATCTCCTCCATCTCACCCTCATACGCACAGCTCGCCGTTCCCCATTGGCCTTCCGCTCAACAGCTTCACCTGGCATGTAATGTCCCCAAACTGTCTTTTCAGTCTATGCACAATTCAATCCAATTCATCTCCACATTCTCCTTCTTCATATTTGCTGGACGATAGATAAGTTCTTGCTTAGTTGGTTCGTTGCCATCCAGCCACAGTTCCTCCTTGCTTACTCTTTCTCCCTTTCTCATCTGATCTCATCTTCAGTATGCAGTGAGGGTAGATGGCAGCTGTTGATGTGATGAATGTATGTAGTTTGTTGGAAATGCTTCCCCTAACGTGCCAAGTCTCTGCATGAACCATCACATAGAAGCAGTGACTTGTTTGACTGACTTAGTGTTGGAAACCCGGATCTTATTGTTTATACTGAGTGTAGTGCAGTGCAGTGCAGTAGATCTCTACACTGATTTCAGACTAATAAAGACCGGTCTTGCCTTGCCAATCCTGGCTTTGACGTCATCTGTGCCAGAGCCGCCACCTGTAGTTGAAACGATGCTGCTTTGCCTGGGTAGGTGGAAGAGGCTACTTCCTTCACACTTCTTCCGTTGATGGTAATTTTTGCTTGTTGTTGTTGGTTGAATATCTTCATCACCTCTGTCTTCTCTACGTTCACCTGAAGGAAGTGACATCTTCCTTCACTACCCTGACCCTTCTGTCAACTTGTTAGTCTTCACCTATACATCTTCGAGTTTGTACGACATAAGACAGTAGACATAAATCGTCATCGGCGGTAAAATCCAAATCTCCTAGGGTCTTCTCACCGGTCAAACAGCGTATGCCCATCTTCTCACAGTTTCTTGCATGATCCAGTCCAGTCCAGTCCAGTACAGCTGACCACAATCAGGAAGATGATCGGTGATAGTAGGCGACAACCTTATCTCACATGTCAACGTGTCTTCACTTGAGAAGCATCACTAAGCTTTCCATTGTGAACCACTTGGCATTTGGCGTCTTCATATAGTTGTTGACTGAGGTTGATAGAGGTTTGCGGCACTGAAACTGTAGTGTTGAAGCAGCTGCCAAATTACTTCTTGGTTGACGCTGTCGAAAGCCTTTTGAAAGTCAATAAAGTTGATCTAGATAGTTGACTACCATTCTATACTCTGTTGTATGATGATGCGTAGCGTTGAAATTTGATCCGTACATGATTTGTACTTCCTGAATCCAGCCAACCAGCCTGTTCCGGTAGTAATTTTGAATGTAGAGTATTTTTAATTCTCTCTATGATGATGTGGGTTAACATTTTGCTTGGGGTGGACAGGATCATGAATTTGCTGTACTGTAGTTTGTTTTTGCTGCATAGTTGTGAAGCGTGTATATGTCATTTTATCACCGTCTCAGTAATGCAGAAGTCAGACGTGGAGTTTCGGGTTGGCGAACAAAGTAGGCTGATATGGTTGTGAACCTTCATCAGGTGAGATGACTGGCAGTTTTATGTGTTACACACAGCTATTCACTTACATTAATCTGTACAGGATTTGTTCTCGTGTAGAAGTGACTTTCATGAAGTGGTGCGACGAACATCATAATTTTATACTTCTATTGCTTTGGGATTTTACAAATGTATGTTTTCTTTGTGTCTACTGAAAAGTGTCTCTTCGATGAATGAATCTCATTAGATAACAGCAGTTGAATGCCTCCTCGAAATCAGTTGATGAGATCAGGATTTGATTGGGTATTGGATGTACGCTGCTAAGGGGTCCAAAACAGAGACGAAACCACTGTCCAGAGCTGCCAGGTTTTCAGTAGTTCTCTGTATTTATAGAATGAATATTAAGAATCACGTCAATGATAGTAACAAGATGAGTCGCTTGAACTGCATACAAATATCGACTGTTCTCCTTTAGAAACTTATACCTTCACTGAGCCGGGAAAATCAAAAGACAAAAACAGGCCTGTAACTGACTGTAAGGAAGACTTTAATTTGACAAAAAAAAAAGCATGTCATTTATGTACACAGTTTTCATCATCACTGGGTCAATAATTGGAATATTTATTTTGATTGGTCAGCTGTAGCGTAAAATTGACCAATAAGGGTTTTCTTGACCACACAGTAACATAAAGTAAAACTTGATATGCAAAACGTATACTTTAACGATTGATGACTTAGGTTACTTTGCGTCATTCTGCAACTGAGGAAACTTGTTAATACGTCGAAAGTATATTAGTATCCAATGTTCACTGTTCAAAATGACTTCGTGAAGCTTTCGAAGAATGTCAAGATACTCATGACAAAGCTAATAGGAAGCTAATCTCAGCTTTTACTAAACTTTCAGTCAACGTTAAGGATATCAGATCATGGCATAATGAATAGCGTTTAATGTAAGCTAATTGTTATGTAATATTAGTGTGAAACTGGTGAAATCGCTTTTTCAATTTTTATCCAACACTAATTTGTCTTTTACTTAACAGTAATTTCATATAGATGATTATAATTACTGTTTTTATAACCTAGAAAAATAGATGCATATATTAAGTATGAGGTTATGGATAAGCATATTCAATAGTAATCTACTATTTCATTCATCTCTCTCTCTACTTCTATCATGTATAATGAAATGCATTAATGTATTTTTGTTATGCATAATACTACTGATAATCAGGAGTAGTTTGTTTATCACTTAAACATGAAAGTACATTTACTTTTTGAAGAGTAATAGAGTAAACAAAGTGAATCTGTGTATAGTTTTCGTATAGTTGATTATCACTTATATATTCATAGTAAATTGTTAATGAATAATGGTGATGGATAGTGGCTAGGAATAGAATCGAGGATGCTCATTTCATCCTATCAGGAACTCATCAGCTGGATGTACTTGCTTCCCAGTGAGTGATGTTGTTCCCAATGGAATTGAGACTCAGGAGCGATCGCTTCAAACGCCAGGGCGTTACTCACTACACCAGAGAGTCCTAATCTCGGTGGGAACAACATCACTCACTGAGAAGCAGGCACATCCAGCTGACGACTCCCGAATAGTACGAAATGACCATCCTGGATTCCGCTGCTAGCCAAGATCCATCATCAATATAATTAGAACTCAGGCAATATCAAGGCATCCGCACACGAGCCCATACGCCAATAGAGACCGATCAGTTTGGTCCAGCCAACGACGGTAACATATAAAAACAATTATACTAGAATAATAGTGGTTTCATGTTCTCTAAGGTTTTACATTATGCTGCGAATGTTTCACATCATCAGACTTGCTGATATTCTCTGCACAACTAACTTCATCATGAAATGCACCTTTAGATAATGTTCTTATTGATGTCAGATGTTGTCCAGTAGTAAGCTGGGGAGGAGATTATCTCCACATTCTTTTGCGCTGATAAATGCGTTTCGATAAAGTTCAGTGAATAATAATGCCATTCATGCAGCTGACATGAACATTTGATGGAATGTTAAGTAGGTTACAACTAACAGAAAACCAATGTGGAATGATCAAATGACGAATTCTAATAGATGGATCCTTATGAGTCGAGAGGGAAATCTTGGTTGTATTGTGTTCTCTGAAGGGCTGGATTGTTTAATCATCTAGCTTTCATCGGCTTTCGGGACGACATCATTAGCACTAACTTCAGTATGAAGTGCTCTGTGATTGGTTGTTTCCTTCGACTGTCGTGTCATTGACTGACTACATAGATTTTTCTGTTGGCTATTCCTCTGCTTCACCTCTCACCCTTCTGTCGTTCATCATTTTTCTCATTGGTTCATGGATTGGGTCTATGTCTATACATCTGTTGATTGCTGACTGACTGTCTGATCTGAATGACAAGCTTCTGGGAATTCTCTGATGATATTCTTTGTAATTCCTCTCTCCGTCCAACATTTCTACATTGTCAAAATGGAATTCATGTCCATATTTGTGTTATGCACATGGATTGATGAAATGTCGTGTATGATGTTTAATAGCTAATTGGTGTTCTCATGTAGATGAAGGCGAAGAAGGTGACCACATTATCCGATGATTGTAGTGTTGACTACAGTTGGTTATTGTAGTTGATTTTGTAATTGATATTCGGTTTGTCTTGTTTGCTTGTTGCGTCCCCTTTGGTCTTCATAATACTGTTTGGAGGGATTTTGTTGATGAATAAATGTCCACACCAATTCCAAGTGGTTTACCTCAACAATCTTGTCGTGATTTCTGACAGTATTCTTTATGTATGACAGGACGATGAATCCAATGAGACTATCATTTTTTGCTGTGGTTAGATTGCGATTCAGCAACTCGCTTGGCATTCATTATTTCATTATCTTATTCTGTTCCTGTCAATTTGAAATGTCATCGTTGAGTATCTCTCCAGTTACTCAACTGAGTTAATACCACAGGTGACTGCTTATCCTTCGAACTTGACGAAGTTCATCTCTTAGCAGTGGTTATCAGTTTAGCTATTACTATCATAATACGTACATAGTAACATGCTCATCATCATCAACTAGTTTTCTTTTGAAAACAGAAGTTGATTAGTGTTAGTTCATCTCTGACACTTTCTTCATCACACAGTAGATGAAGTTTATATCAACGGCATTGTAAAGTTTTTATATTGTGTAGTGCATAGTGCATAGATTCTTATTTACTTACTCCTCGTCTTTCCAGATGACCGACATGTAGAGACCTTCGACTGAAGAGAATGTTGGACATCTGTTTATATGAGTTACGATGTTTGTCCACAACTGTCTTAACTAGAAGGTCTAGGGGTACACTACTAGTTCTGCTGTGACGATCTTCAAAGTTCTATGCAATACACACCCCAGTCTTTTTTCAATAATCTAGGAAGGAATAAAGTGGAGCAATAGAGGAGAATAGACAGAATGGAGGAGTTTACAAAACATAAGAGGAGAGGCTGTGTTATACCACATACTCTCAACTTCCTAATATAGAATGTTAGATGGAAACATCTTTTGGAAATTAGTAAGATATAGGGAAGGACCAGAAAAGGTCTGAAGTAAAACAAACACACCGAGATAAATCACACTTGTAACATTCTCCAATGCACAACTATGAATAGAACAGGAATCATGAGAACTAAGCAGTTTACCCACGTTCTCGAAGGACCGTCGTTTAAGAGTAGACAGAAAGGAAATCATTCAGTTGGTAAGAATCTGTTGAAGAGCAGACAGGTGAGGTATAGAAACTGTTAGGTCATGACGGTATTTGATGAGATCCATAATATCTACAGATGGTAATTGATGCAGACAGCAAGAGAAAAGACAGCGGGTAAGGAAGGCACCTTGGGGAACACTAGTCACAGTAAGCAATGAGGCGCAGCGCTTTCCTTTGTGAATAGTACATTGTTTTCTTTCACAGAAATAGGAATGCAGCCACCTGATTATCCAGGACTCAGTATACGTCCACTGTAGCTTGTCCAGTAGAAGAGATTCCAAGACACAATCCAATGCTGAAGTATAGTCTAAAAAAAGACATATCTAACATACTTGGCACATTGTGATATAAGAAGGTGGTGGCATCCAAAGTACTTCTTCTGCTTTTATGTAAAAATTGATTAGATTCTCTGAAAGCTTTCAATGAGGATCCAAGCATAAGTATTCTTAGCTTCTTCATTATTCTCAAGAACGGAGAGGTAACCAAGATTGGACGGAATTTTCGACATGAGGCTGAAGTCGGTGATTCAGTTACAGGGACTGTTTTAATTTTTTTTTTTCCCATGCAGTGAATATGAAACTTGTGAAGGGTTCACAGATTTCCAAGTTTGTAACTTGGACATTTTTTCAGTCGAACCTAAATCCCTTTGCATAAATGTGAACTATAAATCAATACACCAAGCACAATTCTTCATTCTTATAAATGTGAAGGTTACTCATGATCTCTAAACTCAGTGTCCAGCTTAAAAGTAACTAACTGAATCAGAAGTATAGCTGAACTCAAGTTTTTACTCAAACTGTCTATTAATAGTGTTCTATACAAAATTCATATTTTTATAAATACTTTGAAATAATGGAGAATATTTGTAGCTCAGGTGGATGGTCTTGGTTGTATTGTGTTCTCTGAATAGCTGGGTTGTTTAATTGTGAAGCTTTCATCGCCTTACTAGATGACATCAAATTCACAATGGAGAAAGAGTCAAACAACCAACTACCAGTCCTGGATGCTTTAGTCACTAGGACAAATCCCAGACTGCACGGAGACCCAAGTGTACAGGAAGCTAACACACATTGACTGACCAAATCCTCAACTACAAGAGCAACAACCCAACAACACACAAAATTAGTTGCGTTCAGATCCCATTCAAAATAGCGAGAACACACTGCACTGCAGTACAACAACTTCAGGGAGGAACGAAGAAAATTGCTTGATGTTCACCCTAAAGAAGAATGGCTACCCACCAATCTTTATCACAAAATGCCTATCCCCTACATCATCAACTACATAGTCATCGACAGAAATCAATAAACGCATCATCCTACCATACATAATATACCAGAAATGATGACAAGATTGCTGAGATCACTTGCTGGAATTCATGTGGCCACTCATAAACCAACAAATTCCCTCGAAACATTATTATGTAGAGCAAAGGATACAACAACCAGAGAAGACAAACTGAATATCATTTACAAAATCAACTGAAATAATTGTAGTCAACACGCCACATTTGACAAAGTGGCCCGATCTATCAACTAATGAGAAAAAGGGTTAAACGATAGGAAGGTGAGAGATGAAGCAGAGAAACAGCTAACAGAAAAATCTATACAGTCAATCAGTGACACAACAATCAAAGGGAACAACCAATCACAGAGCACATCGTCAGAGTAAGCCAGTAAATCACTCAGGGAGGAATACTGATAGCTCATTTTATAAATACTCCCTTGTAAAACAGGACTTGATTCACCTAAGCGTCTGAAGAAGACCAGCATTGTGATTCTGAAACAAAACCTACCAGTATAAAGTGGCCAAGATGTTCACATAATTACACAACAGTCACTTCTCATACATCTTAGGCTCTAAGATATGCATAATTTCAATGAATTCGTTACCTTCAATAACATTTATGTAAGAATAGGTTATAGATATGTTGGTAGTCATCAAAAATTGTTTATCTACATCGAAGAAGAGGAATTTGTAAAGCGTATAAAGGATTTCAGTAACTAGCGACCGGTTCTTCATGCTACCTGTAGGTGATGAATCAAAGTTAAGAAAATCATTTATTGAAATCACTATTGTACACACATATACACTTACACAAGTAATACGCCTGAACTGTAACCAGGTGAATAAACTATCGGATAAGTTACATAACAGACAACTTGAATTCATAATTTAGGCACAAATGGTTCATTTCCATACCGGTTGCTCAGCGAACATCAGTAAATATGTTTCGCCCACATCCCCTTTTCAACAGTTCGATAGACTTGAATAAATGAATTAGAACATAGGTAATTGTAAAAAGTAAAATCATATTTCCCTTAAACATTTAACATTCCTGTTTTCTATTTAGTAATAGGTTGAACAATCTGGGAAGTATTCTTCATTCAACATCAAATAGGCAGTAACTGTGCACTGTGAGTAATTGGTTTATGAAATGATCACTGATCTTTTGATTCACACATGTATATATATATCACTCTCTTGCTAAAATATATATATTTTATTCATCAAAGTCAGGTGTTGTAATAAACCATTACACATTCTATGTGTCTATCATCACCTACAGTGTAGAGATAAGCTACATCAATCATCATCATGTAACTTTCATGAAATCTGTCAGTCTGTATTGACATAAAGCAAATTACCATGTGTGTGAGAGACACCTTCAATCTCTTGAAAAAATATTCACTTCATCAACTAGTTGGTTTATTTTCAAATGAAACATTCAAATTGTAACCAGACATAGCCGATGTTTAACAGCATAGAAGGACGTCGACACTGCATATTTTGTCTGTTTGTTGTATGTTATGAGTTGGCGTGATGGCCGTCATGATGGTGTTGATCACATTGATGATAAAAGGTTCGATTACTTGGTTTATCAGTGAAACATTATCTATATTTCTGAATAAATTTGCCAGATAAAACCGTTTTCCTGGTAGAATGGAGACATTCTAATGTTCATTCACTCAGTCATATGTTGGTAGGATGAAAATGTTTTCAGTAGAAAAAATTTTGTTTAAATTACCAATTTTTTTATTCGTGTACAGTTTTTAAGAGAAAAAACGTTGACTAAACTGTGAAACAGAAATTTCACTTTGTGACTGTACACTGATCACAGATGATAACAAAAGTGAAAGTGAACCAGCAACGGTTCGAACCACTTACCTCTGACTTACCCACTCAGAGCTGAAACACACAATGTCTGCTAACTAGGTCTTAATGTCACCTCAATCCACAAACCGTATACCCAAATGTCACACTAATCACCCAAAATCTACCTCAAACTATTCACCACCACCACCACCACCACCACCACAACAACAACAACAACAACAACAACAAACTACAAAGTTCTTCCTCTCACAAACAATCTCACACCATCCACTTACGAGAATTGAACACTCATTCCGTTGTCAACAGCAACGTGATGGATGTTGAAATTTTCAGTTTACCAAGTAAGCTGAAAAATGTGACCTTCAGGTGTAGGGTATTTCAGTATGAGTGTTGAGTGTTGTGAAACGAAGTTGAAGGAAACACCATTTCATATGAATTGCTTTTCTGCAAGCCTTCAACATCCCGATATATGAGCAATCCTGAGGAGGATGATACTTTCTCACAGATTTCAAGTTGAGTGTTTCCCTGTTCAAGTCAAGCATATCACCACTCCATAATTCACATTTGAATATTTAAATGAATGGAAATCTTCTTCGAGTTTGTTGTTGGTTGCTGATGATGATTGGCAAGAAAGATGAAAGTGAGGTGAAACATACTTCCTAATTGTACATGGCTAATGTACTCGTCAACTTTCATACTGATATTCTCATTTCCTCAATCATTCATTCCATACACAACACAATTCAGCTGTCATATTGATCAACGGATTCCTCAGTCATATGCATTCTGTGGAAGGCGACATCACTGAAATGTGAGTAGAATGTAAGCAGTTGTTGTTGTTGTTGTTGTTGTATTCGAAGGATATCATAAGAAGCAAGGTGAATAAGTATGAGGTGAGATAAGATCAACTTCTTCGACATCAGTTAGACAGGCGATTTCAACTGATCAATCGAGTTGACGAGATGATTCAGTTGGTCAATTATCCCGACTAGTTAGTTGTTACATTGATGAGTATGTCAGTTGTGTGGAAGGTTAGTTGACAAGTTGAAGTGATCAAATATGATGGAGTATTGGAACTTGGAGTTTGGAATAAAGTCACCGGGAGCAGTTTACTACAGAATTTTGACATATTTCAGTGAACTTGTAATCCGTGTTTTAAACAAATCCGTGAGATCCCTTCATGTTACATCCTTGTTCATTAATGTCAGTGTGATGTGAAACCCGTGGATTACATCTACGAACAATTAGTAGAAAGGAAATTGGACATTGTCATTCCTAATCTGAATTTGAAGGAGATTTTGGCTAACAATACTCAATGAATATTCAATTCGTCTTCAACAGTAATCTGTAGAGACAAGTGGATCGAGTGAGGTAATGGGATCTGCATTGAGCCGAATATTTGCAGATAGATATCAGATGAAATGATCCTTTATAAGATTGAATAGTCAATATCAAGTTGACTATCAAGTTGAATATGTGGATGATACTTATCTAGTCTTTGATAAATGTGTATGTATTAATTGTATTGTGAAGCATTTCAACAGCGACACTCCTCATCCATCAGATGACTTCATAAATGAGAATGGAATCGATGATTCGATGATGCATTTTCGTGATGTAATACTACTAATGATAGTGAAGGAAGTTGAGTGTATACTGAGAAGTGTGGATAGGAGACTGATGCCATAACTTTGTGTCGATGAACTACAAGCGTAATATAATAATAATAATAATAATAATAATAATAAAGTGCGTGGTATTTAGATTAGAATAAGGTTGATTTGTTTAAGGGAGAATGTGGAAGATGGACTACTTTGTGTTCGTGATATTCAAAGTAAAATTGGATATCTGAATAAATTCATGAGAATTGATGACAGTGGATAAGAAACCTTCAGTTTGTGGGGTTGTAACTCAAGGAAGATACTGTAGATGATATTCTATGACAAGGCGTAGTTACGCCGTTCTATGCAGCTTGGTGAATGCTCAATCGAAGACTAAGGCATAGCCTACCTAATCTTAGCTGTATATTTTGCATACATCAATCAATTTAACTGTTCCTGTGAAACGAGTTACATGGGATGTACGATTATGCAGGTGTATCTCGGGATACGAGAGGATTTATGAGCTTGATTTGATAAGAGTGAAGTGAAAGTGTTGAAAAGTGCAGTGGTAATGCAGCTAATCAACACACAGGATCACATAGATGCCAATCACACTTCCAATGTCATACATTCTGTATCCAAATGAATATGATGTGTAGGTCACTGACGTCTGCTCGACATCATGGAGGCTGTTGTAATAAGATTGATTGAGTGTGGACTGTCCATTGAGAAAGGATATTTTCAAGCGTTGTTTGTTACTTGAGTGTTCAGTTAACCAAGGATCAATCACTCTTATCATCTTATTCGTGATCATTTTGATCACTGTGATATCATTCATTGTGTATGTGTATCATCTCAATATCCTTAGATCTCACTCCATTTTGTAAATGTATCTGCCCACAACATGAACCTGTAGAGAATTTATTGAAATGAATACTGTTCATGTTCACATTGTTGGTTTCTATCCATGAGTGGTTGGAGATCACTGTGATCCGTCAAAAGTTTTTTATAGTCAGTGTTATTAATGGAATACACTTAAATGTTGATTGTTTGGTAGTAACCTTTAGGAAGGCCTGGACGTGGCTTTTATAACTGCTGACACATATCAGGACAGCATTATTCTTTGGAACATTGCTCATTAGAAAACAATGGCTGTCATAGAAGAAATGCAAAGATGTAATGGTCAGATGAAGATAGCTGTTATGACGTAAAGCCGGTCCAAGTAACCTACAAGTACTCATACTATGGATCTAATGATTTAAGGAATAATTACCCCGATAAATTAACAAATCAGCATGACGATTACGTCTATTGGATATAACTCTTGATTATCTCATCGACTAGTGTTGATTGTTCTTGGGATAATACACGTTATCACAGTGATGTAAACTCCAAGCCAGTCAACATCTCTTGCCTATAGACTTCGGAAGTACCATTCAATAAAAGGCAAGAAATGTTTATGGCTGATCTGATGTATTGGACAGTTCTACTCAACAACAAACGCCAGATGAAATCGTCATGTGCGCAGTGACTGAACATAACCTGTTAGATATGAAACAAGTTAACAGAAGAGGCAGAGAAGACAGGATTTCAGGTGAACGTAGTAAAGACGAAGGTGATGATGATACCCAAATAACACCATCACCACCACCACCAACACCACAACAAGCTGCAATCACCATCAACGTGAGAAACTTAATGGAAGTAGCCTATTTCACCTACCCACCTCCCTAGGCAACATCGTTTCAACTACACACCGCACAGGCACACACGAGGACGTCAAAGCCAACCAGCATCGGAAACACAACAAGACACGCCTTGGTGCATTAACCTGAAACCAGTGTGGAGATCTACTGCACTGCACTCCACTCAGCATAAAGTGTGAACAACATCCGGATTTTCAACACCAACCAATTCAGTCAAGTAAGTCAGTGCTTCTATGTGATGTTTGAGAGAGTTGGCAGGTCATGAAAATCATTTCCAACAAAGTACAGATATTCATCAACAACTGCTGACTACGCTGGCTCCTTACTGAAGCTCAGATGGCGATAATAACAAGAATAAGCAAGGAGAAACTCTAGCTGGCTGGCTGGCGACGAACCAATGAAGCAAGAACCTATCACTCAACAAATGTGCAGAGGAAGGAAGTGGAGATGGATTGTATTTTATTAGGCATACACTAAGAAGGTCGATTGGGGAGATCACATGCCAGGCCAGGCACTGGAGTGAAACCCAGATGGGAAACGACGATTTGGGCGTGTGAGATGATGGTAAGGTTATGATTGAATGCTTCATGTACTGACTTCGGTGATTTGTGAAGAGATTGATTCCTTCGAAGATAGATTCAAAAGTAGCTGTAACCAATGGTTGATGTTCGATGTGATATTTCAGTGTGTTAATGTGACGCTTGTAAAAATCGGCAGATTGAAGAAGGAAGCGCATAGATAACATGTAGCTGAGGCATGATGGAGTTGATAGGAGATAACACTAACTTCAATGCTCGAAATACAAATAATAAGATGGAAGCAACACATCCATTCAAATGTATACATCCAATTTACTCAACACCACACATCGATTCACTCTCATCATCAAAAGATTCTTCACTGTAAAACGTAGATCACATCACTTCACAACAAAATACTACACCGACATCATATCCCTCAATGATAAACCACATAACATGAATGTGTATCCAGTAAACACATGGAAACTACTCCGATTCGATAGAGTTGAACGAAGTGCTCATGGTCATATGCATGCAGAAAACAATTCGAAAGTAGATAACACACAATCAACACTTCAATGGAAGATGGCATCATGCATATCATACACATCTTGAATATCCACATCACAACCAACCACCAACAACATTTCAAACAAAATTCATTCATCAATGAAACATAACAAACACAACTCAGTTGTCACTCGATCACATCTATCAGAGTAAATTCAGTGTAGTCAAGTACTTTCGATGAAGAATTAGGTGGTAGGCAACGGATGTCCACATCCAACTGAAACACTCACTTCCACAAACCCTGTCATCATCAACACCATATAACACATATGAACTGCAGAAGGAAGATGAAATTCAACACTGATTGATCCACTGTCTCCTATTCCACTCCTCTCTCAACTTACAAATCATACTATCATGATACATGACGAAAAGTGATACAAGTGGAATAAGTACAATCATGTCATAATTCCATCCAATTCATACACATACACATCATCTACACAACAATATTCACAATATCAACAAATTACAAACATTCCATTGTTACTATGAAACTTACAATGTCAATTGAAAAGAAGGCAAAGGGAAAGGGTACAATCACACCTGCCACATTGTCTTCACAAGTACCATCGATATCCTGTGAAACAAACGAATAAATAAACAACCATCAACATCACATGATATGAAAACATGTTTGAACTTGTCAAGCAGAAGTTGTCTATTCTTGTCTTGTTATGGAACACTTGACAAATGCGGAGGAGATGACAAGTGAAGAGTGGAGAAGAGAAGAAGAATTCTCCGAGTTGTTTCATCATCTCCGGTATTCAGTATGTCCATCAATGAAAAGCGTGTCAACAGATCAACACTTGAATTTTGTTGACTGAATGAAGACAGATGTGGTGAAAGGGATGTGTGTACACTCAACAATATATAATACACAATAAATAAACGCCGACATCTAATCAGATGCTGTCTCATTCTTCTACATTGTGGACAACTTGTAATTGACTAGTCACACAGAAGAATTTGTGGATTTCACATTCATCACTTGTCACTCTATTCATCTCCATACATCATCAAATGTGCTCCCTGTGAACACAACATACACTATAACCCTGTTCACCATTATATTGCATAAAATTCAATGGGATCATCAACGAGATGTACATTGAGAAGCATGCCACTCATTCACATGTACACACATTCATGCTGATACATAACTGAGTTGTTAGTTGCTTTGCACACATCTCCATTTCTCAATCATTTCCATTCTAAAACAATAATGTGAGAGTTGACACTCAGTTGACTCGTTGTTGTGAATGATTTGATCAGTTACATACACCACGTGTACAATAAGTCAATTCCATCCTTCTCCTACACACACTCATCACTCACATTGATACAACAAACAAACACCAAACAGTCTGATAATCACTTCCTATTCCCCTAACATTTATCATACTTGACTATAGACACCGTATCACCTATCAGGTTTCATGATGTCAGTCACTGCACTAACTTCACACATTCAGTGTTGATGATGTCGAAGGTTTCACTATGTGAATTTATACATCGAATGGAAAGAAATCATGTGATATACACACTACAAAGAATTCTTCAGTGGAAAATATGTCAATTTCTGTATACATTGTGCAATAAACTACACAAATGATGTTGTCCAGAACACTAAAGATTAGGGTTGTGAAACTGTACTCATTGGAAAGTGAATTCACTTCAATCAATAAATGTCTTCAAGAGGAAGATTATGGTGTCAACTTGATTGATGAATGTGAAAGTGGAACCTGAGGAATGTATGTCACAAAACAACACAGGCTTGTATGTAGACGAGATCAGATCAGATCAGATAACGATGAAATCTATTGAATGATTGAAAGTCTCACTGAGGAACCGATTTCATGAGGGGGAAATAATCATCTTGGATCACATGATATTTTCAATGATATGAACAGAAGATGGTAGGCAGCCATTTCAGTTGGACTGGAACTACATTGACCAACTTATTTGTACTTTATTAACCTTGTATTTAAGTGTTCTTGGATATGACGTGATCAACTGAAGTGGATCCAACAAGATTTCTTGTTCACTGTAGAGATCATTCTCATCGAGTCTTTTTGAAAGAAAAGCGATTGATATTGACTATCAGCTTGCAAAGTCATGTCCCTCTCATTAGGATAACCAACGTTCTTATACGTTCGTTGTGTTCAAAGATTCAGTACTCTGTTAATACACTGAATAGTCATGTAAAAAATACGAACGTAGCATTCTACGAGAAAATGGCTATTCATCAAGATTGGTGGATTATTACACCAAAGAAACGTGACAAATACAAAAGGTACTGACTGTCTCAAATAAAACTTCGTGCATAAAACTGGAATTCAAAGGCGATATTACAGGTGAAATTCTCAAAAGATTCCACTCAAGATGTTTGAAAGAGAAACAATTCAGTTGACTATTCTGATAATCATATTCCCTACTGGGTAATAGACATATAAATACATTAAGCAATGAATATCGTTTTTAGCCATATAAGTGTACATCTATCAGTTTACTTACTGCTGTAGAGTAACGTACAGAAATTGATCGTACTAATCGTCAACTTCATAAACGTATTTTGGAATATTATCCACAGAGGAAAGGGAATTATTATCAGTGGGTTCATTTTTGAATATCCTATCAGTTTTAAACATCTAGGCCACTTCAGAAGTTCCTTGAAAGTTATTTACAAAATACCTCCGTATAATTCCAGAACCTTTTAACACTGTACATTCAATACATAGACAAATCATTGGTAATTCAAATCACTAAATCTAATCTCTCTATTCGCAGTCATTAAATGGACGCATTAGCCTTACTACAACCGAAATTGTAATTCCCTGATTTCTTTGAAGAGGAATCGTCTCTTTCATCTTTTGAACATCAGAACAGTCATATGAAGCTATTGATTACCACTAGACTGTTATTTACTGTCAACACTTATCAATACAACTGTTTAGTCATAGGAAGTGGAATCGTTGAAAAGGGGAATCTCCTTTACTGATACCTAATTGTTTACCGATTTCTGTATACCATAAGTACACATTGAATAAATGTAACTAAGCATAAGTGAGATTCTTGTCACCTTATATTCTATGCATTATTATCTATTATTTGTCCTTTGGGTTCCTAGTGGAACATACGCTTCACCAGCACATCTCCATTATACTCTCTTATCTGCAATCCTTCAAACCTTAAACCACGACTACCCACAACCTCTCATTTATTCCTCACACCATCTCCTCAGCGTCAATACACACTCGTCGTTTCCCATCTGGGTTCCACTCGAGTGCCTGACCTGTCGCGTGATGTCCCCAGTCGGCCTTCTTAGTGTATGCCCAATACAATCCATTCCACCTCCACTTCCTTCCAGTGCATATTTGTTGAGTGATAGGTTCTTGCTTCATTGGTTCGTCACCATACAGCCAGCCAGCCAGTGGTGAAAAATGCAGTGGTAGTGCACTTAATCAACACACAGAGTATCACATAGATGCCAATCACACTTTCAATGTCATACATTCTGTATCCAAATGAATATGATGTGTAGGTTGCTGACGTCTGCTCGACATCATGGAGGCTGTTGTAATAAGATTGATTGAGTGTGGACTGTGCATTGAGAAAGGATATTTTCAAGCGTTGTTTGTTACTTGAGTCTTCAGTTAACCAAGGATCAATCACTCTTATCATCTTATTCGTGATCATTTTGTTCACTATGATATCATTCATTGTGTATGTGTATCATCTCAATATCCTTAGATCTCACTCCATTTTGTAAATGTATCTGCCCATAACATGAACCTGTAGAGAATTTATTGAAATGAATACTGTTCATGTTCACATTGTTGGTTTTTCTCATTGTTTTGCTAATCTTTAGAAAATCGATATCTGTCTTGTTTCCATGGAAGATCGGTTCTTCAGTTATACGCCATCCATCTCTTGTCTTAACTTACATTCTCTAATTTCCTGAAGTTCCATATACATTTGTATTTCATGAAATCGGCAAAACTGTGGACTAGGTCGTACAAATTAGTTTAAGGATACAAACCTGAATACTTGAGAATGACGTTAGTTCTAATTTGTGAAATCTAACTATATTACTCCTTAATAAGTTTACAAAATGGCGCTGAAGTGAACAAAACATCCACACGCTGATGGTTTTTTTACTGACTATAAACATTCACTCGTCAGTTTGATGTAGTCGCATCCCAGTGACTGATGATGTTCCTATTCAGATGATTCCCACTTAGGATGGATAGCGTATGCTAGATTCCCATGTTAGTCAATGTTTCAGAGAAGTCTTGTATGGACGGTAAACTAAGAACCAATGGTTACTGGGATTCAGTTCAAAATAATTGATAATGTAGACTTTTATACAGTTTACATAATACTATACGTGATAGTTTAACAAAACAATAGGAGGGTGTTCATGAAAGTCGAATGAAGTAAACAAATAGAGATAATTTGAAGAACAATAGCCTAATCAAATATTGTCCATCCTAGAGGATGTCAAAGCCAGGATCGGAAAGACAACATGACACGCCTCGATGCATTAACCTGAAACCAGTGTGGAGATCTACTGCACTGCACTCCAATCAGCATAAAGTGTAAACAACATCCAGATTCTCAACACCAATCCAGTCAAGTCAGTGACTGATTTATGTGATGTTTGAGAGAGTTGGCACGTCATGAAAAGCATTTCCAACAAACTATCGATATTCATCATCAACTGCTGCCTACACTGGCTCCTTACTCAAGCTCAGATTGCCAGAATAACAAGAATAAGCAACAAGGAACTGTGGCTGTATGGCAACCAACCAACGAAGCAAGAATCTATCACTCAACAAATGTGCAGTGGAAGGAAGTGGAGAAGTATTGGTCATGCACTGAGAAGACGATTCGAGGACATCACGCGTTAGGCCAGGCACTCGAGTGGAACCCAGTTGGGAAATGGCGAGTTGGGTATCCGAGTTGAGGCTGACATGGAGGAGATGGTATGTGACGAAGAAATGAAAGCTTGTGGGCAGTAGTGGCGCCAACTTTTGAAGACTGCAGAGAAGAGAGTGTAATGGAGACGTGCTACTGAAGCCCTATATTCCACTAGGAATTTAAGGGAAAAATAAATAATTAATTAATAACTATTGGTGAACAAAACTCGAAATGAGAATGTGAGTTGGTTATTTCCCATAATAGGGATCAAGGGATATCTACAGTATGTAATTCGGAAATCAGATTGCCTGATTAGTGTAAGATGGATGCTACGGCTTCATCAGTTCGAAGTATTTCCAGTCGCGTGTTATTCAGGAAATTGATAAGAACCAAGCCAATAATGGAGAATGACCTATGCATATCCACTGTATAGTTCACATGAACTAGTCGCTCCGGTAATGAAATCTATTACACACTATTCATTAACTATGCTGGAGAGGAACATTGGAGACCTTAAAGCACTGAACAGTCACTTTTTAGTCCAAATAGTATGCAACTCTTCATCAGTGTGCACTCACTACCCCGCTAGAGATCAAATCCACGACCTTCATTTTCCATGGCCAGTATGTTACCACTGAGCCCCAAATTCAACTAAAATAGTGTTCATTGCTGAATAACTTTCATAGGTGGTTCCTGAAGTTCCAATCAGAAGTGGTGATCTGTGCGGTAACCCTGGTGGCCATGAGGACAAATACTTAACGATGACATTGGGTGACAGTCGCTCTATGTCGTGAAATGATACAAATAGGAAATATGGAGCTACAGTGGCTCAATGATATGGTGTTGGCCACGGAACGTAATGGTCATGGGTTCGACCCCTGGTGGGATCGTCTCAGGTTTCCAATGCTCATCTAATTGATGTCAATCCATGATGTAAACCAAATGGAAACAGTTTTCTTATTGTGTTTATTACAGTTTTTAATAGGAAATAAGTGTCTTTATTTAAGTAATGGTCATCAGAGATTTTCTCCGCACTGATAGACATTTATGAAAGTGTTTCTAATTGTATTATTGTTTAACTTCTGACCTTTGATTAGTCAACCAGGTTTTTAAAACGTATATGGAGGATTAATCAGAGATCTTGATTGTATTGTGTTCTCTGGGGAGCTGGATTGTTTAATTGTGGAGCTTTCATCGTCTTGCTAGACAGCGACATCATCAGCACCAATTTCAGTATGAAGTAGTGAGCTGTCACAATATCCCTCCTTGAGTGATTTAGTGGCTTGCTCTGACGATGTGGTCTTAGATTAGCTGCTCTCTTTCATTGTTGTGTCATTGACTGACTACATAGATTTTCTTGTCAGCTATTCGTCTGTTTCACCTCTCACCCTTCTGTCGTTCATCATTTTTCTCATTAGTTGATAGATTGGGTCTATGTCTATACATCTATTGATTGCTGACTGACTGTCTGATCTGAATGACAAGCTTCTAGGAATTCTATGATGATATTCTTTGTGATTCCTCTCTCCATCCAACATTTCTACATTGTCGAAATTGAATTCATTTCCATAGTTGTTATCCACGTGAATTGGGTGACGAGTGATGAAATGTCATGTGTGATGTTTAATAGCCAATTGGTGTTCTCATATGAAGGAAGGTGAAGGTGGGGCGACCACTTTGTCCAATGTGGTGTGTTGACTATAGTAACTGTAGTTGTTTTTGTAAATGATAATCGGCTTGTCTTCTCTTGTATATCGTTTATGTCTGGTAGTATGATGTGTTTGCTGATTTCTGTCGATGACTATGTAGTTGATGATGTAGGGGATAGGCATCTTGTGATAAAGATTGGTGGGTAGCCATTCTTCTTTAGGATAGACATCAAGGAATTTTCTTCGTTCCTCCCTGAAGTTGTACTGCAGTGCAGTGTGTTCTCGCTTTTTTGAATGCTGTCTGCATGCAACTAATTTTGTGTGTCGTTGGGTTGTTGCTACTGTAGTTGAGGATTTGACCAGTCGACGTGTGTTGGCTTCCTGTTCCCTTAGGTTTCCCTGCAGTCTGGGATTTGTCCTACTGACTAAAATATCCAGGAATGGTAGTTATTCGACTCTTTCTCCATTATGAATTGCATGTCATTGGGGAAAACGTTGTTGATCAAACTGTGATTGTTCTCTATATCATCTTGTTTTTCAATGATGACAAAGAGAGAGAGAATCCAATTTTTTGGTTTAATCACAAGTAGAATGATGACTTCTAGTCTCTGCATAACTGCTTCTGAAATCAGTCCAGGTATCGGTGATCCCATTGGAGTTCCTTTCTTCATCTGTTTGTATATCTTGTCATTGAATTGAAAGTGTGTTGTCAGACAGAGGTCGATGAGCTCCATCAGACTTGAATATTCAACGTTTGTGCTTTCTGAAAGGTTTGTATCTTCATTGAACAGGGGGTGGGAAATAGTGTTCTTGACCAGTTAAGATTCATTTGATGTCAGTAATGTTGGGACAACAAAGAACACCATTAATTCGGTAACTTTATGGACAGATTTTAAATTCTGTTTTCGGAGCAGACAACACAGGAAGAGAACTTATCATCGGTCGAGAAGCACTCAGAGAAATGATGAATGAGAATGGAGAATTCTGGGCATTCAACGATTAAGTGATTGGAGATAGCGTGTAAAAACACAAGGATATTCAAAAAGCCAGCTACATGGAGTTCACCTGACACCAGGACACACTACATTAAAAATTAGATTGACTCCATCTCAATCTCAAGAAAGTAAAGATGCAGCCCATTGGATACAAGATGAAGAAGAGGAGTAGATAAAGGTTCACACCACTCACTATCTAGTGCAACGAACCTACCTTCACAATAAAGTTGAAACGTTCAAAGAAGCTGGTGATAGACCACAGTTGAAGATGGATTAGATCGGGCATACACTGAGAAGACCGATTGAGGACATCACACATCAGGCCTGGCAAGGCCATCAAGTGGAATCCAAATGGGGAACGACGAGTTGGGCGTCCAAGGTGGTGGTGACATGGATTAGATGGTGTGGAGAAGAAATGAAAGCTTGTAGGCAATGGTGGAGTCAGGTTGAAGATTCTGCAGAGAATACAGTGAAATGGTGACGTGCTTCTGACGCCCAGTGTTCCACTAGGAACCCATGGGATAAATAATAATGTTATTGAGTGATGATGAAAGTGAACTCGAAATCTATAAATGAGTTGTTCACAAAACATTCTTCCAGAATTGTCTTCGAAATAATCATTCCTCTATGATATTATTAAGCAATCTCCGTATTCCTTTCACCTGACATCAGGATTACACGAATATTTTGATGTATAAGATGAATGGGTGTTAAAACTTACAGAATAACATGAGGTGGTTTAATGAATCTGTTATCCAAGACAAAAACTCATACCATTTACGTGGGAACAAGATAAGTGACTTATGAATGTTTAGACCAGCTTAATTTGACTGGTGAGAAGTAATAATCTATGTGACCGATCGACAGTTTGTGTCATACCGGTTGACTGACTGACTGACTGACATAGTCAACGTACAACCTTACACACACTACACAGTTGTGTACAAAGAACAAGTGGATGAAAAAAGGGGTTATGTCCATGTAGACGAAGGTGTGTGAGAGAAGATAAAGGTAAGTGAGAATATTCTCATGCCTAAAAAGATATCTAGGAATGAATGCATCGACGAAATTGTACCCAACTAGGCAGTTTACATTCTTCCTACACGACTCAGACCAGTGGTAAGCAACTTCATAGAATGTTGTCACATCTTCGTCTGACCACCGCAAAACATTCTTACAACTTAATCCACCTACCACCTTTTTCATATTTCATATGAAATGATTACTGTTGTGTAACAGAAGAAACAGTTTATAGTTCATCTTTATCATATGGTACACATATTTCTTTTCTCTCTTTCTTTCAATAGGGAAACAAAATTCAGTTGTCAGAAAATGGTATAAACAGAATGACATACTAATCATATGATGACATTATTTCAGTCAATATTTGTACAATGTAATGTTAAAGAAAATTTGTTTATCTTAGGGTACTTTTACTTGGAGATAATCAGCTGACTAACTGATGGATGGCATGATATGTCTTTGCGCTTTTTAGTGGATGAAGTTATAGTCTACTAGGTGGCCAACATGAAACTGACTCATCAACTAGATGTACTTGCACCACTAGTAAGTGATATTCTTCCCACTGAGATTCTAAATCAATACCCATCACTTTCATCAGACGATTTTTAAGAAGCCGTGACCAGTGAAACAGATGCCAACTGAAATCTGGGTAGATTATTATTGTTATTTATTATTTATCCCTTGGGTTCCTAGTGGAATATACGACTTCAGTAGCACGTCGCCATTTTACTGTATTCGCTGAAGACTCTTCAACCTAGATGCACAACTGCCTATAACTTTTCATTTCTTCTCAACAGCATCTTTCCTATATCAACCTCATCTCGGAGGCCCAACTAGTCGTTTCCCATTTGGATTCCACTGGACGGCCTACCCTGGAATGGCCTGGTTTGATGCGTGATGTCCTCAATCGGTCTTCTCAGTCTATGCCTGATCCAATCCAATCCAATCCATATCCACTTCATTCCACTGCATATTTGTTGGGTGATGGGTTCTTGCTCCCCCATTGGTTCGTTGCCAGCCAGCCAGCCAGCCACAGTTCCTTCTTGCTTACCCTTTCTCCCCTTCTCATCTCATCCCATCCTCATTATGGAGTGACGGGTAAGATGGCAGCTGTTGATGTGATGAATGTATGTAGTTTGTTGGAAATGCTTCCCCTAACGTGCCAAGCCTCTGCATGAACCATCACATAGAAGCACTGACTTGACTGGATTGATCTTGAAAATCCAGATTTATTCGTTAATGCTGAGTGCAGTGCAGTAGATCTCCACACTGGTTTCAGGTTAATGATCCGATCCTGACTTTGATGTCCTCATCTGTGCCTGTGCCACCGCGTGTAGTTGAAACGATGCTGCCTAGGAGGGTGATAGAGACAACAAATGCATGAGAGCCTTCAATGCTCTTGAGGACATCATGATAGCCACCCCAGAACTCAGTGTGCTTGTGGTTGTCGTCTGGGTGACCGGAGTAGATTATTGACTCTTCAGTTGACAGTTTCAAGAGTCCACTTTTATTCTATCTACTTTCCCAGATTCCAAGCACTTCTATGCCATACCTAGTCATCTCTTTTGCAATCTGGGCAGCCTTGCTACGTTCGTACATGGTGTGGACATTCCATGTCCCCATCCCTACTTTCGCTTTCATCGAGGGAGAAAAGACAAATCGGCAAATTGGCTTCTAGAAGGCTTTCACCAACCGGTGTCATTTCGTCCCTCCAATTCCAGTGAGGAATAAGTTTATTTATTTATTTTATGTTTTCTTTATGCTTTGAAGTTTCTTTATCGATTGGATTTGTTTTACGGTGTAGGGTTGCTAGACTTACTCCCAACCTTCCCTGTTTATTCGGGCTTAAGACCGGCTAGTAACTAGTAAACTAGTTAACCAGGCGAGGTTATTTGGAGAACCATTGATAAATTGGAGACATTGGACATCTGTTACAACCTCATTCAATACTGTCCAGGAATCGAGCCCAGAGTCGTCAGGTTTAGTAGTCACTTGACTGTAGTCCAATGGTTCAAATCTTTCATCCATCTGTTAATCCACTAAATAACTTGGTCTTCATCATTTAATATCATCGGTGAGTACTTTCCTCACACCTAGGACATAGTTGACTCAATAGGTCATGACTTCTGACTGGACCTTCAGAAAATGTTACCTAGAACTACATAGATTCCATCAAGATTCTTATTAACAGCCAAAAAATCACTGAAAACAGAATCAAACTAACCAATCATCTCATGCATACTTCAAACTCTTCTTTTCAATGAAATCAGCTATGATCCAATTTTTCCTGACCTGGAGAAATAAATTTCACACCAACAAACCAGTGGATATTCAAGTGATAATCAACCGCCATAGGATGCATATATACGTCATAAAACTGTAATTCACCTGAATGTTTCATTCTACGTGACAGTAATATGCGCCAAAATGATTCAAATCAATCAGAATGGTATTCAAGAGAACTATGTTTACTCACAAAAATATTCTGAAAACCTCATATCTTTGACACACAAACATTTTGAGTGTTTTTAGTTGTTCGGCGCCTGTTTCATATAAAATTTGGTGCCAAATGACTAGTGATATACAAACTATATCTAAATGGTATGTTTATGTGAAAGCTTGTTTATGCTTAAGGTCAAAAACTTAATAACCTCTACTCTGCCTACTTATAAAAATATAAGTAGATTAACTATAAACATTAAAGTTTTTATGAGCTTAAGCATTCTGGGATGCATCTACATCAAGTTGGTGAATCTTAATTAGGATTAAAGGCGCATCCTAGATTTCTCTGTCAGCCAATATCAAACAAATTACAGGACAATGAATAGTTAGGTGATATCTAGACCTTCATATAGATAGGCTACTGTTTTTTTACAGCTCGGTGCCCATTAGATAGAGATTGAATTTACTCATGTCTCTTGCTACTTTGCATTTAATGCATCTGAAGCCTAAATGCTACAGATGAAGTGATAAACATTTCAAGAATAAGTTTGATCCAAAGTGGATATGTACCATGACTCATAGATAAAAACACCTAACTGTAACCCGTAAGATATGACTTCATTTCCGTATCAAAAGTGATCCTGAGTGAACTTTGACTTTGAAGATGATCTAAAGAAGGATATTGAGTTCACTGAAGAGACCGTTCTTTGTATCAAATCTTGGAGCAGTGTTCTTAACTAGCCCATTGATTATTATCATTATTATTATTACATTATTACTTGTCACAGGTTCCTAGTGGAACATACAGCTTCAATAGCACGTCTGCATTCCACTCTCTTCTCTTAAATCTCTTGAACCTGGGTCTACGATAGACCACAAGCTTTCATTTCTTCCTCACATCATCTCCTTTATGTCACCCTCACCTCGGACACCAAACTCGCCATTTCCCCTTTGGATTCCACTCGAGTGCCTGGCCTGGCACGTGATATCCCCAATCGGTCTTCTCAGTGCATGTCCAATACAATCCATCTCCACTTCCCTCTAGTGCATATTTGTTGACTGATAGGTTCTTGCTTCGTTGGCTCGTTACTAGGTCACAGTTCCTTGTTGCTTATTCTTGTTATTCTGGCCATCTGAGCTTAGTAAGGAGCCAGTGTAGGTAGCAGTTGATGATGAATATCTATAGTTTGTTGGAAATGCTTTTCGTAAGTATAAATTTGTAAGATAAAATCTCATATTTGGTCACCTCTATGCATGTATATTAGTTCACCTGCTCCTGTGAAGCTAGATATATCAGTCATTCAGCATATGTTCTTTCCAAAAGGCCACAAGAATGCTATCCACTCTGGTTAAAAAGAGGCAACACTGAATCTATAAGAAGTGGGATAGTGGAACGTCTTGTCGAAACTAGTCATTCAATCTAAACCACCAAATCAAGTAAATTTACTAACAGAGTGAAAAGAAATTTTCTAAAGTCAGTGTGTGATTCAAATTGAAAAGCTGCAGTGTTTTCACACGAAAGAGATTTGTTCAACCCGTGCTCCTTCATGATGTTATTCCTTAGCATTTCAAAACCCTTTCACCCCCCGCTCCTTCCAACTCTTCTATTCGATTCATTTGTAACATATTTTTCTGATTTATTGTTAATGCATTAGGTTCCTGGTGGAACATTGGGCGTCAGAAGCATGTCACCATTTCACTCTCTTCTCTGAAGACTCTTCAACCTAGATCCACAACTGCCCACACCATCTCTTCCATAACACCGTCACATATCCAACTCGGCGTTTCCCATTTGGATTCCACTTGATGACATGGCCTGACGTGTGATGTCCTCAATCGGTCTTCTCAGTCTATGCCTGATCCAATCCAATCCAATCCATATCCACTTCATTCCACTGCATATTTGTTGGGTGATGGGTTCTTGCTCCCCCATTGGTTCGTTGCCAGCCAGCCAGCCAGCCAGCCAGCCAGCCAGCCAGCCAGCCAGCCAGCCAGCCAGCCAGCCAGCCAGCCAGCCAGCCACAGTTCCTTCTTGCTTACCCTTTCTCCCCTTCTCATCTGATCTCATCTTCAGTATGGAGTGACGGATAAGATGGCAGCTGTTGATATGATGAATGTATGTAGTTTGTTGGAAATGCTTCTCCTAACGTGCCAAGTCTCTGCATGAACTATCACATAGAAACAGTGAGTTATTTGACTGAGTTAATGTTGAAAATCCAGATTAAGTTGTTTATGTTGTGTTCAGTGCAATGCAGTGCAGTATATCTCCACACTGATTTCGCATTAATACAAGAAGGTCTGTCTTGGTGTCTTTCTGATCGTGGCTTCAACGTCTTCATCTGTGCCTGTACCGCCGCGTGTAGTTGAAACGATGCTGCCTTGGTAGGTAGGTGAAAGAGGCCATTTTGATTAGGCTTCTCCCTTTATTGGTGGTTGATTCTTTTTGTTATCGTTGCTGGTTGAGTGTCTTCGTCACCTGTGTCTTCTCTACATTCAGTTGAAGTCCGTTTTCGCTACCCTGCCTCTTCTGTCAATTTGTTAGTTTTCACCTGTACATCTTCGAGTTTGTGCGACAAGATATTAGACATAAATCATCATCATCGGTGAAATCCAAATCTTCTTCTAAGGTCTTTTCATCGATTCAGCCAGCGTATGCCCATCTACTCGCTCCTCACAGTTTCTTGTATGATCCATCCCGGTCCAGTCAATTCGACCACAATCAGAAGATCATTGGCGATAGTAGACAGTAGCCTTGTCTTACTCCTGTCTTGTCTTCAAACGCGTCACTCAGCTCTCCATTGTGAATTAGTTGGCATGTAGCCTCATCATATAACATAGCGCTGCTGTTGAATGAGTTTGAGAAGTTTGTGGCACTGAAATCGCAGTGTTGATGCTGCTGCCAAATTACTTGTAGGTCGACTCTGTCGAAGGCCTTTTCAAAATTGATGAAGTTGAGGTTGATTTGAGTTGACTGCCACTCTGTACTGTGTTCTATGATGATGTGTAGCGTAGTGTTGCAATTTCATCCGCATATGATTTGTTCTTCTGAAACCAGTCTGTTCCGGTTGTAATTTTGAATCTAGCGCTCCTTTAGTCTCTCCAGGATGATATGGCTTAATATTTTGCTTGTGGTGGTCGGCAGCATATAGAATATTATCAGCTATTTATTCCCTGCTTCTATACTTACTTAATTCTTATGAAATCTTGAGCAATATCCACGAACCTAGGATCTCTGCATATTTGGTGCATGACAAATACACTTTCCTTGTTACTATGGTTTTTGATTACTTCTCAGGATTCATAAACATTTTGATCATTATTTCAGGGCATTTTAATCATTTAACCACTGAATCGAAGTTCAGTGGTTCTCAGTTTCCAACTTCTATCATTTCGTGATGTACAGCCAGTATCACTCAACGTCTTCAGTTGGTATCTCCCTCACTTCTGATTGGTTGGTTCCACACTTCATGGCTTCTCATTAGAACTTCAGAAAATTCATCTGGAAATATGTCATTAGTGAACACTCTGCAACTGAGGAATCCTACGGTGGGATGAAACAGTTGTCTAGTGCTCTCGGATTTCCACCACTTCTCCAGTCGATGTCAGTTCATGATGAATATTTATTTGAAACGGTTCATCATAGAATTATTCAAGTGAATCCAGGTAGGCACACGGTTTTGCTATGACCGACAGTACGACTTAACAGTCTACCAGCACTACAAGCCTCATGAACTAAGAACGATACGAAACCAACGCACAAACGACTCGACTTTAACACAAATCAGAACGTCAACCACCACCACAACAACAATACCATCGATGCGCTGTCATTGTCACATAAATAGTCAATACAGTTGATAGTGATGCTGAATATATACATTTCTAAATGACCTTGACAACGCCAAATCTACATATAGTTAACAACCAATGAGAGTTGAGCCTTGAGAATAGAGAGGGAAGAAAAACTAGTGACGGTGTGAAAACAGGCATGATAGGTCACTTCAAGGTCATGAGCGATACAGCAGGCGGAAGCTATGCAAAATTAGGGGTATATAGCAAGTTTTATTGGCTTCTTGTGAGAAATTTATCATTTTCCTATCTAACAAATAAAGGTGAACTTTACCAGTATCCATCGATAGGTCACGGTACCACAACGTATGAATACCCTCTCGCATATACTAAGTTGCCTTCATGTGTTTCGATGCGAACTAATTTCCCTGGACTTTCAAATTTCACCGAAGGATCGTGATTAGTTGTAATAATGAAAAGAGAGATCAATTTACTCTGCCTGTTCAATATCATTAAAGTTCTATTCATTGAAAAATTGACTCAAACATTTCTCATCTCATATTCACTCACTTCAAACCAATAGGAATTCATTTCTTTCTCACCTCTTCCACTAATCACATACCTTACAGTAGACAAACTTCAGAATAATCAATACAGTTTCTTCAAGTTTAAACTGGTTTAAAACTAATCTCAGTTTTAATGTTACCTATTTCCGTGCCAAATTTTTGATAAATCTGGTAAAACAAAAAATAGGATAGTAGTAACCTTCAGGGACGGCCAATCATATTCGAGTATGTTCTGACCAATCAGAATCAAGAATATGAAGGACACTGTAGTTATTTAGGAAACTAGTACTTTATTAACAGTTTATAAATCTGATTTTACTTGGAGAATAAAGATGTACACATAGTGAAAGTTGCTTGTCTGCCTTTCAGTTTTTCAATCAATGAAGAGCTTTTTGTTAACCCATTTCAGATAGATTAAAGTACATTATGGTACCCAGTACTCCGATTTCTTGCATAATTGTTCGTTTAGACTTTCCTGATTTATCATTTACCCATTGAAAATGTTCATTCTTCATATTTCGGTAGTATATAAGAAGAATTTGTAGATTAATACTGTTACTTGTCTGCCTATCACACAAGATATGGCTATTCTCACTCCATGGTATAATGGAGTCTACTGCTATTCTATTCTGTTTAATCTTCATAAATGAAAACTTAAGGTTGTCAGTGTCTATTTCAACTTTATTGTCTAATGTATTAAATTTCATATTATATCATTAACATACATAAGCGCTTCATTATAATTCTGCCAAGTATCAATAACACGCTAAATGAACATGATGAATAACCTTGAATGAAACATCTTCAACCGGATTGGTTATTCTCAAGGTCTCCAGTGAAAAATACACTTGGTGTTCAATATTCAATAGTTTTCAATGTTCAATAGATTCTAATTTTAGGCAAACTTTTAATTAACACCATAAAATTCCTTTCAGTTTTTGATGATTTCATGTTTATATATGACATCATATGACATTAAATAATCATAATGATAAAATGAAAAATCAGGATTAATCATAAATTACAAATTTTTTTTTGCATTCCTGTAGAATAAAATGTTTTTGTTTTTGGTTTTCAGGGTAAAATCCGAAAAAACAAAAATTTGTAAAACAGGTTACCTTTCTGTGTGTGTGTGCGTGTGTGTGTGTCAGTGTATAGGAAAGTATTTGGTGTTGGATTCATTGTATAGAATAATAAACTAGTGAAATTGATGGATTGATGATTGATTATCTTTACTGATTATCGATTATCGTAAGTTTTATGGGAATATTGATTGAATTGAGCTTTTAGTAGTTTGTATCCTTATGATAATTTAGTTGGTTATAGCTAGCAGAAGAATCTAGGATGCGCATTTCGTCGTATTTGGGACTTGTCAGCTGGATATACCTGCACCTCAGTACAGAGTGGAGTTGTTCCCAGTGGGACTCGAACCTCGTACCCATCGCTTCAAACGCCAAGGCACAATAACCGCTTTTTGTATAACGGGTAGTAGTTATTACTGTTTATTGGCATAGTTGTTATTCTCCGTCGTTTGTTGTCTTGGATCGAATTGTTCGACCTCTATTGACATATGGGCTCCTATGCGGATACCTCGATATTGCCTAAATGTTAATTATGATAAATTAGTTGGTTGTGGCTAGCAGAAGAATCTAGGCGGAGCGTTTCGTTCTATTTGAGACTCGTCAGCTGCGTGTACCTGCACCGCAGTAAGGTCGAAAAATTCCATTCATCAAAACAATGAAGAATTACAAGCGTGTCAATAAATAGTACTAACTATTATTACTTGTTGTACAAGAAGTGGCTATCGTGTTTCCATGCCATAGTGGATGATGCCTTGACATTTGAAGCGATACGTATGAGGTTCGAGTCCCAGTGGGAACAACATCACTCACTGGGAGGCAGGTACATCCAGCTAAAGAGTCCCAAATAGGTCGAGACACACATCCTGGATTCTTCTGCTAGCTACAACCAAGCAAATTATCATAATTAATGCTCAGGCAATATTGAGGCATCCGCATAGGAGCCCATATGCCAATAGAGGTAGAACAATTCGATCCAATAAACCACAACGGAGAATAACAAGGATGTGGATAAATAGTTTCTATCCTTCTTACCTATTATAGTGTAAACAGTTATGAAGTATCTACTCCTATTTGTAATTCCACGTTTTTTTCACTGGACCAATCTATTTGTAGATGGATTCTTGTGTGAATACCTCGATATTGAGTAAAGAATTCCTATGTTATTATATACATAATGCTTGCTACCAATAGAATTGAATGATACGCGTTTCTAGTGATTAAAAGACTCATCAGCCGGATGTACCTGTATCCAAGTGAGTGTTAGTAATCAAACAGGGTCTCGAACACATCATTTAACACTGCATAGGCTAGAATGTTATGAGCTAAGCTACCAAGTTACACTCCGTTGGTTTTTAAACGATGGATAATATCAATGACTTTATTCTGAAAGTTATTTACAGAATACTCTACAGAATTTCCAGTATGTCATGCAGCATCGGTCGGATAGAAACAGTGAAAATGTACAGATAACTTAGATAGAAAATCATATTGCCAACAATAAGATTTATAATACGTACATAGTAACATCCTCATCATCAACTAGTTTTCTTTCAATGAATCAAAAGTTGACCAGTTGGTTCATTTCTAACACTTTCTTCATCACACAGTAGATGAACTAAGTACCTACGGTATTATAGAGTTTTTATACTTTGTAGTACATAGTGCATAGACTCTTATTTACTTGCTCCTTGTCTTCTCAGATGATCGACACACAGACACCTTTCAATGAATAGAATGTTAGTCACCTGTTAAAATAACTCCTGATAGATGTTTATATGAGTCAATATGTTTGTCCACAACAGTATCAGGTGGAAGGTTCAGGAAGGTACACCAAGTGGATGGTCTTGGTTGTATTGTGTTCTCTGAGGAGGTGGGTTGTTTAATCGTTAAGCTTTCATTGTCTTTCTCCTGGACGATGTCATCACCACTAACTTCAGTATGAATTGTGAGCTGTCAATATCTCTCCATGAGTGATTTACTGGCTTGCTCTGACGATGTGGTCTGTGATTGGTTGTTTCCTTCAATTGTTGTGTCATAGACTGACTACATAGATTTTCCTGTTTGCTGTCCCTCTCCTTGACCTCTCACCTTTCTGTCTTCCATCATCTTTCTTATTGGTTGAAAGATTGGGTCTATGTCTATACATCTGTTGATTGCTGACTGACTGTCTGATCTGAATGCCAAGTTTCTAGGAATTCTCTGATGATATTCTTTGCGTTTCCTATCTCCGTCGGAGATTTCTACATTGTCGAAGAGAAAACACAATACAAACAGAAAGGTACACCACTAATTCTGTTGTGACAATCTTCAAAGTTCTACGCAATACACAGCACAGTCTCTTTTCAACAACTCGCAGTGCTTCTTCATGTATTGATTCAGTGAAGAAAGTCATAGTTAATTTCAGTCGTAGTTCAGTACTTCTTCAACAGTCTAACTCCGGTGTCAACTGGGTGTCTATTGATAACTACCATTTAGGCAAGAATCCAAAGTGTAATCTCTGACATAAAAGCTACATGAACTAGTGAAATATACTGCTAAACAACATAAGTAATGAGAAACCACCCTAGCCTATTTATTGTTTTCCATAGAAAAATTAGAGTAATCTGAACACCGGATAGTATGATCTTGGTTGCTCGATTTCAAGCGAAAATCTGGTGAATACCACAGTTAGCCAGTTAAGAAGTGCCACCGTGAACTGCACAATCTAGAATTCCATTGATGGTTGAATATTTCGACCACTTCATTTATATAGGAAGTTGCATCAGCTCTAGCGGCCTAATTGCTAACATAATCTCAGGTTGTGTATGGAAGAACCGTTTGGTGGTTGCCAATATGCTTCCTCTGTAGCACTGACTAGTGAGATATCCAACTATCTCTAGGAAAAGAAGAAGTATACTTCA
Source organism: Heterobilharzia americana (assembly GCA_944470555.2). NCBI lineage: Eukaryota > Metazoa > Platyhelminthes > Trematoda > Strigeidida > Schistosomatidae > Heterobilharzia > Heterobilharzia americana. Next base: position 34,276,128 of record OX104133.1, read on the forward strand.
CTGCGGCCCCCTCTGTGTTGTTATAGGTCTGTGAGACATGGCCACCGGGAGTAGAAGATATGAAGTGGTTACAGGTGTTTGATCACAGGTGCCTTTGTAGCTTTGCTAGCGTTTGGTAGGATCATCGTGAGAGGAATGTTGAGGTCAGATGGAAGGTATTAGACAAGATAGGTTAGTTGATTGATGAGGTAGAGAATCTTAACCAGCTGAGGTGGCTTTGAACTGTACTGCGCATGCCAAGCCACCATCTGCCTACACATGTCATGATGGGAGTAGTTAGATTGGGTTGAAATAAGGTTCAAGGTGACTAGATTAAAATATAGCACCAATCAACCAAGACCCTGACTACTCATCTGTACCAAGCAGGGAGATGTAGACTGTCTGGCTGAGATCCAGGAGACGACAGGAATCAGTGCTTGAAGAGCTTTGGTAAGATCACCGTGCTGCACATATATTCACTCCTTAACAACTTCTATGCGAACTTCTACATTGATTTTTGTCAATTTGTTCAGGTATACCAGTGATCAACTGACTCATCCCAACTGATCTGGCTATCTGATGAAATTTACAAATTACCATTAGTCGTTCCTAATAGTTTTTTCCATCTTGAAGTAAATCAATACTTCACTTTTACACTGAAAATCTTCCCTACCCGTTTTTTTTTCACATTCTAACTGTTGAAGTTGTCAACACATGAGGAGACTATTCTCACTTACTGATAAGAAGCCATTTTATATCATTATTTATCATTTGGATTCCGAGTGGAACATACGGCTTCACTAGCACGTCTCTAGTGCACTCTGTTATATTCAGTCTTTTGAACCTGGCAGCACGACTGCCCACAAGCTCTCATTTCTTCCTCACATCATCTCCTTCATGTCAGCCTCAACTCGGACACCCAACTCGCCATTTCCCATCTGGATTCCACTCGAGTGTCTGGCCTGACGCGTGATGTCCTCCACCGGTCTTCTCAGTGTATGCTCGATCCGTCCCCACTTCCTTCCACTGTACATTTGTTAAGTGATAGGTTCTTGCTTTGTTGGTTCGCTGCCGTACAGCCACAGTTCCCTGTTGCTTATTCTGGTTATTCTGGCCATCTGAGCTTGAGTAAGGAGCCAGTGTAGGCAGCAGTTGATGATGAATATCTATAGTTTGTTGGAAATGCTTTTGCTGACCTGCCAACTCTCTCAACCATCACATAGAAGCACTGACTTGACATTATAATTTATAACTGAAAGTTACTAATTGTTTTCATGGTTATTTACCGTCTGATTTATTGATGCCGCCAAGTAGATGTTTCAATAAGTAAAACATAAAGCAGGAATTCGAAATAGCCTACCTTTTATGTTTACGCTTTTACTATGACCTATATGACTTCAAAGTATCTGGTATAGCGTAGAAATGAGCAGTAATAACTGACATCTATGATGTAATCACCTTGTCTTCTTCAATAAGTTATCGTATGGTTTCACAGCCAATCACTCTCGAACACACACGGACCAATCAGAATCGAGCATATGAAGGTCAAAGTAATTAAATTAACAGAAGGGTATTTTACTTGAAAATTGTAAATCTTTTTGAAATATACAGAATAAAAAATGGCACGATTTTCATTGCTTTCACATGACTTTTGTAACCATAGCCATTCATCCTTCTGAGACTATATCATATTTCCTTGTTACCCTGCTAGAGGTTCGAAACACTTCCTATGGGGAATTCGATATATTCTCAACGTTGTTTGTGCGTAATCCAAATGTTACACCAATGGAGTGATTTCCATGAACAATAATTTTGTATGTGTCACGCATTTCTGGAAAAGGTTTTCTATAACTGGCAGGATGGATTATTTTAATCTACCCTGTATCTATTAGAAGTTTAGCTTATTCCGATCAAATTCTCTACCGAAATGACTGGATAACAAATCATTAATACAGTTCACAGACTGGTTCCAAACAGTTAAAGACATAGGGTTATTGCTTGTATGACACCGTCGTTGATTGGACGCGTTTGAAGCGATCGCTCTCGAGTCCGAATCCCGGTGGGAACAATATCACTCACTGGGAGGCAGGTACATCCAGCTGACTGGTGAGTCGCAAACAGGACGAAATGCGCATCCAGGATTCCACTGCTAGCCACTCTCCATCATTATTATACATAGTTAGAGACATAACTTGACGACACTTTTAATATGATGAACATATGCTTCACCCTTGTTTCCTACACGGATGTCGTGGATCTGTCGCCTTATGAGCAGTCACAGATGAGTGTAGAATGATTACTTCTGATGCTTTACCTCGTGAATCGATCTTTTAATCCACACTTTCTTAAAATACACATTATTTAACCCCATGATTTTTTGTGTTAATAATATTACACTACTTAATTTTAGTGAGTAGTATTCTGAACATTTCCGTCATTTTGTTATCATTCATTCAAGCAGATTGGAAAATCGCCATTCAGTCAGTCATGAAACAATAGACATTTAGTGAAGAGTCACCCCTTTTTCAGCGATATCATTCTCAAACTGTACAATCATATACACATAAATATTCTATTCATATAGTAATCGAAAAGGAATGAACTTCATAAATCACGAGGATTGGGAACAAAGTGGGAATTACGTAATGTTTGAAATAGTCATGAGAAGAAGACTTATCAAGATGGAGCTAAGACTTGATTAGTAAGTTCAATGATCTAACATGATAAAAAGAACTCAGAATTATAGGAGTGGAGGAATGTAATGTGTGACAGGATCTGAATGAAGAGGTATTCGAAGGTAGAAACGTTCTCATAGGTTATCTCCATTGCAAGTCGAGTGACTGGACAAATTTCTTTTGAACGCAGAGTTCAGGCCTCAAAATATTAATTACCATGGCTTCCATAGTTTGAAGGAGTTTTCGGTGTACACCTTTCGTGAGATTTATGCGAAGTCTATAGATGACACTGAAGTTGTCTTCCACACTTACCTCAGGTGGTCGTAATCGATCAAATGTTCTAAAATAGAACCGTTAGGTTCTCTTCTTTCTCCTTTGTGGAGCAAGGTTGATATTTCTTCGGAGATGTGTTTGGAAACCACATGCTGAGTACCACAAATATTCTTCATTTGGTTGTATTAGGTTCTCTGAGATGAGTTGTCTAGTCATGGAGCTTTCATCGTCTTTCCTAGACAACATCATCAGCAATAACTTCAGAATGAAGCGAGTTATCAGTATCTCTCCGTGAGTGATTTAGTAGCTTACCCTGACCAACTAGACTGTGATTGGCAGTTTCCTTTGGTTGTCGTGTCATTGACTTTATAGATTTTCCTGTTAGCTGTTCCTCTGCTTGAGTTAAACTACCAACTATCATTCCTGGATGTTTTAGTCAGTAGGACAAATGCCGGAAAGCTGGAAACCAAAGTGTACAAGAAGCCAACACAAACTGACTGGTCAAATCCTCAACTCAATCCAACAACACACAAAATTAGTTGCATACAGACTCTATTCAAAAGAGAAAGAACACACTGCACTTCACTGAAGTACAGCAACTTGACGGAGAAACGAAGAAAATTACTTGATGTTCATCCTAAAGAAGAACGGACACCCACGAAACTTTATCAAAAGATGCCTATCCCGTGCAACACCAACTACAAAGTCATCAACAGAAATCAGCAAACGCATCATTCTACCATACATACAGAAGACGTATCAGAAATCATGACAAGATTACTGAGACCACCTGGAACTGGAGTGGCCACTCATCAACCAACAAATCCCCTTCAAACCCTATTGTACAGACCAAAGGATGCAACAACCAAAGATAAACCGAATATCATTTACAAAATCAACTGCAATAATTGTAGTCAATACACCACATTGGAGAAAGTGGTCGCCACACCTTCACCTTCCTCTACATGAACACCAATTGCCTATCAACCATCACATACGACATTTCATCACTCGTCGCTCAATCCATGTGGATAACACAAGTATGGACATGAATTGAATTTTGACAATGTAGAAATGTTGGACGGAGAGGAACAGCAAACAGGAAAATCTATGTAGTCAGTCAATGACACAACATTGGAAGGAAACAACCAATCACAAATCAGTTGGTCAGGGCAACCTACTAAATCACTCACGGAGAGATATTGTGACAACTCACAATTCATACTGAAGTTAGTGCTGATGATGATGTCGCTGTCTAGAAAGACAATGAAATCTGCACGATTAAACAACTCATCTCCTCAGCGAACAGAATACAACCAAGACCATCCCCTTGAGCTACAAATATTCTCCATCGTTTCAATCTACCTTAATCCACAGGAGCAGGTGACCAATGGTGAGGGATAAAGTTAATCTGAGTTTGGCAGCATAGAAAGTCTTTCTCAATAAGGATGCCAGATGATATGTCAATATATCTCCTGATGTATCTCCATTAGACTGTAACGTCATGATAAGAAGCTTCTTAGGAACCGTAAAAGTGAAATGAATGATTATTTGCTTTCAGTTTCATAGTTTTAACAATGAAAAAATTAAGTCCATCTTCCAAAGTATGGGGACAATAGATGATCGTCTGGATCCATATCAGATTGTTCATTTTATATAGTATACAATGGGATGGTACTATACTTCTTACTGAATGACAACGTTTCGAGTAGGATGTACTACTCATATTCATATGATAATTATCATAACACTTTCAAACTTCTTTCATATAGTTCAACAGTTTCTTATTCAATAAAACAATAATAAGGCAGGAATTTCTTGGACCATGTAATTGTGTATTTGTACAACACATTTCAAACAATCTGATCACATATATACTCAATTATCATAGGTATTTTATATGAACATTTATGAACAGATAAGGCGGTGAGAATGTAGTCCACCTTCTTGGCACTAAGATGCAACTAAGATTGAAGGATATCCTGAACAACAATAGACTAGATGGTTTGAAAAAACTTGGGCACCGAGTTTCGATCTTGCTAGGAAGATCATTTACTTCATGAGTATGAATCTGACTGATATAAAGTTTACAGGTTAATATTCAAGTTTTGTTACAAAGCCTGATGATCTTTATAATCATCCAGTTACATAGTGATATGGAGGAAAGATTGATGTAATACATGTAGGTGAGTGAATAAGCAACTCGGTCAGAGAGGCTTTTTTTCAGTTGTGTGAGTAAGGTGGAACAAAAATAGGATGGGAAAAATTGTTTTAGTTCATCTATGAAAAGTACAATGGGGTTGTGAGATATCAAAGGTGAGAAAGAATAGATTACTATTAGCTTGGAAGAATGAATATTTGAAGATGAGACAATATATCTTAAACACATAAAATAATAATGATAACCATAAATGTACTTTGATAACACTTGAAGTATTTCAAGTTCTCATTCATCGTAAACTGGAGGAGGAACAAAGGAGACCTGAGAGCACTGGACAGTTGTTTCGTCCTAGTATGAGACTCTTCAGCAGTGCGCACCCAAGACACCGTGCCACCAGAGATCGAACCCGCGACCTTCAGGTTCCGTGTCCAGTGCGTTACTATTGAGCTAGTCACTGGGTCATAATCCAATGCTCCATATTTCCAACTTCTGTTAACTCACCATATAGCGCAACCACCACCTAATGTCACCGCTGAGTAATTGTCCTGATGACCATCAGCCTTTGCCTCCACTTGTCACGACATCTCACTGGAACTTCGAGAATACCTGTAGAAGCTAGTCACCAATGAGCACCAGTTCATTTGAATCGTGAGCAAGTTGTGGGGATTTGGAAATATTTCAAGTTATTATTCAACGCAGACTGACTGATATCATTTGGAGGAACAAAGGAAACCTGGTAACGTGCTGGCCGGTAACCTGAAGGTCGCGGTCCGATCCATAGTGGTACGGGGTCGTGGGTGCGCACTGCTGAGGAGTCCCGTACTGGGAAGAAATAGCTGTACAGTGCTCCCAGGTTTCCTTTGTTCCTTCAACTGATGTCAGTCTTCGATGAATAACAACTTGAAATATTACCGAATTTCCACAACTCCTCCTCAAAATTCAATTACTATTTTGGTGTTTATAAGGCATAACTTTTCATATTTCTGTATCAGTGAATATATTTCTTGTTTACTTGGTCTACTTGACATTCCTTGTCTAATATGAACTTGATTGAAAGGTGACAATTATTAAATTGATATAGGATATCTTCTACATTATCTGTACTATTGAAGATGATGAAGGAAATCATCTACTTATCGCTTATATATTTCCAACAGCTTGATCACCATATTGTCTCTATAGCCCTCAATATGGTAATAGTCAACAGGTAACACCATAATTATCCCTCGCACCCATGACTATATAAAGTGTGGTTATCATTATAGCAAAAGGTATATGAGTTTTATTTCAATGTTTATAACTTCATTAAACTTTTGTATATAGGTTTTCTAGATATAAGCGAATACCTGGTCGAAAATCTTCTATTCTCTCTATTGCATAATGATATATTCGGCTTCAGTTTAGTTTTCACTACTTTTGTACACACCTTCATCTTCCTCTTCATAAGCTTATCTCTAAACAGTTGGTATTGGATACTTCTTCAAGTAACTTTTATAGTCAGTACAATGAACTCACCCAGATGTACCATGGTCGACGTACTTCTGTGTAGTATTTTTGTCCTCCAGTTTGGAATTACGCCTGCTGCTTGCTTCTATCATTCATTTTTCACGTCTATCTAACCAGTCCTTCATCTATATAGAATCCTAGTAATCACATTTGTCAGTGTGCACCATGCCATGAAAACAATATGACGAATGAACACAATCCAAGATCACAGCTGGACTACCTACCATACCTTCAAGTATATTGGAAGATTCAAACAATAGCCCGAATAATTCCTATCTTCGGACTGAGATTGCTTCAGTATAATGAACAATTATACTGGTGTTTATCTGTTTCATTGTTTGCTGTCTGCAAAGCATTAACCTTCTTACTGTAGACGCATCTCTTATATGCTGAGAATAACGGTGTCTAATGTATAGCTAAACATAGTACATAACAATCATTTCTCATTACCAAAATGATCGAAACTGTAGACTGGTTTGTATTCATGTAACCTATGTTGTATGAAATATATTATTATAATTATGCTTAGGTGTATGTTGTCTAGGTTTGACAAGAAGAAGTTTGTAAGCAAGCAGCTCAGTGGTGAACCTACCGCCATTTAATCTTTTTGTCTGTGTATTTCATTATTACAGGAAAATTGGATGTTTAAGATGCATCTCAACAGTAGCTCCTTCAGATAATCTGTGAATATCTCAATATTCAATCTAATGTAATTAATACAGTCACAAATTGTATAAAGTGAGACGGCTTACATGAACGGGCCAAACATACGGATCAAAGCGGAGAATTCGGGATACCGGACCACATCAATCCAGTGGAACAGTAACGACAGACCATACTCAGCTGAGTAGTTTAGAGAAAAACTAAGCTGTAGTTAATTTGCATACATTGACCCATGATCACATTATACGGTGAGAAAGGGTGACGCTTCTAAAATCCACTACAACTAGGTATAGGGAAAGGTTAGTCACAGAACCTTTGCTTGTTGAACTGACACACACAGGAAGGACTCATCATCGTATATTGCAGAAATTTGGAAAATTTGGCCACCAATGGGAAAAGTGAATGTAAAAAACCGTATGACCATGTAAGGGTGAAGTCTGAAAGTCTTGTCATTACTCTGACAGGAATACGAGAACTAGATTCTACCGGAAACATCATCCCGTAAGATAATTCCGCATCAGTCACTGTGTATCATATCATAAAGACAATCTAATTTAAAACTATACTCTACCACAGTACCCAAGTTTTACTCCTACATTAAGAAAGGGGAATTTCACGGAATCACGATTCTATGGCGCAAGTAAGTCTCAAAGTAAGACAAGCTAATCTACAATACAGATAAGGAAAACGATTCCTCGAAATAACACAGAAAGGCATTGATTTCCAATCGATAAACATTAAAAAATCATCTAAAGAACAGGTGGATCGAAAAAGACTGATACCACTAAAGTAGACAAAGTTTTGTTAGAGTATAGACAATATGAAGATAACGGTTGGTGCAAATATTCGAGGTACCGAAGAGTGAATACATCTGCCCCGTTGTGACTGATTTTCAGCCACGTCGCTAACATTTCTCAACCACTGATTCCTATTGTCTTGCGAAAACCAGCCAGTTAGTCTAAATTTCTTCACGTAGCTCAGACAAGCTGTTTTCGATCAGCTGCTGTTTCAGTGATACCGCTTTTAACCCTCATCTGTCAGTGTACATTTCCGTCCAGCCTGTAGGTGAGTTGTCGCACAACTTTAGTGGCGGAAGTAGGATTCCACACCCTCATGATCAGACTGACATGCACTTGACGGCAACCATACCCTTCAGTATGACTCGCCTTACCAGCCTGACAAATAAACCCTAGCCTTTAACCAACTGGGGTAATTTCAAACGCTAGAACGGCGTTTCTTCCATAGCTATGCCCAATAAAATCCATCATTTGCGATAATTTTCCACATAGAAACAATTGGTCATATTCCAGAGTGAGTTGGCAGTTACCAGCCAGCAGTTCACAGGTTTCCGCCCAGGTTGTGTACACACCGCTAGGGAGAGAAGGGTAAAAGAACAGACTGGCATCCTTAAGTTTGACGGCAGTGATTCACTCAGACAATATGATGGTACCATAAAAGAAAAAAGGGGCTGAACATCATCTGATGACCTAGCAAGCATCAAATGATGCGCTAACCTCGAACGATAACGTTATTACCGCACAGAGAGAAAACATGACAATCTGAAAATAGAGGATAGAAGGTAGATGAGCTGTGTTTAGACCGCACTACGCTGTTCCCCATGGTGTAGAATAGTTGTCTCACTGCTTGTGCACATGGACTACATATGCTGGGTATAGCATTTGAAGCCGACCGGTGGGCTAAGAAGCGCTCATTCCTGGACAAAAAAGCCTTCTACACCCTTTTGCACTGCCTACAAACGTAGACCTGGTTGGTTAATCGGATTCTGACCAAACTTAAACACCATTTGTCATCTCCGAAATGGATACAAACCAGATGACTTGAAAAATGTCAACAGAGGATATTTAAAAGTAGGCTGTACTAGTTAAATCTTTCCAGGAAAAATTAATCCTGGATGCAGGCGAATGGCAGAACAAGAAAAACTACTGGACCGAAGTTCATTCAAAGAGAGGACTGTTTCACTAGTCTAGTTCGCCAGAAGAATACCACAGTAGATACTAACCAATCAAGTACCGAATAGCGAACAGGCGACAGCCAAAGCAACAAACGTGAAAACGCGACGGCTGGTGGAAGACTAATTAACAAATCGCATGAAATCAAGAGTTTAGAAGGTTACTTCACACCTCTGTTGCTGCTTTTTAACCTTCGGTCAGTCAAAACGAGCTGACACCGATGGTTATGTTGGAATTACGAAACTTTAACGAACATAAAATTAGCCTTCGCCACATATACATGCTTAGTTCTACGTCTCGCGAGGTGATTGCAGGTTTTTTCACCGACGTCAGTGCAGCAGACCCAGTCATCTGTTCTCCGTAACCCCGGTGGATTACCTCGATGGATGGATGTAGAGCAAGTTTACCAGGAGATATATGACCTTCCAGCAGACTGCCGTGCCGGTGGAAACTTAGAATATCATGTTGCTAAACAGCTGTAGGACGGCATGTTGGCGAAAGTAAATTAAATTTAACGAAAAGATAGTGAGAGGATGAGATTTGATGGAAAGAGTAATGAGGAAAGGCAAGAGCTACAGTGAGGGTAACAACATTGGTGATGTTAAGAATGGGACCTTAACCTAAACAGTAGCACAGCAACGACCAGCCGCTGATACATTTTCGTTTAGCCTATAGGTGGGTGCGTTGTTGCTGGGGGTAGAGTGGTCTAAACTGGGTGGTGACCACGAGAATCCGTGAAGGAAAGGGTGAAGAGAAAGAGATGAGCCAACGACTCAGCGGGTGCGCGGAATGTACTAACATTTGATGATAAACGAAAACTATTGAATGGTAGAGCCTGACAAGGAAAAGGTGAGACGGTCCAGCAACTGAAACTGGAAGGTGAGTGAGATGGATTTTGAATGCGTTACACTACTCCCCTTCTTTGGAGGTATTATCCTCAGTGTCTGGTTGTACCTGAGTGAGTTAGAGACCATGTATAGCATGTGAAGCCAGCGCGAGTTACACTAGAGGGGACGACTACTTTTGAGTGCGCATCGGTCTGATCGTGAGCGGACTAGATCCCACCTCTGACGCCAAAATATAACGACTTGCTGTTGATACGTTTTTGTCTAGCCTATAGGTGATTACGTTATTGCGGGGGGCCGTAGAGCAGTTTGTTTGATGGTGGCCGCGATAATCCGAGAGGGGAAAGAGGAAGAGGAAAACGTAAGCCGACGACTCAGCGCGATGTCAAATGAGACAGACAGCATGGGTAGGTCATTCTAAAGGTTTAGAAAGCTGATTCGTACCACCAATACTAGTATGAGTAAAAACCGACGGCGTGAAGGTTAGCGAAAATAAAGAGCTCATGCTACGTCAGTTGATTCCCGCAGCCTAGTCCATATCCTGGCTGAAGATAGCAGTCTACGTGTCACTGCATAACCAATAAATGGCCGACCACTCGTCGGAGCTGTCAACAGATGGAACGATGGTTATATCAACTAGTAATGCTTTCAAATTTTAATAAACCTAAAAAAACAAGAAATATGACCACATGCCGATTTTTGATGGGCTGCTGCGTTTGGCTTCCTCGAGGATAGCCATAACAGACACCAGAAGATTCGAGTTAAGTTGAATCTTATATGCTTCCTTCACCGCATATCCAGCGTTGACTAGGACCGTAAAGTCCTAGATTCCTAAGTCAATTTTTGATGAGTTAACACTGATGCATTACTCCTACAACCAGACTTACAAACTGCTGACTTGCGTCTGAAGTGTGTACACACCAGTGTCTCCGTTCTTCTTCTCGTATGCCAATATTTTTGCGAAAGAAACGGTGAGCCGGAAATGTAATATTCAGGGGTGACAAAGAAAAGTCTATCAAAGTTCTGCATGGGTGATTCTGAATAAGGCCCCATAAAAATAAATGCCTACATGGTACGAGTAGTAGTAGTACACTGGAAGGCGTCTGCTTGAATTAATTACCAGAGCAAAAAGCAGAGTGTAAGTCTTCAAAATAACCGACTGTTTCACGGCTGTGAGACATAGCCGTTAAAAGTAGAAGACGCGGACCAGTTTCAAGTCTTTGACCGCAGGTTTCTTCTTAGCACTGCTCGTGTGTAGCGAAATCACCGTGTGAGCAACGGTGAGGTCAAGGAAAGAGCACTAGACGAGAGAGGCAAGTCATTAAATGAGGCTCTGAACCTCCAGCAACTGTGATGACTTGAACAAGTGCTGTAACTAAAGAGCAACCACCTTTCTTGATGTGCCATGCTTGGAAACGTTGTACAAGGCTGAAAGAAGCCTCAGGGTGGCCAGACAAAGACGTCGCAGCGGTCGGTGAATTCCCTGACCGTTGGTTTGGGTAGGTAGGCAGATGTACATTACTTCACTGAAGTTCCCTAGATGGCAGGAATCTGTAGTTGAGGACTGCTTGGAACACGGCTGAAAATCCATCACAGAGATTCATATTCATTCAATCTTTGCCGATTTCTGGGGTTTGAATGCTTTGATTACTCTCAGTTTTTGAGTTCTCTCTCCTCCTATATACCTTTCTTTCTTTTACATCCATCTTTTTCTGTCCCTTTGTTGCTTGTGTACTACTGTAAAGTGGGGTAACTTAAGGTGATGTACTTGTGTGCTGCAGTTCCACGTTGGTACTGTCAGTCTTTCCGAGTGGCCATGGATGGAGTCCCAAACATAAGCGAGGATTTAGGTGAGATCCACCCATAGAATGTTTAGCAACGCAGATGACGTCAGCCCAGATGATACTGAGTATAACGGGACTGATGGTTATCTGCAGGGTGACCTACTCATCCCTATCTCATACAAATAAACGCACAATGTGTGCTGAGCATCATACACGGTTCCTCCGAACTTCTGACCTCGGATCCCCGAACTTGGTGGAACATAGGGCACTCTTCGAATAAGCTTTCTTTGAGACGGTAACTAACATATAACCCTGTGTTGACAACAAACAGGTACTGTGTATACTCAGGTCTTGATCTCTGCACAACACAGGTAGGTCAGTGAGTGGAAACGAAGTTGCGGCCATGATAGAAACTTGACTGTTCTCTGTAACTGATGACGGAGACCTGAGCACTAACGGAATGCGATTATTCAAACAAGACAACCAAAGTGCAAGTGGGGAAGTAAAAGCATTTCATTGGTCAAATCAAAACAATGCAGGTTACTGAAACCTTAACGACTGTGCTCTAAGACCCACTATAGTGCTACGGTGCTCTCATTCATATCAGCTATCTGGTGGACAGACCAAACCTCGTCTGAGGGATAACAAACAAAAAAGCTAACTGAGCCACTTTTCACGTCATATATTATAAGCTACGATAAATTTTTTATTGGACCCAAAGAAATGTCAAGTAAACCTAGGTGTTAAATTACGTATGATTTATACAAATAGATTCACTGATACACAAATGTGAAAAGTTACGCATTACGATGTAAAATGGTAGTATCTAGGCTGCAGATAATAATGGATGACTTTAATGTTATCTCTCCTGTACTGTCCAACACAACTTAGCACTCTCCAGAGTTAGTGGATATTTTAAGCGGACATTTTACTCTCCCACTGTCAATTTATCACCAGAAGACAACACTTGTTAACTCTCCAGAGTCGACGTTATTTGGCTTGATTATCGTGATATTTGGAAGGAGGATCAGAGGTCCTGTGAAATCTGAGGACAGTCAATGAGTATTCATATCAGACAGTGGTCAATGGAGGCAGAAATCGGAGTGGATAGAAGCATACTATATTTCCACGTTTAACAGCGGAGACAAAGTCAGGAACACCGCCACAACAAAAAAGTGAACTTTTGAGTTATACAGATAAACAACGCTCGCTTTTACAAGTATTAGGGAGAATGTACGAAATGCGAAAAGGTGATGAAAAGGAAATATTATTTTGAATTTAAGAGGTTTATACATAATTCCGTGCCGTCTACACAGGTTGCAATTTTTGGATAATTCGGCATCCACCCCTTCAGCGTAGAGTAAGGTGACATAAAACCATACGCTTGACTGGCTGATAGCTGACAAACATCACACGGCAAAAAAAGCTGACGAAAACGTCCCTGCCGGTGCATAACCAGGCCTTCTTGTCAACTGCCACTCGACATTAAAACCACATACAGGCGAAAACTTATCTTGACTCCGGTAACTACACCCCAGTTGTACTTCATTTGGTCTTCAGCAAGATGCTGTCTTGCAGTAACCCCAACTGTTCGATCTGCGTGTTAGGAGAGACGTTCCAATGATGAGGCAGCAATAGCATGCGCACCACCATGGTTGAGATGACGCCCACTGGGGTCTTTTAAAGACGTTCCTGCTGAGGTTTCACGGGACATACCCTTGGTGGTGAAAAACTCCTTAAAGGAGGCTTCTCGTACCCGACGGACATCCCTTGGATGATGAGAGAAAATCATGGCTCAAGTGCAGGCTCTCTGAAGGTAATGTATGTACTACCATGAGTAATCGATGTACTACCAACGCCAGAAGCTTTCCCCAGGTGAATCTTACCTAGATCCGTGGGCGAAATTCAAGAAGTTCGACTGGTTCACGATGAAAATCAAACCCAGGAGGCAACCGTTATTGAAGACCACAACGACCTAAAAGTAACTGGGACTTTTAGAGCCTCATTTGATAGGCAACTGAATAATTCATGTGACCCACATGCTTTCATGATCCGAGCCGCTGGTTGCATTGTCAGGCCATTATGAGATAAGCGTTCTATACAAGGAGCCCCGATATAGCCCTCGACTGGCTACCAAGCCTTTATTTGAGTAAATCTCCAGGGTGTAACGGCGTACACCCACCCATCTTGGGGTAGTACGCAGTATTTTAAATAGTTCGCACAGTGACCGTTTCGGCTTTCAGTGGATGGTTAGCAACTTCTATAGAACGATGATGTGCCAGCCATGTATTTTCAGAGCAAGAGACCGCTAAAACACCACATGCCATCAGACCACACATCTGTCCACTGCAGTACTCAATGGTTTTGGACGGCCTGATGGATAGTTTTACAACGTACTGCCTGAATAAATGCAGCGCTATCCATGCCGTCGAAATTGGTTTAATACAGATGCATCCCCCCGCCTGTAAACGTTTGGCAACGTATGACAGACGAGCGGGTTGCGGACATCTGAAGTGCAGACATGCAAGAGTGAATAAAATGTGGAAGCTTATTCCATAACTTGCTGTACTGTAACATAAAGGGTAGTGACTTAAGTTTAAGGCGGTGCTTTTCTGCAGGTACAGTGCATTCACGATTGCATAGACTATATGAGGACATAGGCTTAAAGGTAGGAGCGCAACGGGCGTGAGTAATGCCATGCGAAAGGCGGAAAAATAGGCTAAGGTTGAGCTTAAGACGTCTTAGCCAAAGTGGGTCAATTTTTGGTTTCTTACACCTTCCCTCGTAATCAAGTTCTTCGTGACGGCCCAGTACATGGCGGGTAAACTTTCTTTGAACATTCCCAATCAGTATCCTATCCGAAGCGTACATATTGCTGAAGATGATTGTGCCATATTCAAGTACTGGGTGAACCATTATCTTGAATAAAAGCAGTCTGGCCTCAGTGGTATGTACGTGTTTAAGCAAAAGGCCAGCAGAGCGCCTACACTTGGAGGCAGGTGACTGGGCATATTCCGTAAACGTTAAGTTCCGAGAATACCTAATGCCTAAATTACATACTGAGTTATAACATTGCAACACAGAATCGCCAAGGTGTAAACTGACGTTTGGATAAGTTATTGAAACAGGGAATTCCGCATTTACTAGAGTTAGGTGGAAGTTGCCATGTTTTACTCCAAGCGAACAAATACGTCAGACCTTCCTGGATTCTATTGAAATCCTCACTTAGTGATGAGTGGGGGAAGCTATACACGGTTTTTAAGTTGTCAGCAAACAGGTAGGGTTTACCATATTTTATCACGTTAGAAATATCATTTATGTAAGGGAGGAAGAGTAAGTGCCCCAACACACTGCCTTGAATGACGCCTCTCAGAATAGGCTGTGGGGAGGAATAGGTTTGACTGAACTTTACTATTTGAGTACGCTGCCTAAGGAATGAGCTTATCCACTCTAATAGAGGGTCACTAATTCCAAATGATTGAAGCTTAAGAATTAACCGATTATGAGGCATGTTATCAAATTCTTTTCTGAAGTCAAAAATAGAGCAGTTACGAAATGACTTTCATCTCGTCTGCAGGTGACCTCCTCAAAATAATCCAGTAAGCAAGTACTACATGAGCGACCTTTTAAGAAACCGTGCTGCATGGGGGAAAGTAGCTGATGCGCAGCCACGTAATCATTGATTTCTTGCACAACCACCTTCTCCATGATACGAGAGACTACAGATGTAATATTTATGGGACGATAATTCTGAATTTCTGACGTCGGCCTAGATTTATACGTGGGAGGTATTTATGACAGCTTCCAGCAGTCAGAGTAGCATGCCTCAGCAAGGGATATTGAGAATAGCTTCATGAGGATCAATGGCATGTCTCCACCACCCCTCTTAAGGAGAAAAGACGGGATCCCATCGGGTCCGGTAGAATATGAGTCCTTTAGTGAAGCGACTGCACCACCTTTCTCTATGTAGAGGAAACATTACTTAGTGAGTGGTGCGGTGGAATGGGCATTTTTATGTTTAGTACACTATCCTCATGCATGAAACAGCTTGCATAATGTTTACTAAACAGCTGACAGATCTTGCTTGGGTCATCATAAAGAATGTCCCCATCAATGATCAGACTACTGGGAATAACTCTAGATAAGTTTGCACAGGATTTTAGAATTCTCACTAGTAATCGAGCATTGCCTGTTTCTGCGTTGCAGCTAGTTTCTTGCTTGATTGCTTTCAGTAACTTATTTGATTTGAAGTTCTCATGAGCAATTTTTAATGAGACAAGGGATGAAAAGTCATTGGCTCGATAGAAATTTCTGGCATGTCTGCGCATGCTGATGCGTACATTTTCAGGGATGAAATTCACTTTCGGCTTTCTAATTAATACTGATACCTCCGGAGCAATATGATCGTGAATTACATTCATGGAACTGTAGATGTCATTTAGTTCATGGGTTGAACTGCTGAGGAAATAAGAACCCCAGTTCAAGCATCGCAACATGTATTGCATCTCCTCCCAGATGGCATTTTTATATCGTCCAACTGTGGTCGTTTTTGACCTGGGAGCTAACGTAGTTCTGGGAGATAGTCGGAAGTCACCGAACACTACTCTGTGATCGCTGCCTGGGAAATCTAGACCAACTTAAAGAGTCAAAGGCAACAATCCATTCGTGAAAACTAGGTCCAGTACGCCATTATGTCCAGTTGGTTGCATTACATGTTGGCGCCACCCTCCAGAATCTAATACATTATTAAAATTATCAAACCACCCAGGAGAAGTAAGTGTCTGCCACTTGATGTCAGGCATATTAAAGTCACCGCTTTTAAGTTTAATGGAGTAGGGCAGTGTTGTTACATGGGTGAACACTTCTGCAAGCCTGTCGTCATAATCTACAGCAAAGGGAGGGGGACGGTAGATGCACCCTAAGAGGATAGTTATGGCATTTGTAAACTTCGCCGCAACCCACACTGAGCGAATTGAGTTCTGAATTAAGACAATTTGTCGCAGCAATGTCGGACCTGATGCAGATGATGCAACCACCACCTCTACCATTATATCTATCTCCCCTGAACAGAGTATAAGTGTCGACAGAGACATCACCATCAGGAATGTCTGGAGTACATCAAGCTTCAGTGATAAATACTAGGCGGGGGCTAGACGTAGTCGACAACATGGTGATCTCACTTATTTTGTCGTGTATGGAACCAGCGTTAATCAGACAGAAGGCTAAAGAATTGGATAAGCAGTAGTACCTAAACCTGTTTCCGGAAAGCACTTTCTCGCAGGTTCGTTGGAACTATAGTGGTGAGGAAAATGGGGTGGAATTTAATTTCGGCGACATAATAGGGGAATAAGATACTAATGGGTTACTACCAATATCCTTTATTGTTAGGTGTTGACCCACTGTATACGAGCCGGGGGGATGACGGGTTGGCGTAACATCTTCCCCGCCACTGTAGCGGCTGTGAGTTAGGACTAAGAGTAGCTGATTCGACAGCGTCTTCATCTAAACGGCAAAAGGCGCCAGCAATTTTTGAAGTCCGCGAAAATACGGGTTTTCAGAATGAGCCCTGAGTGTGGGTGTCTGCGAAAATTAGCCAAGCAAATCTGTGGTTTCACTTCCGCATGGGAAGGGGTAGGGTGCATTATGTTGGGGAGCCAGTATCACAGGCTGTATCTGAACAGCAGGCCTCCACTTAGGAGGTTATATCGTTGTACTGGGGCGAGCATACATTGGATCTGAATGTTTTGTAGATGGGTGTGAGGAGAGAAAAACCTATCGTTCCTCCTATAGCCCTTGTCTTCATGACTATGGGAGGCATTTGTGTTCTGAACATTCTTACCCATGTTCCCTTTCCTTTTACCACCTTGTTGTATGAATCCTACCTTTCTGTTGGTTAGTGAGGGTGCCATAGTACTTAATCTCATGTCGGTGGACGTCGTGAATGTGTCTGCATAAGGAAACGGGGTCACTCAGACATAAGGAGACAAAATTTATTGTCTGACTATAAAACAGCAAGAATAGAGACTTATCTGCAACACAGATTAAAGTCATTGGTTGTCTGTCAATCTCAGCTTTTGCAGTAAACTGGTAGATAAAGCGGCAAGACGCTACAACTTCCGGTCAAATAGCGAAGAACACTGAAGTCCAGACCAAAGTTCACGTATTGATGAAAACCAGAGATATGCAACCAGTAGTTGCGGAGAAAATGACAGCAACAGTAAGCGGATAACGTATATGTTTAGAAGCCTTAATTTGCAGGAGGAAAATGTAACTGTATCGTAGCCAGATTGCCAAAATTCAAAAGCACGAGGAAATCACATAAGATTTAACTCACTCTTCGAAAGGTTGCTGTGCGGTGTCTAGGCTGCTCAATATTCTGGTCCGTTGCCAGTGACCTTCTATGAAGTCTGATTCATCCACCCCTCCTCTATGCTGACGGCGTCGAGTTGCACAGACACCTGAGCGTCAAGGACCCACACGCGCAGATGGACCTCCTCGGGACTCTGCACGCCAGTGAGGATGAAGACCGGTAACAAATAGACTGAGTGAAAACCAGACTGGGTTCCGTCGTGATCCTGTACAAAAGCGAGCTCTCCATACCCATATCGTTGGAGAACATCGACCAGAAGCCTTGGACATAAGTCTCGTGCCTGTTGGTACCTGTCTTCAAGGCGTTCCGCAAACCCGAAGGAACCCGTATCTCCTCTGTGCCGTGGCCAGTAACACCGCCACAAAGCTATTCGGGCTCGACTGCCTTCCAAAATGAATGGATTGGATACACTGACTGGTCGCTGCATAGTAGCCAAGTTTATGCTGTCCAGTCCTCCACTGGTCCTGCAGTGCACGTGGAAATCCAATATGCGCTGGATTTTCTGCCTACAAATATTCTGCATAACAGCTCAGACGTTTTGGCAGACGTCGCTTGATTCTGAGCGGCGCTCCTCAGTGTGCAAAATTTATGGATTATTAACCCCCAAGTTTTCGGCCTTACCTTGAGGCTCGCAACGGCTAGGAGAGGGACAAGTATCTGTTAGAGCGGGCGAAGAGAAAGGTAAAACGGCACGTTGTATGACAACGCTGTGAGCAATATGAAAGTCGGCTTGGCCAAACAACCCTTTCTGCTTTTGGTAACCGATGGGCTTGTAAGTAACTTTATAATACCCAACGGGATCTTATGTAGTCAAAGTCAGTTCGGCGCATTGCGACCACTGAATTATCACCAAGCTGTCCATTGAGTGTAACCACTACCCCTTCCATTAATAACCTAAAAGAAGGTTTTCTTGTTATAGAGCAACATGTATTCCTCTCAAATAACGAGGATTCAGAGCAGACCCATGGAAAGAACTAGCATCGCACCAGATTTCTATTCTTCTGTTCCACCTTTGTACCAACCCTCTTTCCTGCTACACTTTTTGCTACCATTCACCCTAGAGGCTACCTTTTAAGAGTGCAGCATTCGGGGTAATGACGAGTTTCCGTGCTAATCCACTTGATGTCGGGATCTGTAAAAGTTACGTCCATCCGGGGGATTCGGGATTTTGCACCGTCTAAGGAACTGCCCGCGACGTATGTGCTAGGACTTAGAAATGTCGCCTACCTGTCGCGACCCAAATAGGGGGCACTCATCAGATGCTAAGTTGCAGGGTAGATAGGCAGCTAGTGGTCTGTGAAAATCGTGAAATCACGACCTTCAGTGCAACGGCGGAAGTGGAGCACCAAACTGCAAGCGGCAAGAAGTTCCCAGCCAAACGTAATATATCTCATTCCCGCTCCTTGCAGCCGTCTCGAAGACAAGGCTAGTAAATACCACTGGCCATCGGTCTGCTGTTGTAAGACTGCCCAGAGTGCCGAATGAGATGCGTTGCCGGCACTACTCAAACGCCCTTTGGGGTCCTGATGCTCGGGCACGTCTGCTTTTGCGGTAGCCCCATTGGCTTCTCATAGGGCAGTATTAACCATGGTGCACGGACCCATACGCTCTGCATCACTGCTATGCGGATATGTGAGTAGACTCATCAGAAAAGGACAGACAAAAATGGACCCTGAGTAGCAGCTCTCCAGGTGGCTGAAAATACGAGGTTGCTTCACGGCAGCCAGTCTCGAGTAGCCTAGAATAGCCGCCATTTCATCTGTGTGTAGGCGTATACTTTCATTTTCCCTAGTGTGCCCGATCCTGTGATGAATTTGCTTCTTTTTGACATTTCTGGACATTAGTTTGGCTCTATGCCTCTCCAGCCTGCTAAATGCATGGTCTAAGTGCTCTGTCTTGGTTCCCTACCTGAGACCGTGATGAGGCATCCAACGACAAAAAAATACAAGACGAAAACAATGGTGGAGGTTGTTCGTGGATTATTCGGATATCTGCCCTGCATTCCGAAGAGCGCAGATCATGCACAGAAGTTCAAGCAGTCCAAAAGGGGGAGTAGCGGCTTTCTTCGGGATATTTTCCGCTGCCGTGGTTGTATTGTTGTATGTCATGAACAACTTCTTCTTGGAAAATGCATTCATTCTAGGCAAAATCGCACGCAGTTTGTAAGGGCATGGTACCCAATAACTGTCTGGTGTTCTTTTGACGTTGGGTGGCCGATTACATCCCGTCGGATGCTAATCATTATTATCTTTTCGCAGTGCCGTTTGTGGTGGCCAGGCCCATGGGCGATTGGAGGGTTTGACAATGCTGACCTTGGCATATGATGGAACTCCTTCTTTGCCATCCTTGGCTTTTCGTGAGCTAAGAGGAGTGCTCTGGGCTCCAAAGGGGTTTCCATGGCTATGATGGTATGTATAGGCGTGTCAATTACGCACCATAGGCCATTCATGGGTTATCTCAACCCCATATATCCGTTCAGCGAGGCTTAACAAATGGAGCCAAACGAGTCATACTGCATAACTTAGGCTAAATTTGGGCCTCATAAATCATGACGTCAATGTACAGCTTTCCATGATATGTTAGTCGTCATAAACGGGTCACCTACAGGTAAGTGGCATTGGTTTTCAGATTTGTGACAGTGGTGAGCACTGAGGTATCAGCAACAAGGAAAACATACTTAACTGGTCTGCTTGAACTTATGTTAAGGTTTCCCACCAGCGGACAACAGATCAAATAACGGGATATGACCAGTTTCTGCTGTGGCTACAGGGAGAAAGCTAACTTCTGCATCGGTGTCCGAGAAACAACGAACTTGTGGCTTTGCCCCTGCAGAAATGGCAAGCGGTTGTTTCGCCCGGCTATGATTGCTGCTAATGTATACCAGCGGTATAGCTTCCTAGTTTTCTGCTCTGTTTGGCAAACGTCGGTGGTTCGTAGACAATTTTGCGCGTCGTCACAGTTTTGTACACTGCTAACTTTTGTTATCAGCTTGTACGCTAACTTTAGTGGTGAAGTGAAGCGTGGGGGCGCTACGTTTCACGTCGTAGCCTCGGGGCTTTGAGACCTTAAAAGCTGTCTGAAAGAGTACTTTGGCTCTATCATCTTAGTTTCTGGACGGTGTTGAAAAGAACTTTGGAAGACACCTCTTGTACTTCCGCAACCTGAAATGCTCGATCAACGTTTGCTGTGGCTTAAAGCGTTAAAACCACGGTCTTCACATCTGTAGCTACTTAGAATGAAGGAGCTCGTGGGAAAGCCATAAGATGAGTGTCGGCTGGCTACCTATGGCTACACGTCAGTAGCTTGACCGTTCCATGACTCGATATTACGAAGCAACTCATCCAGACGTCGATGGTCTGCGAGCTGGCTTTTTTACAGAAAAAAAAGTTTTGGTGCACAGCATTGGTCACTTATATCAGCAATAAACATGTATGTCGTCATGGGCCTGTTTTATTCCCGTGATCATGATCGCCTGAAAGTGGGCACTTGAGAACGAGGATCTGTAACCCCTGCTCCAGCTTTGGCATTCAGAAACATGTTTCAGAGTAATCTGGCCGTAAAGACGCGAGTCAAATCTAGTGCGCTGCCAGTTTGATAGGCACAAATCTGAGAGGTCAACCTCACATGAATAGAAAGTAGATACTGCAAACAGTCGCGAAATCTTCAGCCTGAAAACGTTCAATGGCACAAAAAAGAATGTGCTGCGCAGTTTTGGTGTTGTAAAGCGCAATCTGGACAAACGCAGAGGCCAACAAATGAATTTTGCATCCATTGAACATCAACGAATACACAAATTACGAAACAGTGCATTGAAACATCTCTATGTGAATCGTATATTCCTAGATTCGGACTAAATTACCGAAATGCGAACCAATCGAGCAAGGAATCGTAACCAAGCAGCATAGGGTGGCACGAAAACATCCCAAATGGTGCAGGTACTTGATCTTTTACATTAAACCTACGAGGTTCAAAAAATACGAAGGTCAACATCAGTTCTGAATACCATTTATCCTAACGCTACTGGATTGGCGGAAGTGCACGGAAAGACAAAAGACACTTCTACGACACACTGGCAAGTGAAGCAGAACAGGCTGCAGGTAAGAGAGACCTGACGACATTGTATCAAATAACCAGGTTGCTATCAGAGAAGACATCAACACAGATGCAACCAATAAAAGAGGAAGAAGGAAATTTAATTACAAAAGAAGAGAAACAGAGGAAACGATGGGCTGACCACTTCAAGAAGCTCTTGAATCGACCACCACCTGCACTTCGTCCAGAAATACCACCTGCAGCCTCTGAATTACAAGTGAACATAAATCCCCCAACGAAAATGGAAGTCCTGAACGCCATAAAGCTACTGAAATGCGGGAAAGCAGCAGGACCAGATGGAATCCCACCAGAAGCACTGAGAACAGATGCAGAGACAACAGCGGACATGCTCACACCACACCACTATTGCAGAAGGTGTGGAAGGAAGAGAAGGTACCTGGCCATTGATTGGAAGAAGGGTTACCTTGTCAAACTGCCGAAGAAGGGAGACCTCAGTGCTTGCAAGAACTGACGCGGAATCACTCTCCTGTCCACCCCAAGTAAAATATTAAGCCGCATCATCCTGGAGAGGCTTAAAGATGCACTGGATTCAAAACTGCGACCGGAACAGGCAGGCTTCAGGAAGTACAAATCATGTGCGGACCAAATTGCAACACTTCGTATCATCATAGAACAGAGCGTAGAATGGCAATCAGCTCTATACCTCAACTTCATCGACTTTGAGAAGGCCTTTGACAGCGTCGACCGAGAAGTAATTTGGAAACTGCTTCAATACTACGGAGTACCGCAAACCTTTATCCGCCTCATTCAACAACTATATGAAGATGCCACATGCCAAGTAATCCACAATGGGAAGCTCAGTGATGCTTTTGAAGTGAAGTGAAGACAGGAGTGAAACAAGGTTGCCTACTATCCCCATGATATTCCTGATTGTGGTCGACTGGATCATGCAGCAAACGGTGGGGAGCGAGAAGAGGGGATACGCTGGCTGGATCGCGGAAAAGAACCTAGAAGACTTGGATTTCGCCAGTGATGACTTATGCCTAATGTCACACAAACTTGAAGATCTGCAGGCAAAAACTAACAAGTTGACAGAAGAGGCAGCTAAGACGGGACTTCAGGTGAATAAAGAGAAGACAGAAGTGATGAAGATACCGCACCACCACCATCAACAACAACAACAACAAACTCCAATCACCGTCAACGGGAGAAACTTAAAGGAAGTAACCTCCTTAACTTATCTAGGAAGCATTGTTTCAACTACAGGCGGGACGGACGAGGATGTCAAAGTCAGAATCGGAAAAGCAAGACAGGCGTTCATTAGCCTGAAACCAGTGTGGAAATCTTCTGCACTCAGCATGTGGAACAAGATACGGATTTTCAACACCAACGTCAAGTCAGTGCTCTTGTATGGCTCAGAGACTTGGCGCGTCACGAAAGGCATTTCCAATAAACTACAGACATTCATCAACAACTGCTTACGCTCGCTGCTGAAGATCAGATGGCCAGAAAGAATAAGCAACAAGGAACTCTGGGAACGAACCAACCAAGAACCTATCACGCAACAAATATGCAGGAAGAAGTGGAGATGGATTGGCCATGCACTGAGAAGGCCGACTGAGGACATCACGCGTCAGGCCCTCGAGTGGAATCCCCATGGGAAGCGACGAGTTGGACGTCCGAGGGTGACATGGAGGAGGTCATGCGAGGAGGAAATGAGAGGTTGTGGGCTGTCGTGGAAACAGGTTCAAAAGATCTCAGAGAACAGAGGTCACTGGAGGCGTGCTACTGAAGCCCTATGTTCCACTAGGAACCCAAGGGACTAATAATAATAATAATAAAATTTTCCGTTACAAACCGGAGCTACGTGTACTGTATTGGGACTCACTGATCCAACACCTAGTGTAAATGGTGCGAGTTGAAAATCCCTGTAGCTTTGAATTTTGGCTTCTATGTCTTGAGGGTTGTTTATTCTAACTTGGTAATGCTGTTGTGGTGGCCTCAGAAGCCTTTTCAGTTTATCTGCATGTAGAGTGGATACAGTGACTGTCTACTTGGAGATTTTATCTCAAAACTGTAGTCTTGTTTGTTTCGGTGCGCAGTGGAGCATATGGTTAGACCAATCAAAACTTTGCACGTCGTGTTTTTGTAAGCGCCTCTGAGTGAGCACCAGCCATTATTCAGGAAGCTGTGTGAGAAACGGAGCGAGTAGAGGATGAGAAGAAAGAAGTGGAAAGTATTTGTGGAAAATAGTGTAACTAGTTACACACTAGGGAGTATGGATAGTGGTGCAGATACCAGCATTGGGGAACACAAGAAGGGATGAACACACCTTCAACCGCTACCGGAGAAATTTGATGTTTAACCACTTTGCGGTGAGGAATTTATCGAGCACTCGTTTCGAGTAGTCAACTGACATTGATGTGGCTACTTGATTCGATACAGCGTTTCATAACTGTAATACTCTCCAAGAGAAGTTAGACCCACCTCTCGTATTTAACCTCCGGAGAAGTAAGCTACTGGGGTTTCTGTGAGACTGTCAGTTTTGTACCAATAATGTTGTCCCGAGGAGTAGTTCACTTGATAGACAATCCCGTAAACTGTTATCAAATTGCCTCTATTCCCCTGAAGGCTTGAGGCGAGCAAGTTAAGTTTTCTATGATGCTGTGCCTTTGTCTTCCCTGTCAGTCGGACAACCGGCACTGTCACCCTCTTTGCACCTTCTCAAAAGTGTTTACATTTCTCAATAGTATAGGAGAGACCATCACGTTGAAAACCTCTTAATGCGACCTAACGTAAGTTTCAAATACGGAAAAGCGGTCTATCAGAAGTAAGCTGATGAACATCTCAGGGTAAAACTGTGACTGAATTAAATGTGATTTATGTTAGACATTAAACTTTGTTTTAAACTTTCAACTTATGTCTCTGTTGCTGTGACGACCAGCGCAACATACAATATGCTTGAGATTTCAATCAGGAAGGCAATCAATAAATTAACCAATAAGTTAGCTAACAATGTGAACTGTAAGGTGAAATAAAATTATTGAATTAAGTCACTCGTTCAGAGTGTGAAGCTCTACTTGATATGTTCGTGAAATTCGATGGTAAAAAACCTTTTGGAAAGTTAGATCGGATGAAATTTCGAGAAATACTTCACCACACATTCCGAATGACAGATGATGTCATGATTGACAGAAGTATGTTCCTTAGATATGCTTATCAGCTCCAGTCTTTCGTGTTTTTGATAGAGATCTCGATGGTGGTGTCAATGCTCAAGAATGGGTGGTGGGACTTTCAGTATTCCTTCGAGGAACTCTTGAAGAAAAAACTAAATGTAAGATTTTAATGGTGTACTAATTTGCTTAGTTGCTTTTGAAGTTTATGATCTCAACAATGATGGCCGAATAACCAGAGAGGAAATGTTCCAGCTACTGAAGTACTCATTAATAAAAGTAATTTATCCAATTTTTTCCCCAACCCTGAAGTAATGCAAGCCTAAAGCAGCCTGATTTGTCCAGCGTCATAGTGAATGCGGCTATTTATCTTCTGTGGAAAATATCTATACTGCTGACAAAAAAGACGAGAGAAAACTGGCATAGATTTTTGGATATAGATGTGGCTTTAGAATAAAAGGCTATGCGCTTATATTTATCCTTTCAAAGCAGCACCCTTTCATTGTCACGTCCTTTATTCAGATGGTATATTGGTAATGCGGTCAATACATTTTCTGAAAGTTCATTCCAAAAGTGGATTACTGGACGCGATGATCAGTACTCTACAGAGATTACTGTTGTTCGTTGCATTATTATTCTCCTGTTATGTCCTCTGAGGTATTTAGACCTACTGAAAATAAAAAGAGGCTTAATCTTGTCCAATGCCATTTCCTGAAATGGTGTATAACATGATAAGACCTCCTATTTGTCTGCCATATGGTGAAGTGAAGAGAGTCTTCTCCTGAAGTCCTTCCTTGTAGATCACGGTAGCCGTCTTCCCGACCATATCAGTGGCTATCCTGCGAACTCTCTTCAAAACGTCTAAGCCAACCTCTAGACAAGGATTTCACAATTCCTCACTGGTTCCCACCTAAATTCTAACCAAGGATGTACTTCTGCTAGTGAACATATCATCACATATTTTTGTGAACTTCCTATGTAGTGCCCGAAGTATCCTGAACTTTCGAGTTGCAATAAATCTACAATTCTCTGTGGTCATCAAATCATAACTTACAGAAACTCCTAGATGATTGTGGGTCAATAGCGAGAGTAGACAAGACACACCAAAATCCTATCACGAGATATCCAACTACCTATTTTTCAATCTAATCCAGCTTTCCCTAGCCAGACTTGTCGACATATTCAGTACCACGGTGTGTGCAATACATATCCAAACCATCTCAGTTGACTAAGGTTCACAACCTCATCAATCGACTTATCTGTCTTGCCTAGTGCCTTTCACCTGACCTCAACATTTCTCACACGATGATTCTAACAAAGCTACAAAGACATTTGTGATCAAACACCTGTAACCACTTCATATCTTTTATTGCCAATGGCCATGTCTCACAGCGATGTAACAATAAAGATGGGACTGCAGTGAAGTATATTTGTTCTTTTCCTAGAGATATTTAGATATCTCGTAAGTCAGCGTCACAGAGGATACATGTTGGCAAATACCGGAAGAGTCTTCTGTATCGTAGCTGAGATTTAGTCAGCAACTAACCCTAACCCTAGCCGATTCAGCTCCCTACATAAGTGAATTGGTCAAAATATCCAACCACTTACTTCACTCTCAATCATAAGGATGGGAGTATGTGCAACAGACCAGTTCTGGACCATGATCTTACATTTGACAGGTGTGAAATATACGTAAAACATGCTCAAATTTCTACTCAAGTCATTCAGAAGACTCTACATTTTGTCAGTGTCTTCACCTAACAAAACATTATTGTCTGCATACACCGAATGAACCAGACGACTTCCAGGGTGTGAATCAGTCCCTGTGAAATCAAACGTACATAGGGTTATATTGTATTAGTACATCAATGACGAAGTTAAGTAGTAACGGTAACAGTAGGCATCCCTTGTTATCGTCAATTCTGAAGACAACTCTCCATAAGCTCTGACATGGCTGCGTGATTTCAAGTAGAGAGTTTTGATTGTTGTTGTGTGCTCACTCAGTGTTCCTTTCACAGTCAGACACTGATATAACACCTCATGGTTGACAGAGTCAAATTTCGCCTTTACTTCAAGGAATATTGGAAGTGTGTATCACTAGCTGGTATGCATGATAATGTTTTAAAACCTGTTGTCAGTCCTTTCCTATTCACTTTTCCTTTGTTTGCGAGTGTATAGTGTGGCAATTTCAGCCGTGGCACATGTGTTCGAGGTTCTAAGTTGATTCTGTCAATCAGTCAATTAACTGTCCTCTTGGAAAACAGTACACAATGGAGTACCGCAAGTTACGATCATTGGTCCTCTGTTTTTCTCCTCCTATACATTAATGAACTACAGAATATCACAAAATCTTGCAGAATTGTCGATAGTGGTGATGTAAACGTTTTGGAAGAAACAAGATAATGACGACTTTCTTTGTACACTTCACAGAGACTTTAACAGTTTGTTAACATAGTCACATAAATGACTGGTACCTGTGAATGTTGGTAAGTGTGCAAGCTTACACATGGACACGTGGACATACAGACAGTAATATGTAGGATTTTGGTGTGTCTTGTCTACTCTTACTATTGACTCACAATCATCTAGGAGTCTCAGTAAGTTATGATTTGATGACCACAGAGAATTGTAGATTTATTGCAACTCGGAAGTTCAGGATACTTCGGGAACTACATAGGAAGTTCACAAAGATATGTGATGATATGTTCACTAGCAGAAGTACATCCTTGGTTAGAATTTAGGTAGGAAAGAGTGAAGAATTGTGAAATCCTTATCTGAAGGTTGACTCAGACGTTTTGAAGAGATTTCTCAGGACAGTCATTCATTTGATCGGGACAATGTCTAGCCTGATCTACAAAGAACGACTTCATTTCAGCATAGTGCTTTAGTTAGACGTCGGATAACTATAGATCCTAGGATTTAGGATGCAATGCTAGTCAAACTTTGTTGTCTATCGTGGTCCTAAGAAGGTTTCCATCTCTTCTGTTAAGGATGTTTAGAAACTCGACGGGACTATTTTTGATCTATTCACACAACGCATATCTCTTTCATTTCAATTAGCATTTCGTTTCCCTGATCCTTGAAAACGTTGGGTGATAAACCGTCTAGTGCTACTGCCTTTCATCGGTTCATGTTCGTTATTGCCTTTTTGCTTCAAAGATAGTTAGAGGGCCATTATCTACGTTCTATTCAGGTTCATGCTGGTTTTTAGGCAACTGAAGCATTACTGTGGGCCAGTTGAACTTGGCTTCAAAGTTTTATGCCATTCATTCTAGCCGTCTGTCCTAGGAAGTTATCAGTATCCTTCTCTTTTTGGTAGTGGTTTCCTTGGCCATCATCTTTTTCTTATCAGTATCCGTAATAGGCTTAAATAGATACTGAGTGTTACCGAACGGTGATGCTTTCTCCACCTCTGTAGCTTTCACCACCCACCACTGCTCGCAATCTGGGCGAAGACAGTTGGTCAAACTTTGCTTAAGTTGTTTTCGCTCTTCATCTTGAGCACAGCTGGCTAGAATCAGTTTTCCCATACCAAACAGTTCGGATGACATTGTGGAAATGCAACGACCTTTCCTAAGTTTGGGGTGTAGGTTACTAATTGTCTTTACCTCTGTCTCCACACCAGACTTTGTATCATACCAGCTTTCCTCAGGATGACCATTGTTGTTACCTTTAAATAAATGCTTAGCTGACTCCTCTTTAAAGACGTACTTGGCGTCCTCAGCTTCCAGTTGAGCACAGACAGGCTTCACTCCCACCTGTTTCCTGCTACCAGTAAGGCACAGATATATACAAAACCGTAGTAGAATGTGGTTGGAGCCGAAATTAGTATTACAGAAACAGAAGCAAACCTACACTGATCCCCACCCAACAATAGGTTATAGCAATATGAACTATCTGTAAAACAAATAATGTGAGTGAAGAAATATTTCTTTTCAATTAGTTCCTCATCAATGGCTCTACACTTATATATATGTAGCACTTTCAAACGTAAAATTACATACCAATCTAGAGGTTAGAGCTGTTTACTAGCAGGTTATCAATCTCAAAGTACCAAGAAGGTGATTATTGATCAGGTAATTACGACAGTCTTAACTAAAGCAAAGATTAATTATCGTAGAAAGATGCTGTGAACAGGTTCTTACATAATTGATATTTTGTATAGTGATAACTAAAGTGCAAAAATGAACCATGGAGAAGTAAGCTACTGGGGTTTCTGTGAGACTGTCAGTTTTGTACCAATAATGTTGTCCCGAGGAGTAGTTCACTTGATAGACAATCCCGTAAACTGTTATCAAATTGCCTCTATTCCCCTGAAGGCTTGAGGCGAGCAAGTTAAGTTTTCTATGATGCTGTGCCTTTGTCTTCCCTGTCAGTCGGACAACCGGCACTGTCACCCTCTTTGCACCTTCTCAAAAGTGTTTACATTTCTCAATAGTATAGGAGAGACCATCACGTTGAAAACCTCTTAATGCGACCTAACGTAAGTTTCAAATACGGAAAAGCGGTCTATCAGAAGTAAGCTGATGAACATCTCAGGGTAAAACTGTGACTGAATTAAATGTGATTTATGTTAGACATTAAACTTTGTTTTAAACTTTCAACTTATGTCTCTGTTGCTGTGACGACCAGCGCAACATACAATATGCTTGAGATTTCAATCAGGAAGGCAATCAATAAATTAACCAATAAGTTAGCTAACAATGTGAACTGTAAGGTGAAATAAAATTATTGAATTAAGTCACTCGTTCAGAGTGTGAAGCTCTACTTGATATGTTCGTGAAATTCG
The DNA here is from genome assembly GCA_944470555.2 of Heterobilharzia americana. Classification (NCBI taxonomy): domain Eukaryota; kingdom Metazoa; phylum Platyhelminthes; class Trematoda; order Strigeidida; family Schistosomatidae; genus Heterobilharzia; species Heterobilharzia americana. The sequence goes on from OX104133.1 coordinate 34,306,369, forward strand.
ATGGTAAAAAACCTTTTGGAAAGTTAGATCGGATGAAATTTCGAGAAATACTTCACCACACATTCCGAATGACAGATGATGTCATGATTGACAGAAGTATGTTCCTTAGATATGCTTATCAGCTCCAGTCTTTCGTGTTTTTGATAGAGATCTCGATGGTGGTGTCAATGCTCAAGAATGGGTGGTGGGACTTTCAGTATTCCTTCGAGGAACTCTTGAAGAAAAAACTAAATGTAAGATTTTAATGGTGTACTAATTTGCTTAGTTGCTTTTGAAGTTTATGATCTCAACAATGATGGCCGAATAACCAGAGAGGAAATGTTCCAGCTACTGAAGTACTCATTAATAAAAGTAATTTATCCAATTTTTTCCCCAACCCTGAAGTAATGCAAGCCTAAAGCAGCCTGATTTGTCCAGCGTCATAGTGAATGCGGCTATTTATCTTCTGTGGAAAATATCTATACTGCTGACAAAAAAGACGAGAGAAAACTGGCATAGATTTTTGGATATAGATGTGGCTTTAGAATAAAAGGCTATGCGCTTATATTTATCCTTTCAAAGCAGCACCCTTTCATTGTCACGTCCTTTATTCAGATGGTATATTGGTAATGCGGTCAATACATTTTCTGAAAGTTCATTCCAAAAGTGGATTACTGGACGCGATGATCAGTACTCTACAGAGATTACTGTTGTTCGTTGCATTATTATTCTCCTGTTATGTCCTCTGAGGTATTTAGACCTACTGAAAATAAAAAGAGGCTTAATCTTGTCCAATGCCATTTCCTGAAATGGTGTATAACATGATAAGACCTCCTATTTGTCTGCCATATGGTGAAGTGAAGAGAGTCTTCTCCTGAAGTCCTTCCTTGTAGATCACGGTAGCCGTCTTCCCGACCATATCAGTGGCTATCCTGCGAACTCTCTTCAAAACGTCTAAGCCAACCTCTAGACAAGGATTTCACAATTCCTCACTGGTTCCCACCTAAATTCTAACCAAGGATGTACTTCTGCTAGTGAACATATCATCACATATTTTTGTGAACTTCCTATGTAGTGCCCGAAGTATCCTGAACTTTCGAGTTGCAATAAATCTACAATTCTCTGTGGTCATCAAATCATAACTTACAGAAACTCCTAGATGATTGTGGGTCAATAGCGAGAGTAGACAAGACACACCAAAATCCTATCACGAGATATCCAACTACCTATTTTTCAATCTAATCCAGCTTTCCCTAGCCAGACTTGTCGACATATTCAGTACCACGGTGTGTGCAATACATATCCAAACCATCTCAGTTGACTAAGGTTCACAACCTCATCAATCGACTTATCTGTCTTGCCTAGTGCCTTTCACCTGACCTCAACATTTCTCACACGATGATTCTAACAAAGCTACAAAGACATTTGTGATCAAACACCTGTAACCACTTCATATCTTTTATTGCCAATGGCCATGTCTCACAGCGATGTAACAATAAAGATGGGACTGCAGTGAAGTATATTTGTTCTTTTCCTAGAGATATTTAGATATCTCGTAAGTCAGCGTCACAGAGGATACATGTTGGCAAATACCGGAAGAGTCTTCTGTATCGTAGCTGAGATTTAGTCAGCAACTAACCCTAACCCTAGCCGATTCAGCTCCCTACATAAGTGAATTGGTCAAAATATCCAACCACTTACTTCACTCTCAATCATAAGGATGGGAGTATGTGCAACAGACCAGTTCTGGACCATGATCTTACATTTGACAGGTGTGAAATATACGTAAAACATGCTCAAATTTCTACTCAAGTCATTCAGAAGACTCTACATTTTGTCAGTGTCTTCACCTAACAAAACATTATTGTCTGCATACACCGAATGAACCAGACGACTTCCAGGGTGTGAATCAGTCCCTGTGAAATCAAACGTACATAGGGTTATATTGTATTAGTACATCAATGACGAAGTTAAGTAGTAACGGTAACAGTAGGCATCCCTTGTTATCGTCAATTCTGAAGACAACTCTCCATAAGCTCTGACATGGCTGCGTGATTTCAAGTAGAGAGTTTTGATTGTTGTTGTGTGCTCACTCAGTGTTCCTTTCACAGTCAGACACTGATATAACACCTCATGGTTGACAGAGTCAAATTTCGCCTTTACTTCAAGGAATATTGGAAGTGTGTATCACTAGCTGGTATGCATGATAATGTTTTAAAACCTGTTGTCAGTCCTTTCCTATTCACTTTTCCTTTGTTTGCGAGTGTATAGTGTGGCAATTTCAGCCGTGGCACATGTGTTCGAGGTTCTAAGTTGATTCTGTCAATCAGTCAATTAACTGTCCTCTTGGAAAACAGTACACAATGGAGTACCGCAAGTTACGATCATTGGTCCTCTGTTTTTCTCCTCCTATACATTAATGAACTACAGAATATCACAAAATCTTGCAGAATTGTCGATAGTGGTGATGTAAACGTTTTGGAAGAAACAAGATAATGACGACTTTCTTTGTACACTTCACAGAGACTTTAACAGTTTGTTAACATAGTCACATAAATGACTGGTACCTGTGAATGTTGGTAAGTGTGCAAGCTTACACATGGACACGTGGACATACAGACAGTAATATGTAGGATTTTGGTGTGTCTTGTCTACTCTTACTATTGACTCACAATCATCTAGGAGTCTCAGTAAGTTATGATTTGATGACCACAGAGAATTGTAGATTTATTGCAACTCGGAAGTTCAGGATACTTCGGGAACTACATAGGAAGTTCACAAAGATATGTGATGATATGTTCACTAGCAGAAGTACATCCTTGGTTAGAATTTAGGTAGGAAAGAGTGAAGAATTGTGAAATCCTTATCTGAAGGTTGACTCAGACGTTTTGAAGAGATTTCTCAGGACAGTCATTCATTTGATCGGGACAATGTCTAGCCTGATCTACAAAGAACGACTTCATTTCAGCATAGTGCTTTAGTTAGACGTCGGATAACTATAGATCCTAGGATTTAGGATGCAATGCTAGTCAAACTTTGTTGTCTATCGTGGTCCTAAGAAGGTTTCCATCTCTTCTGTTAAGGATGTTTAGAAACTCGACGGGACTATTTTTGATCTATTCACACAACGCATATCTCTTTCATTTCAATTAGCATTTCGTTTCCCTGATCCTTGAAAACGTTGGGTGATAAACCGTCTAGTGCTACTGCCTTTCATCGGTTCATGTTCGTTATTGCCTTTTTGCTTCAAAGATAGTTAGAGGGCCATTATCTACGTTCTATTCAGGTTCATGCTGGTTTTTAGGCAACTGAAGCATTACTGTGGGCCAGTTGAACTTGGCTTCAAAGTTTTATGCCATTCATTCTAGCCGTCTGTCCTAGGAAGTTATCAGTATCCTTCTCTTTTTGGTAGTGGTTTCCTTGGCCATCATCTTTTTCTTATCAGTATCCGTAATAGGCTTAAATAGATACTGAGTGTTACCGAACGGTGATGCTTTCTCCACCTCTGTAGCTTTCACCACCCACCACTGCTCGCAATCTGGGCGAAGACAGTTGGTCAAACTTTGCTTAAGTTGTTTTCGCTCTTCATCTTGAGCACAGCTGGCTAGAATCAGTTTTCCCATACCAAACAGTTCGGATGACATTGTGGAAATGCAACGACCTTTCCTAAGTTTGGGGTGTAGGTTACTAATTGTCTTTACCTCTGTCTCCACACCAGACTTTGTATCATACCAGTTTTCCTCAGGATGACCATTGTTGTTACCTTTAAATAAATGCTTAGCTGACTCCTCTTTAAAGACGTACTTGGCGTCCTCAGCTTCCAGTTGAGCACAGACAGGCTTCACTCCCACCTGTTTCCTGCTACCAGTAAGGCACAGATATATACGAAACCGTAGTAGTATGTGGTTGGAGCCGAAATTAGTATTACAGAAACAGAAGCAAACCTACACTGATCCCCACCCAACAATAGGTTATAGCAATATGAACTATCTGTAAAACAAATAATGTGAGTGAAGAAATATTTCTTTTCAATTAGTTCCTCATCAATGGCTCTACACTTATATATATGTAGCACTTTCAAACGTAAAATTACATACCAATCTAGAGGTTAGAGCTGTTTACTAGCAGGTTATCAATCTCAAAGTACCAAGAAGGTGATTATTGATCAGGTAATTACGACAGTCTTAACTAAAGCAAAGATTAATTATCGTAGAAAGATGCTGTGAACAGGTTCTTACATAATTGATATTTTGTATAGTGATAACTAGAGTGCAAAAATGAACCATGGAGAAGTAAGCTACTGGGGTTTCTGTGAGACTGTCAGTTTTGTACCAATAATGTTGTCCCGAGGAGTAGTTCACTTGATAGACAATCCCGTAAACTGTTATCAAATTGCCTCTATTCCCCTGAAGGCTTGAGGCGAGCAAGTTAAGTTTTCTATGATGCTGTGCCTTTGTCTTCCCTGTCAGTCGGACAACCGGCACTGTCACCCTCTTTGCACCTTCTCAAAAGTGTTTACATTTCTCAATAGTATAGGAGAGACCATCACGTTGAAAACCTCTTAATGCGACCTAACGTAAGTTTCAAATACCGAAAAGCGGTCTATCAGAAGTAAGCTGATGAACATCTCAGGGTAAAACTGTGACTGAATTAAATGTGATTTATGTTAGACATTAAACTTTGTTTTAAACTTTCAACTTATGTCTCTGTTGCTGTGACGACCAGCGCAACATACAATATGCTTGAGATTTCAATCAGGAAGGCAATCAATAAATTAACCAATAAGTTAGCTAACAATGTGAACTGTAAGGTGAAATAAAATTATTGAATTAAGTCACTCGTTCAGAGTGTGAAGCTCTACTTGATATGTTCGTGAAATTCGATGGTAAAAAGCCTTTTGGAAAGTTAGATCGGATGAAATTTCGAGAAATACTTCACCACACATTCCGAATGACAGATGATGTCATGATTGACAGAAGTATGTTCCTTAGATATGCTTATCAGCTCCAGTCTTTCGTGTTTTTGATAGAGATCTCGATGGTGGTGTCAATGCTCAAGAATGGGTGGTGGGACTTTCAGTATTCCTTCGAGGAACTCTTGAAGAAAAAACTAAATGTAAGATTTTAATGGTGTACTAATTTGCTTAGTTGCTTTTGAAGTTTATGATCTCAACAATGATGGCCGAATAACCAGAGAGGAAATGTTCCAGCTACTGAAGTACTCATTAATAAAAGTAATTTATCCAATTTTTTCCCCAACCCTGAAGTAATGCAAGCCTAAAGCAGCCTGATTTGTCCAGCGTCATAGTGAATGCGGCTATTTATCTTCTGTGGAAAATATCTATGCTGCTGACAAAAAAGACGAGAGAAAACTGGCATAGATTTTTGGATATAGATGTGGCTTTAGAATAAAAGGCTATGCGCTTATATTTATCCTTTCAAAGCAGCACCCTTTCATTGTCACGTCCTTTATTCAGATGGTATATTGGTAATGCGGTCAATACATTTTCTGAAAGTTCATTCCAAAAGTGGATTACTGGACGCGATGATCAGTACTCTACAGAGATTACTGTTGTTCGTTGCATTATTATTCTCCTGTTATGTCCTCTGAGGTATTTAGACCTACTGAAAATAAAAAGAGGCTTAATCTTGTCCAATGCCATTTCCTGAAATGGTGTATAACATGATAAGACCTCCTATTTGTCTGCCATATGGTGAAGTGAAGAGAGTCTTCTCCTGAAGTCCTTCCTTGTAGATCACGGTAGCCGTCTTCCCGACCATATCAGTGGCTATCCTGCGAACTCTCTTCAAAACGTCTAAGCCAACCTCTAGACAAGGATTTCACAATTCCTCACTGGTTCCCACCTAAATTCTAACCAAGGATGTACTTCTGCTAGTGAACATATCATCACATATTTTTGTGAACTTCCTATGTAGTGCCCGAAGTATCCTGAACTTTCGAGTTGCAATAAATCTACAATTCTCTGTGGTCATCAAATCATAACTTACAGAAACTCCTAGATGATTGTGGGTCAATAGCGAGAGTAGACAAGACACACCAAAATCCTATCACGAGATATCCAACTACCTATTTTTCAATCTAATCCAGCTTTCCCTAGCCAGACTTGTCGACATATTCAGTACCACGGTGTGTGCAATACATATCCAAACCATCTCAGTTGACTAAGGTTCACAACCTCATCAATCGACTTATCTGTCTTGCCTAGTGCCTTTCACCTGACCTCAACATTTCTCACACGATGATTCTAACAAAGCTACAAAGACATTTGTGATCAAACACCTGTAACCACTTCATATCTTTTATTGCCAATGGCCATGTCTCACAGCGATGTAACAATAAAGATGGGACTGCAGTGAAGTATATTTGTTCTTTTCCTAGAGATATTTAGATATCTCGTAAGTCAGCGTCACAGAGGATACATGTTGGCAAATACCGGAAGAGTCTTCTGTATCGTAGCTGAGATTTAGTCAGCAACTAACCCTAACCCTAGCCGATTCAGCTCCCTACATAAGTGAATTGGTCAAAATATCCAACCACTTACTTCACTCTCAATCATAAGGATGGGAGTATGTGCAACAGACCAGTTCTGGACCATGATCTTACATTTGACAGGTGTGAAATATACGTAAAACATGCTCAAATTTCTACTCAAGTCATTCAGAAGACTCTACATTTTGTCAGTGTCTTCACCTAACAAAACATTATTGTCTGCATACACCGAATGAACCAGACGACTTCCAGGGTGTGAATCAGTCCCTGTGAAATCAAACGTACATAGGGTTATATTGTATTAGTACATCAATGACGAAGTTAAGTAGTAACGGTAACAGTAGGCATCCCTTGTTATCGTCAATTCTGAAGACAACTCTCCATAAGCTCTGACATGGCTGCGTGATTTCAAGTAGAGAGTTTTGATTGTTGTTGTGTGCTCACTCAGTGTTCCTTTCACAGTCAGACACTGATATAACACCTCATGGTTGACAGAGTCAAATTTCGCCTTTACTTCAAGGAATATTGGAAGTGTGTATCACTAGCTGGTATGCATGATAATGTTTTAAAACCTGTTGTCAGTCCTTTCCTATTCACTTTTCCTTTGTTTGCGAGTGTATAGTGTGGCAATTTCAGCCGTGGCACATGTGTTCGAGGTTCTAAGTTGATTCTGTCAATCAGTCAATTAACTGTCCTCTTGGAAAACAGTACACAATGGAGTACCGCAAGTTACGATCATTGGTCCTCTGTTTTTCTCCTCCTATACATTAATGAACTACAGAATATCACAAAATCTTGCAGAATTGTCGATAGTGGTGATGTAAACGTTTTGGAAGAAACAAGATAATGACGACTTTCTTTGTACACTTCACAGAGACTTTAACAGTTTGTTAACATAGTCACATAAATGACTGGTACCTGTGAATGTTGGTAAGTGTGCAAGCTTACACATGGACACGTGGACATACAGACAGTAATATGTAGGATTTTGGTGTGTCTTGTCTACTCTTACTATTGACTCACAATCATCTAGGAGTCTCAGTAAGTTATGATTTGATGACCACAGAGAATTGTAGATTTATTGCAACTCGGAAGTTCAGGATACTTCGGGAACTACATAGGAAGTTCACAAAGATATGTGATGATATGTTCACTAGCAGAAGTACATCCTTGGTTAGAATTTAGGTAGGAAAGAGTGAAGAATTGTGAAATCCTTATCTGAAGGTTGACTCAGACGTTTTGAAGAGATTTCTCAGGACAGTCATTCATTTGATCGGGACAATGTCTAGCCTGATCTACAAAGAACGACTTCATTTCAGCATAGTGCTTTAGTTAGACGTCGGATAACTATAGATCCTAGGATTTAGGATGCAATGCTAGTCAAACTTTGTTGTCTATCGTGGTCCTAAGAAGGTTTCCATCTCTTCTGTTAAGGATGTTTAGAAACTCGACGGGACTATTTTTGATCTATTCACACAACGCATATCTCTTTCATTTCAATTAGCATTTCGTTTCCCTGATCCTTGAAAACGTTGGGTGATAAACCGTCTAGTGCTACTGCCTTTCATCGGTTCATGTTCGTTATTGCCTTTTTGCTTCAAAGATAGTTAGAGGGCCATTATCTACGTTCTATTCAGGTTCATGCTGGTTTTTAGGCAACTGAAGCATTACTGTGGGCCAGTTGAACTTGGCTTCAAAGTTTTATGCCATTCATTCTAGCCGTCTGTCCTAGGAAGTTATCAGTATCCTTCTCTTTTTGGTAGTGGTTTCCTTGGCCATCATCTTTTTCTTATCAGTATCCGTAATAGGCTTAAATAGATACTGAGTGTTACCGAACGGTGATGCTTTCTCCACCTCTGTAGCTTTCACCACCCACCACTGCTCGCAATCTGGGCGAAGACAGTTGGTCAAACTTTGCTTAAGTTGTTTTCGCTCTTCATCTTGAGCACAGCTGGCTAGAATCAGTTTTCCCATACCAAACAGTTCGGATGACATTGTGGAAATGCAACGACCTTTCCTAAGTTTGGGGTGTAGGTTACTAATTGTCTTTACCTCTGTCTCTACACCAGACTTTGTATCATACCAGTTTTCCTCAGGATGACCATTGTTGTTACCTTTAAATAAATGCTTAGCTGACTCCTCTTTAAAGACGTGCTTGGCGTCCTCATCTTCCAGTTGAGCACAGATAGGCTTCACTCCAACCTATTTCCTGCTACCAGTAAGGCACAGGTATATACGAAACCGTAGTAGTATGTGGTTGGAGCCGAAATTAGTATTACAGAAACAGAAGCAAACCTACACTGATCCCCACCCAACAATAGGTTATAGCAATATGAACTATCTGTAAAACAAATAATGTGAGTGAAGAAATATTTCTTTTCAATTAGTTCCTCATCAATGGCTCTACACTTATATATATGTAGCACTTTCAAACGTAAAATTACATACCAATCTAGAGGTTAGAGCTGTTTACTAGCAGGTTATCAATCTCAAAGTACCAAGAAGGTGATTATTGATCAGGTAATTACGACAGTCTTAACTAAAGCAAAGATTAATTATCGTAGAAAGATGCTGTGAACAGGTTCTGTTGTATAATGATAACTAGAGAGCAAAAATGAGCTGTCACGTAAAATGGTAAATTGTTGACGGTAATTAGAGACAGTAGGAGGAGAGAAAGATGGTTAAGTCTGTAATAATAACAATAATGGAGCTACTATAATATTAGTTATAGTGAATTGTGTGGTGGATGAAATGAAGAGTTTTGTTGTAATAAATGAGCTATACAGATGTCCAAGGCAAAGAAAGAGGCTGTACGAATCTCTTCTGAACACACAGACTTGGCTTGTGTAGGTGGATTCCTATGGCTTCTGCTGTATGTAAAAGACGAACTCGTAGAGGATGGGTGAGGTGAGAAGGAATGTGATAAATAACTTTAAAGGCATTATGAATGTTAACTGGGTGGCCGGTGTCTATCAGATGAGAGAGTATTGAGCTTCGTGTCTAGACTCATCTGTTCAGATGATACTTTCGACGAAGAGCTTCAAATTATCCACGATCTACTCAGTAGTAATGGATATCCAGAAACGTTCTTGGCTAAAAATATGAACACATCCAATATGAAAACCAGAATGCCTACAGTCTCCAAGAAACCATTGTTCCTAAGACTACAATTTCGAGGTGACATCATCAGCGAAATTGTGACACAACGCTTAAGAAATGCCATAAGAAGATCATTTAATGCCGCCAAGTTATGTTGTGTTTTCTACAACCGGTTGATGATGACCACACGAACTAAAGACAGACTCCCTGACTTCTCCTCTTCTATGTGCATTTACCAGTTCAACTGCTCCTGTGGAGCTAGTTACATTGGACGTACAGTTAGGCAAGTCCGTCGTCGAATCGCCAAGCATCATTCTTCATGGCTAAGTAAAGGGGAAACCACGTTGATACGAAGCTCAATACTCTCTCATCTGATTGACACCGGCCACCGAGTTAACATTCATAATGCCTTTAAAGTTATTTATCACATTCCCTCTCACCTCACCCATCCTCTACGAGTTCGTCTTTTACATACAGCAGAAGCCATAGGAATCCACCTACACAAGCCAAGTCTATGTGTTCAGAAGAGATTCGTACAGCCTCTTTCTTTGCCTTGGCCATCTGTATAGCTCATTTATTACAACAAAACTCTTCATTTCATTCATCACACAATTCACTATAACTAGTATTTCAATAGCTCCATTATTATTATTATTATTATTATTATTACAGACTTAATCATCTTTCTCTCCCCCTACTGTCTCTAATTACCGTCAACAATTTACCATTTTACGTAACAGTTCATTTTTGCTCTTTAGTTATCATTATACAACAGAACCTGTTCACAGCATCTTTCTACGATAATTAATCTCCTGTGCTTTAGTTAACTGTCTTAATTACCTGACCAATTATCACCTTCTTGAAACTTTGAGATTGATAACCTTTCACTGAACAACTCTCACCACTAGATTGGTATGTAATTTTATGTTTGAAAATGCTACATATATATAAGTGTAGAGCCATTGATGAGGAACTAATTGAAAAGAAATATTTCTTCACTCACATTGTTTGTTTTACTAAATGTCTAAATGGGAATTTTTGCATTACTGAACTATCTGTGTCCATCGTTGGTTTGACGTCGATGGAAGCCATGTGGGACAGTATCTGTCTTTATGTTTCTCAGAGAACTCATATTTCGCATCATCCGAACTGTAGTCAGTGGATCCATAGGTGAAGATTACGAATAGATAATGGATGATCTCGTGATCTCAGCTAATTTTTCCAGATTGATTCAGTCGAATAGCACACAGACGGCTGTTAACAAGTATCCACTCGAAAAGTGTACTCAATACCATATCTTCACCATCGAATCCATGACAGCTAGCCATTAGGTTTCTACATGTCTCAGAGATGCAACATTCAGTCATGGCTTGAAATTCCAACCTTTTGGTGACTGTGTGATTCATGTGAGTAGATTACTAGTGGCTCTGGAATTTTCGAGTTTCATGAGTAACCTAGATTGAGTTACCGTATGGAACATTTACTAAAGTTTATAAAAACTGCATGTACCCCAATATTCTGTGATCCTAAGACTTAGCATAATTTTCTGTAGTTGTTTGGTGACTTGTCAACCAAGAGAAACTTCAGTGTAGGCTATATTGCTAAGGGGGACAATAGAATGTTGCTTTCTAAATGAATGGTAATAACCTTCTTGATGATGTTAACTACAATACTCTAGTTATACTTAACTGCCTACATTTGTAGAATAGAGTGATAGTCAGGGACTGGTAAGTTAGTTGGTTTTTCCTCTTATATTTGTCAACATTACAATGACATGTATGTACTGTGATGATGAATAAAAAAGACATGAGTAGCCTTTTGATTAGTGTAGATCAACGGAGAAGTAACAGTTGAACATATTCTTTGTGAATCCAGAGTTCAGGTTTGATGAATCTTATTGAGATAACCTCCGCTATGTTGAACAGGCGTTGGGGAGCTATTTTTGGCACACAACGTGTGACATTGGAATCCTTCTTAACATCTATGTGATGCTCTATGTCGATGAGGTGCGCTACAACGGAGCTTTTCACTACTTTCCAAAACAAGCTGGTTAATGCTCTCGTATCTGGAGATGCTCCTGCCTAATTACACGTCCTATTTAACAAGCTTTGTAGGTTAAAAGATCCTCCTATTGATGCAAATGAGCAGAATAATCCGGTTTATCAAATCCCTTGTAATGATTGTTAGGTCGAAAACATAGGTGAGTTAAAGTAGTCGACTAGCCAGGGTCAATTAGAATAACGAAGCACAAAATCTTAGCTAAATCAGGATTAGTAGATCCCAATAAGATAAGAAATCTTGAGAGAAACCCGGCTAGTTAGGGCTCTGCACGCCATTACACACAACTACACAGTAGGGTGGGATACAGCGACAGTGTTAAAATCTAACAACTTATTGGGGTGGGGGGAGGGAGAGATCAATAACCTAGTCATTCTGCATCTATCCCAGAAATATGGAAACTTCAAGTACCCTTGTCATCACATAGAAGGAGACAGAAAATTAGGAATATATAAAGTCTGTGTCAAAGTTGTGGATTTGGTTACTTCATATGAATATCGACAATAAATTGTGTCCAAGATGTACCTTATCCAGTAAATGATACACAAGGCTTACTGCATACAAGACTGAATACTCAAGGCAGATACAAGTAACTCATTTTGTTCAAATAGTGACTATCCTAAGGTTCAAATGAATGAGGGTTTAAAAAGCACAACTTTGATCAGATGAAGGCTATATATATGTCCATGGGGTTCCTACTGGAAGATAGGGATTCCGTAGCACGTCAGCATTTCACTCCCTTCTCTGAAGTCTTCAAAACCTGGCTCCACCACTGCCCATAACCTTTCATTTCTTTCTCACACTATCTCCTCCATGTTACCCTTACCTCGGACGCCTAACTCGTCATTTCGCATGCGGGTTCTACTCGACCACCTAACGCAGGATGTCCAATCCATCTCTACCCTGTTCTTCTGCATATTTGTTGGGTGACTGGTTCTTGCTTCGTTAGTTGGTTAGTTATGAGACCAGCTAGAGATCCTCATTGTTTATTTTTTCTAGTCTTCTCATCTGATCTACAGTATGGATAACATTAGGCTAAACAAGGAGTAGGTATGCACGAGTATGTGACAAATTTCACATAGCTATAGTTTGATCTTTAAACATCAAGGACTAGCTTCACATTCATCTGTATTGGCTTCAGTGTACTTTCCTGTATGTGTATGATGGCCACTGGACCTGCTACAGTTACTTATGATAGTTTTCATTGTTGTATCTGTCTATGGTATACACCTGTGGTTCTTTCCAGTAGCATTTGAAGTCTATAAAATAATTCAGAAGTAATGTAGGAACCTCTGTTAGTGAAGTTTTTATGCTTCTAGCAAATGGTAACCTGTCTGAATTGTGTGATTTCACCGATTCACTTCTAATCCTAATCATTAAAGTCGGCTTCAATTCTCCATATAGTTACCAGCTGTTGAATGTTCAATTCTTGGTTTTATTGTGTTCTCTGGGGAGCTGGATTGTTTAATTAGGGAGCTTCATCATCTTTCTCCTAGACGACATCATCAACACTAAGTTCAGCCTGAAGTGAGTTGTCAGTATCTCTCCATGAGTGATTCAGCCGCTCCGTCTGACCAACTGGTTTCTGATTGGTTGTTTCCTTTGATTGTTACGTCATTGACTGACTGCATCGATTTTCCTGTTGGCTAGCTGTTCCTCTGCTTAACCGCTCACCTTTCTATCGTTCATCATTTTTCTCAGTGGTTGATAGATTGGGTCTATGTCTATAACTGACCTGAATGCCAGGCTTCTAGGAATTCTCTGGTGATATTCTTTGTCATTCCTCTCTCCGTCGAGAATTTCTACCTTGTCAAAATTGAATTCATCTACAGAGTTGTTATCCATGTGGATTGACCGACGAGTGGTGAAATGTCGTGTGTGATGTTTAATAGCTAATTGGTGTTCATGTAGAGGAAGGCGGTGGGGAGACCACTCTCTCCAATGTGGTGTGTTGACTACAGTTATTCCAGTTGATTTTGTAAATGATATTCGGTTTGTCTTTTTTGGCTGTTGCATCCTTTGGTCTGGATAATGTGCTTTGAAGGGGATTTGTTCCTTTATGAGTGGGCACACGAATTCCAGCAAGTGGTCTCAGTAATCTTGTTATGATTTCTGATACATCTTCTGTATATATGGTAGGATGATGCGTTTATTGATTTCTGTCGATGACTTTGTAGTCGATGATGTAGGGGATAGGCATCTTCTGATAAAGATTGGTGGGTAGCCGTTCTTCTTTAGGATGGACATCAAGGAATTTCCTTCATTTCTCTCTGAAGTTCTTGTACATTACGGTGTGTTCTCACTATTTTGAATGGGATCTGCACGCAACTAATTTTGTGTGTTGTTGGGTTGTTGCTATTGTAGTTGAGGGTTTGCTCAGTCAATGTGTGTTGGCTTCCAGTACACTTGGGTTTCCAGCTTTCCGGCATTTTCCCTAGTGACTAAAACATTCAGGAATGGTAGTTGGTAGTTGTTCGACTCCTTCTTCATTGTGAATTTGATGTCATTCATGAAACGTTGTTGAACAAACTGTGAGTGTTCTCTATATCATCTTTTTTTTAAATGATTACTGAAGTGTCCTCCATATAGCGAATCCAAATTTTTGATTTAATCCCAAGTAGGATGATGACTTCCAGTCTCTGCATCATTGCTTCTGCGATTAATCGGGATATCGGTGATCCTATTGGAGTTCCTCTCATCTGTTTGTATATCTTGCCATTGAATTAGAAGTCTGTTGTCAGACAAACGTCGATGAGCTCCATCAGACTTGAATATATATAAGTTCAATTCATACACAGATGATCAATCACTCCGGTTCATTCTCACAATCGAGTACAACATTATCTGGATACATTTCAATAATTTAATATATATGTACATATAAAAAGTAGATAATCAATTTTATGCACTGACAATGAGATTATATAATCAATAATTGATATCAGTTAACATACGATTAATTTCTGATCATAGAGAGATGGATGAAGGATCAATCGAAAGGTCTTCAGTAGACAGATAGACAGTATCAACGTAGATTCTAGTACATAGTTGAATCACTTCAAGTTTCGATACTTCAAAGGACTAAACAAGTAATACATCAATAGAAAAAGCGTTAAAGGCTAGAAAATCTGAAGATTAAGATGTTTATGCAAACATCTCAAGCTTTTCTTAACCCTTTAATAAGTCAGTACATCTCCACCGTTGTCGTTGATTCTCAGCTATATCACCAAGACTCCTTAACCAATACTGATTCCCCATCCAAGTCATCTGCTTCTCCCTACACTACTCCAATCAACAATCTAAGAAAGCAGTTGAGCAATCAGTTATGTAACACATTCAAACTTTTGACAACTACCACCTTGTTGATTATTTATTTGTGAATTACATTGGAGGTCAGCAATTATCTTCAAAGTTGTATGAAACCGACTTAACAACAAACTTGTCTGTATTGGTACAGTTGACAGCAGTGAGTCATACACCTGTTTTGTGTGTGGAGGCGGGGGGGGACTAATGATGCTACTCTCTAGTTGCCTAAACCTTGCCAGATGGGTCTAGGTTCGAACCCCGCCACCCAATGGTTGAAAGTCAAGTACCTTGACCTATATACCAAAGTTCCACTTTTAAAAAAATTAGCTTGTCAATGATATATGTGAAGATTTTAAAACAATGTTAGTTCGCTTTATAGACATTGACAAGATGTAAATATTGTCAATGGTATAATGGTGTATTTGCATAACACATTTGGTACGACCTAATCATACACACACACACACATACACGTACTTACTTATCATAGGTATTTGTATGAAAACCCCGTAAACAGATAAGAAGTGAGAATATAAAAAGAGGTCAAGTAGGAAGGTTAGAATAACAATGAAGACCATTAGGACAAAAAAACTTCAATAAATTTTAGGATCCATTCTCAACATGTTTTGTAAATAGGTCTAAAGGAATCTTGTGACCGATAGAACAACTTAACAGTCTACAAGCGATATGAACCTACCACCAATGGACGAAAACAAGAAGAGAAGACAGATCGTTCATAGACAGCCGCCAATGTCTGAATAACAGTCAATACAGTTGACAGTAATGCTGAATATATACATTTTTAAATGACCTTGAGAACACTTAATCCATATTTAGGTTGAAAGAAATAACAACCAATGAGAAATGAGTCTGGAGAGGAGAGGGGGAAGAAAAACTAGTAATCATGTGAAAACAAACATGATAGGCTATTTCGAAGTCATGAGCAGACTAGCAGGCAGAAGCTATGCAAAATTAGGGGGATTATAGCCAGAAAGTGGCAAGGTTCATCCCTGTGATTTATCTCCACGATATATTTCATGGTGGAAGAACTTATACGTATGTTATCAACATCTATGGGTTCAGGTGATTGAACGACTTAATTCTATAGCCATTTTGGAATATGTTTTGAGGTTCTTACTCGTATGGATCTATGAGTACATGTGTCACCACATGTACATTTGAATTGGTAGATACAGTAGAATGTGACATTGTCGTTCACATGCTGTACGGGGTTTAGGAGAATATACTGGCTTGATAATTTCTATCCGTCAAACATTAGTTGCATAGTAAATCCTTTTAATAGTATAATTGTTTTTTTATATCATACCGTCGTTGATTGGTCTGTATTGGTATATGGGATCCTGTGCGGATGCCTCTAAATTACTGGTGCTCTAATGGTAACAATGAGGGATAGTGGCTAACAGTGGGATCCAGGATGTATATCTCCTCCTATTTGGGACTCGTCAGGTGGATGTAACTGCTTACCACTGAATGATATTATTCCCACCGGGATTCGGACTCAGGAGCGATCGCTCCAAACGCCAGAGCGTTATCCACTGCACCACCGAGCCACGATAGCGATCCTGGATTTCACTGCCAGCCACTATCCATCATTACTATACATAGTTAAGAACACAGGCAATATCTAGGCATTCGCACAGGATCCCATATGCCAATAGAGACTGTTCAATTCGGTTCATTCAACGATGGTATAATACAACCAGTAACACTGAAACGATAATCGTGACACAAAAAGCGGCTATCGGGGCTCGCTGATGTAGTGCGTAATGCTGTGGTGTTTGAAGCGATCACTCCTGAGTGTGAATCCCGATGAGGATAACATCACTCATCGGGAAGCAGGTGCATCCAGCTGACGAATCTTGAATGGGACGAAACGCTTTTCCTGGATTCCACTGTTAGCCACTATCCACCAATCCTCTTAGCAGTTCACATTACTGAATTTTTAATAAACTTTGTTTATTTTTTTCACATTGTAACAGCAGCCAACAGATGAAGATCCTGATGAAGGAGTTAGAGAATTAGTTGAAATCGCTTTTAAACGATTGGTAAGTATAAAAATTCCCCAGTTTCTATTTTATAAATCTTAATGTTACCCCCATTACTTTTTTATTCTTTTCTTATGACTATTGTCATAATCTACTTGATAGTTGATAACAATGGAAATCAGAAAAGCATTTCGTCCCTATTGAGGATTTATCAGATTTCATCTCTAAGCAAATTACAGTAATTAGACAATATCAAGGCGTTTATTTGCATAGGTACCCATCAGGTAACACACACTGAAAATATACTTGCAGTATATCAGTGAGAAATAAATTTGGCAGTATGCCAAATAATGTTTTAGTCTGCTGTAGAACTGAGGAACGACAGGTCCATTCAATTTTATTCACCATTTGTTTGTTTTTTTCCATTTTAAAGAGTTTTTTCAAGGTTTTATTGATCTGATTGTCTGATTACACTGAAGTTAATCCTGATGATGTAATCTCTGTTTAGAAAGAGAATGAAAACTTCACGATTAAACAACTCAGCTACTTAGAGAACACAATACAATCAAGATACTTACTACCAAATAACTTTTTTTATATTTATCCAAAGTTTCAGTAATCCCTAAAGGGATAGGTTTACTCCATTGATTAATCAGTTCACTTACTTTTGTTGTGGCTTTGATTCCATTTTCTAAAACTTTTCAGTTAGGTTAGTTCTATAAGGAAGAAAGAATGAAGAACACTTCACCGCTGAATCTTGGAACATTCAATCAATCATCACTTAGTAAAGTTTAGAAAACAATTTTAATTAGCTAAATTTTCTAGTCAAAAGAAATTTGGCAATGAATATAACTAATTACCCTTAAAATTGCCTCTATCACATCTCTTCATACAACCATCATATTCTTCAACCATTGAAATACTAATTCCTTATTACATACATTGATTCATTCAACTTCAATTGTGTTAAATTTTCTTCTCATCACTATCTCAAACGTTACATAATTCTTTCTACGTATCTCACACACACATACACACATCACTGCCAGTTAAGTCCTATAGGTGTTACTATATCCACATTCTCTGGAAATTTAGTTAAACAATAGGAAACCGACCAGTATCAGTACTCCCCCCCCTCCCCAGTTGTTGCATAGTCAGACAGCAACAATGAAGTTTTAAGAAGAATCATTATATCAAGGAATATAATATTTCTAACAGGGGGAGTTTATTGACTAAAAGTTATCAACTACATGAATAAAACGGACCGCCTAAAGGTACCCCCTATAAAATGTTTCAGTAAAATTTAAACTACTCACAACCAATTTAAGTAACACAAATAAGTTATGTGAAAAATATTCTAATTATATAATTTATTCATCAACTTAAGATAATTTTTAATTGTTTTAGGATATGGATCATGATGGAAGATTGAATTATACAGATTTTCAACAAGCTGTTGAAGATAATGCTTTATTGTTGGAAATCTTAGGTCAATGCTTCCCAGATGAAGAGGTAAGTTACACTATACACTAACTGACTGAATGAATGATACAAATTTCGATGTGAAGACGTCAGATCTTCGTTTATCTGAACTGTTGAAGAGTCCCATACTAGAATGAAACAGGTGTCCAGTATTCCTAGATTTCCAAATATTCCTCCAAGATAATGTCAATCCTAGAATTACAAACATCCCAGCAATCTCCCTAGACAATTGGATGGAGTGAAGTGGTGGAATGTCTTGATCACTTCACTTATCTAGTTGTTGACAAAATCTCACCTTGGATACAGAAGCCTCGTTTAGTGCTTGCCAACTTACACCATCTCTGATACCGATAGGATATATCCCAATACCTAACACCCTCCCCCCCCCTCAACATGCCTCATACCAACAGTTAGGGAGTTCGTCAACTAGTGCCACGTCTTCGTTTGATCACCCTGAACCCTTTTCCAACGTAGTCAAGCTTCTCACATCGAGGTAGGTAGTGACTGGACATCCACACCACCTGTCCAAGACACCTCCGTCGATAAACATTCACAACCTGATCAGTCGACCAGCCTGTCTTCTTATCTCCTACTTTCAGTGGCCGTGTCTCACAGACGTGTAAAAACACAGAACAGACTGCAGAACAATAGACTCATTCTTTGATAGATAGTCAGATATCTCGCCAATCGGTGCCATAGATGATATAAGTTAGGAAATACTAAACGAACCTTGTCTATCTCAACTAGACTACTCAAGGTGACGTATTCAGTAGACTCTGCAATTTCTTGACCTTTTCATATAACAGGACAATGTTGTCTGCGTACTCCAAGTCAATCATATCCCCCTCCTTTCAATTCAGAGATATCTAAGGTTATATCTATGACGAAGTTGAATAGAAATATTGACAGGGGGATCACTGACGGACACCATTAGTTGTCATCAATTCAGATAATAAAATTTCACTCACTCACCCATCCTCCACCCCATCTATACCTTCACATTAACAGAGAATAAAGAAATTGAACATGAAGACAATACTGATGGAAAGTTTATCGATTTGAGGTAGATTTCTAGAAGTTTAAATAAGAATCCATAATGTAAATCAATAACTTAGACAAAATGATGAGAAAACATACAATCTATCATCTGTCTATTTCTAAATCCTCAGGTAATTTATTCCAATGTAATAGATGATGACAACGAGTATGTAACCCTATAATATGTCAAGTTTCATCAATTGACTCATCTCCATATTTAACATCTGTGTCACTATACTGTATTGAGTTTCATCAGCTACAAAGACAATGGTAGTCAGATATCTGAAACTGTCTCAATCATTCCGTCTATAATGTGACGGTGTTTAATTACTTTTCTAGTAGGATACACAGAAATACTGAAGAGTAAATACAGTGCGGTTAGTACATGATCGGATATCATACCCACA
The DNA here is from genome assembly GCA_944470555.2 of Heterobilharzia americana. Classification (NCBI taxonomy): domain Eukaryota; kingdom Metazoa; phylum Platyhelminthes; class Trematoda; order Strigeidida; family Schistosomatidae; genus Heterobilharzia; species Heterobilharzia americana. Next base: position 34,326,254 of record OX104133.1, read on the forward strand.
ATGTAACAAGAATGAGCCCATTTTATTTCATGGCATTTCAAAAACTCCACCACCACCACCACCACCTGCCCTGTCGTGTATCATGAACTAGCAGACCATTGGCTTTTGACACACTTCCTCAGTGGTAACATGTTAATGACGAAAACTGTAGATTTTTAGTTCAATCCATGACGGGGTAAGGTCATAGGTGCAAAACACCTGTCCAATACTCTTACGTATATGACATATTACCATGTCAACTGAATATGGTACTCTAGATTGAAAAATATCCTCAAAGATAAAATTACACTGAAAATTACTAATTTCATACACTGTTTGAAACGGAATCAATGACAACTAACGTCAGTGACGCTACATACAGCTGACATAACAACATGCCGAATACCGGTAGGGAAGTCAGATGTTCAGAGTTTCAAATCAAGGAGGTTATATATATCTGAAACATTGTGGTTGGTAGTTGATAGGAAGCAGCTAAAAACGAAATCAACATTCTAAGTCATTAGCCAATCAGATAGAAGTATGGAATTGAGACCTTTATTTCATGTTACTGTGTGGTCAAGAAATACTTCTGGCTGACGAATCAGAATAAGTATCCAACTTTTAACTTTGTGGCTTTATTTTCTGAGGAAAAACTGTATTTAAATGATGCGCTTTTTATCAACTGACCAGTCTTCTTTGCAGTTATCGGCCAGTCTTTGTCTAGTGACATGAAGTATCCGGTCTGAGGGACAGCAGTCGTTATTCATATCCAGTTCAAGAGTCTTATTGCCTTAGTAGTCAGTAACTTCAATAGTAGGCCATAACCTCATCGTCAGTGACTTCAGGGATTTCGACCTTCTCTGGGGTGGAGTCGAGACAGATGCTATCATATCATGCGTAATACATATGTCAATCAGTTCAGTGAGTACAACCTCTATAGAATTCATATACCCAAGGGAATATGAACCCCCCTATACATCACGTATTCTAAGTAGATATGTTATCTCTAATCCACTTCAACTAGACAACATAAAATTGATCAATATCATCCACCTTGCTTGATCACTTCTTACAACTAACTATAGACAGTAGAGTAAAATGAATCAGTCAGTTTGTTGTATATTCAACAACTTGGATACTAAGTAATTAGAATGTTGGTTGAACATTATTCAATTGATTTTCAAGTTGATATTCAACTCATATCATTGTATGATGAATATTGACCTGAAATCGATAAATAAATATTTACAAACTTCCCCACCCTCTTTAAATTAAAATTGATCTAATATGCATTGGGTAGAGAAGATAGAGGTGATGAAGATACCCAACCAACACCACCAACAACAACAAGCACCAACCACCATCAGAAGGGGAAACTTAAAGGAACCTGTCTCTTTCACCTACTCACATTCACAACATCCTTTCAACTACAGGCAGCACAGATGAGGACGTCAAAACCAGCAAGGATTGGAAAGACAGAAAGACAGACCTTGGTGCATTAACCTGAAATCAGTGTGGAGATCTATGCACTGCACTCCACTCCACTCCACTCCACTCAGCATAAAGCGTAAACAACATCCAGATTTTCAACACCAATCCAGTCGAGTAAGTCACTGCTTCTATGTGATGGTTGAGAGACATGGAGCGTTACAACAATATTTCCAACAAACTACAGATATTCATGAACAACTGCCATCTACTCTGGTTCCTTACTGAAGATCAGTTGGCCAGAATAACAAGAATAAGCAAGGAGGAACTCTGGCTGGCTGGCTGGCTGGCTGGCTGGCTGGCTGGCTGGCTGGCTGGCTGGCTGGCTGGCTGGCTGGCTGGCTGGCTGGCTGGCTGGCTGGCTGGCTGGCTGGCTGGCTGGCTGGCTGGCTGGCTGGCTGGCTGGCTGGCTGGCTGGCTGGCTGGCTGGCTGGCTGGCTGGCTGGCTGGCTGGCTGGCTGGCTGGCTGGCTGGCTGGCTGGCTGGCTGGCTGGCTGGCTGGCTGGCTGGCTGGCTGGCTGGCTGGCTGGCTGGCTGGCTGGCTGGCTGGCTGGCTGGCTGGCTGGCTGGCTGTATTGGGGACGAACCAACGAAGCAAGAACCGATCAGCCAATAAATATGCACTGGAAGGAAGTGGAGATGGATTGCATTGGATTGGGCATACACTGAGAAGACGATTCGGGGACATCACGCGTCAGGCCAGGCACTCGAGTGGAATCGAGAGGGGAAACGATGAGTTGGTCATCTGAGGTGAGGTTGACATAGAGAAGATGATGTGAGGAAGAAATGAGAGGTTGTGGACAGTGGTGGAGTCAGGTTCAGAAGTTTGCAGAGAAGAGAGTGTAATGGAGACGTGCTACTGAAGCCGTTATTCCACTAGGAATCTAAGGGACAAATCATAATAAAATACGCATTGGTGATTACCTTCTACAGAGGATTCCTGAAGTTCCAAGCAGAAATCGTTACCAGTAGGGTAAACCTGGTAAACATGCTGACAAATAACCAACTATGATTACACTACATCGTGAACTAACAGAAGTTAAACATACAATGACTTAATGATAAGGTGCTGACCACGGAATCTAAAGGTCGCGGGTTCGAACTCTGGTGGACGGGGTCATGAATGATCACAGCTAAACAGTCTCATACAAGTTGGACAAAACAGTAGCTGTTTAGTGTTTTCAACTGCTTAATATTCTTTCAACTCATATCAATCCATAATGAATATTATACTTTGATATAAAAAGTATTAACTTTAGACGGGGTTGTTTTTTTCTCTCATTATTTCCTTCCTTCACCTATCTCTATATGTTTAACAGGTTGCTACAGCGTTTCTGTCAACATTTCAAGAAATTCAAGTACCACAATCTGTTTGTTATATTAAACCTGCTAAATCGTTCATGAGTTCAACAGCTGCATAGTTACAATGCCAATTATTATTATTATTATCATTATTATTATTATTATTATTATTATTATTATTATTATCCTTACATGTATGGAACTTAGTAAATATAAAGGAGAATATAAACAGATTGTAATAATCATCCCTTTTTTTGTTGTGTTGTGTTGTGCTGGTCTGCGGTTTCCTCATTTTTCAATGGTAACTAGCTACCATGGCTCAGTTTGATATAGTAATGATTAATAATGTGGCTAGTAGGGGGGGGCGGGGGTCCAGTATGTGGATTTCGTCCTACTCATCAGCTGGACATTATCTGCATCTCTCCAAAACCCATTAATGATTGCTTCAAATGTCAGAGCGTTATCCACTAGGCTATTAGTCTTAAAGTCTTATTGCGAACAATATTATTCAATGGAAGGTAATTTCATCCAGTTAATAAGTCAGTCACTAATATAGGCAATACTGAGGCGTCTGTGTTCGAGTCCATATGCCAATTCGGTCCAATCAAATGACGGGAGATTATAAGCAATTACACAATATGAATCATTTACCATGTCTTGTTGAAGTATCTAACAATGCTAATCACTAATGGGTTAGATAGCTAAATATCGATTTGTCTAAGTAACCCAATCCTACAGACGGGTTCGAACCATTGAAGATGTAGACACGCCTTGCTGATGAGAGTTCCAACAAATATGAAATCTAGGTTGATTAGTATTCCCTACCATTTCTGACTGTCAACAGATTACATAGAAATGCACTACTTCCTCACCCCCGTCGTCGCCTGTAATGTCTTATCAGTTAACTAGGCGTTAGATAGGTGTACTGGCTACCCCATAGGTGATTGATTCGTGTATGTCATATTGCTGACTGTTCATCTACATTTTTTTATCCTATTATTATTATTATTCAAGTGAGTTGGTTTACAAAAGGTAATTTATTGATGATGATGATGATGATGAAGCTTTGGTCAGATTTATGTATATGAGTGTATGAACGTTGCCAACCTCGCCTGATTAACTAGTTCACTAGTTACTAGCCGGTCCTAAGCCCGGGTAAACAGGGAAGGTTGGGCATAGGGCTACCAACCCTCCCCGTAAAACAAATCTAACCGCTAAAGAAACTTCAAAGCACAAACAAAATATAAAGAATAAAAACAAACTTATTCCAAGCTGGAATCGGAGAGGCGAAATGACGTCAGTTGGTGAAAGCCTGCCTTCGGGAAGCCAATTGACTGGCCGATGTGTTTTCTCTCCCCCGATGACAGCGAAAGTAAACGTGGGGACATGGAATGTCCGCACCATGTTTGAACCCAGCAAGGCAGCCCAGATTGAAAAGAGATGAGAAGGTACCGCATTGAAGTGCTTGGAATATGCGAAAGCAGGTGGGATGGGAGTGGAGTTTCCAAACTGTCAGCTGGAGAATCAATAATCTACTCCGGTCACCCAGACGACAGCCACGAGCACACTGAGTTCTGGAGTGGATATCATGATGTCCCCTTGAAGAGCATCGAAGGCTCACTCTCATGCAGTGGGAACCAATCTCCTCCTATAGGATCATGACAGCGAGGTTCAACTCAAAGGAAGGAAAGTCACAATCATACAATGCTACACTACGCACCTACAAATAATGCAGATGAAGAGAAGAAGGAAGAATTCTACAGACAACTCCAATCAACACTGGACAAGACCTCAGTTGGCGATATCAAAATTCTAATGGGTGACATGAATGCCAAACTGGGAGGGGACAACACAGGAAGAGAACTAACCATGGGTCGAGAGGCGCTAGGTGAAATGAATGAGAATGGAGAATTGTTTGCAGAATTCTCTTCATTCAACGATTTGGTGATTGGAGGTGAGGCAGTGTATTCAAGCACAAGGATATCCACAAAGTGACATGGATTTCACCAGATGGACACACTAAAAATCAGATCGACTTCATCTCAATGTGAAAAAAGTGGAGACGCAGTCAGCCTACTTGACACAAGGTGAAGAAGAGGAGCAGATGTAGGTTCACACCACTCACTATCTAGTGCAAGGAACCTTCCAAATCAAGTTAAAAGCCTTCAAGGAAGCTGGTGATAGACCACAGTTCAAGTACAACACTCGTAACGGAAACTGAAGGACGGAACTACAAAGCAAATCTTCACGTCAGCCATCAAGACAAAATGGGAGATATCGAGCACCATCCCTGAAGAAACCTGTGTGGAAGAACACTGGAAGTCTTTGAAGGCTATGTGGAAAGAAACCTGCACAACAGTATTAGGAAGGAAGAAGAAAGAAGACAAGGAATGGATCTCGATGGATACCTGGAAGCTGATAGAGGAGAGGAGGATGGTGAAGCAGAAGATAAACCAATGCAAGGATGCTCAACGACAAGAGGAACTGAGCACGATGTATAAAACACTGAACAAAGAAGTAAAGAAGAGTGCACGCAAAGACAAAAGACACTTCTATGAAACACTGGCAAGTGAAGCAGAACAGGCTGCAGGTAAGAGAGACCTGACGACATTGTATCAAATAACCAGGTTGCTATCTGGGAAGACATCAACACAGTTGAAACCAATAAAAGATGATGACGGAAATTTAATTACGAAAGAAGAGAAACAAAGGAAACGATGGGCCGACCACTTCAAGAAGCTCTTGAATCGACCACCACCACCACCTGCACTTCGTCCAGAAATACCACCTGCAGCCCAGCCGCTGAACTACAAGTGGACATAAATCCTCCAACGAAAATGTAAGTGCTGAACGCCATAAAAATGTTGAAATGTGGGAAAGCAGCGGGACCAGATGGGATCCCGCCAAAAGCACTGAGAGCAGACGCAGAGACAACAGCGGATATGCTCACACCGCTATTGCAGAAGGTGTGGAAGGAAGAGAAGGTACCTGGTGATTGGAAGAAGGGTTACCTTGTCAAACTGCCGAAGAAGGGAGACCTCAGTGTTTGCAAGAACTGGCGAGAAATCACTCTCCTGTCCACCCCGAACAAAATATTAAGCCGCATCATCCTGGAGAGGCTTAAAGATGCACTGGATTCAAAACTACGACTCGAACAGGCTGGCTGGATTCAGGAAGTACAAATCATGTGCCGACCAAATTGCAACGCTTCGCATAACCATAGAACAGAGCATAGAATGGCAATCAGCTCTCTACCTCAACTTTATCGACTTTGAAAAGGCCTTTGACAGCGTAGTCAGGCAATAATGATTGAATGTTTAGTGAAGTTCATTATCGCATACTTTATCCTGCAAAATGGTTGTTTCATCCGTATAAATTATGCTACGTTGTAGTCAAGTAATTTTGTTGGGTTGGTGTTGAAAATCCGGATCTTGTTCCACATGCTGAGTGCAGAAGATCTCCACACTGGTTTCAGGCTAATGAACCCCTGTCTTGCTTTTCCAATTCTGACTTTGAAATCCTCGTCTGTGCCTGTGCTGCCTGTAGTTGAAACAGTGTTTCCTAGATAGGTGAAGGAGGTTACTTCCTTTAAGTTTCTCTCGTTCATGGTGACTGGAGTTTGTTGTTGTTGGTGGTGGTGGTGCGGTATCTTCACCACCTCTGTCTTCTCTATATTCACCTGAAGTCCCGTCTTTGCTGCCTCTTCTGCCAACTTGTTAGTTTTCGCCTGTAGATCTTCAAGTTTATGTGACATCAGATACAAGTCATCGGCGAAATCCAGATCTTCTAGGTTCTTTTCCGCTATCCAGCCAGCGTATCTCCCTCTTCTCACAGCTCCCACTGTTTGCTGCATAATCCAGTCGACCACAATCAGGAATATCATGGGTGATAGTAGGCAACCTTGTTTCACTCCTGTCTTCACTTCAAAAGCATCACTGAGCTCCTCATTGTGAATTACTTGGCATGTGGCATCTTCATATAGTTGTTGAATGAGGTTGATAAAGGTTCGCGGTACTCCGTAGTATTGAAGCAGTTTCCAAATTACTTCTCGGTTGACGTTGTCAAAGGCCTTCTCAAAGTCGATAAAGTTGAGGTAGAGTGAGAGTTGACTGCCATTCTATACTCTGTTCTATGATGATGCGTATTACCAACAAAATTACTTGACTACAACGTAGCATAATTTATACAGATGAAACAACCATTCTGAAGGATAAAGTATGCGGTAATGAACTTCACTAAACATTCAATCATTATTGCCTGACTATAAGATATACAGAAATGAGTAAGGAATTGATAAAAGGCTCTTCAACTTATATATACAACAAGAAGGTTACTGATTAAGTAATAAGTAGATTGGTGTTTAACAATAAATTAGATAATACATGACCAGTGACATTTATCTGACATCTTAGATTTCCAATTTTTGATTGATACAACAAAATTATGTTAACTTAGACAATGAGTATATAAAATGAGAGAAAATTAGTATGATATTCAAAGTATATCAGTGTTACCTTGATCAATTCTTAACCATGTTTTCAACAGTCAGGTCCTAACAACTAGAAGATACTAACTGAACAAATCACATCAACAGTCGAGGGCAGCCACTTGTATGATCCCTGAGATGGCCAGCTTTACCTATAAAGATCGACTTAAGGAGCTGAATCTCTTCACTTTGTCCTACCTCAGACAGACAGGAGACCTAATCATACTATACAGGATTCTAAGAAATGACTTTTGATCTGATCTGTCTTCTCTTTTCCTTCCCACCAGATCGGAACACCTCAGAGGACATAATAGGCGACTACAAAAGCAAAGAACGAACATAGTCTCCTTAGAGTACTGGTTCTCACATCGAGTAATCAATACCTGGAACCGACTCCCAGAAGAAGTGATGTCTGTATCATCAATTGACTCGTTCAAAAGGGGATTGGACAAGCACAGAAATCTACTGAGCAAGGATTAATATAGGCTCCTATCCTCAAACAACAAATCTGAATCTTGAATGCATTGTCTCAGTGTTGTCATGCAGTCTAGTCGCCTTGTACTTTTATTTCAGCCTAGATTCACTTTGGATAACACTTCACCTAAAGCAAAGTAGAAGTCTATAATTACTTCTATTCAATTGTAAGAAACAAGTAGTGAGATTAGACAAGGTTATCTGATGTCAGTTTACCTTTCCAACTCTACGACTCCAAGGATTCTGGAGACATATGTGAAGAAGGTCTCTGAGGATACCGGAATAGATATGCTATTGAAAGGAAAATGTTTCTTCCTTTAGTCTGAGAATAATATTGTCGTATTCTGTAACATCAAAATAGACTACTGAGATTACAGTTAACCAGTTGACGACCAACTTTCTTAAGTGTTGAATGCGTTTTTCACTGGCAAACTACCTCCTTTCTGCAATTCTCTTTAGTAGTCAGCCGTTAGAAGTTATCACAAGGTTTGCCTCTGGAGATTTATCAACGTGTTTGAAAATCTCAGCTGGGATACAGAACGCGTGTCTGGCATTTGCCAACATGCGTCATCTACCACACCGATTGGTGAAATATCCCACTATCTGTAATTCCACTGTATTATTGATTATTATTTGTCCCTTAGATTCCTAGTTGAATATACGGCTTCAGTAGCACGTCTCCATTACACTCTCTTCTCTGCAAACTTCTGAACCTGACTCCATCACTGCCCACAACCTCTCATTTCTTCCTCACATCATCTTCTCTATGTCAACCTCACCTCAGATGACCAACTCGTCGTTTCCCCTTTCGACTCCACTCGAGTGCCTGGCCTGATGCGTGATGTCCCCGAATCGTCTTCTTAGTGTATGCCCAATCCAATCCAGTCCATCTGCACTTCCTTCCAGTGCATATTTGTTGGCTGATAGGTTCTTGTTTCGTTGGTTCGTCCCAATACAGCCAGCCAGCCAGCCAGAGTTCTTCCTTGCTTATTCTTGTTATTCTCGCCAACTCATCTTCAGTAAGGAACCAGAGTAGATGGCAGTTCTTAATGAATATCTGTAGTTTGTTGGGAATGTTTCTTGTAACGCGCCATGTCTCTCAACCATAACATAGAAGCACTGACTTACTCGACTGGATTGGTGTTGAAAATCTGGATGTTGTTTACTCTTTATGCTGAGCGGAGTGGAGTGGAGTGCAGTGCGGTGCAGTACAGTAGATCTCCACACTGATTTCAGGTTAATGCACCAAGGTTTGTCTTGCTGTCTTTCCAATCCTTGCTTGTTTTGACATCCTCATCTGTGCTGCCTGTAGTTGAAAGGATGTTGTGAATGTGGGTAGGTGAAAGAGACAAAGTTCCTTTAAGTTTCCCCCTTTGATGGTGCTTGTTGTTGTTGGTGGTGTTGGTTGGGTATCGTCATCACCTTCGTCTTCTCTACATTCACTTAAAGTCCCGTTTTCGTTGCCCTGCCTCTTCTGTCATCTTGTTGCCTTTCGCCTGTAGATCTTTGAGTTTGTGTGACATTAAACATAAATCATCGGCGATATCCAAATCTTCTAGGCACTTTCATCGGTCCAGCCAGCGTATCCCCTCTTCTCGCTCCTCACGGTTTGCTGTATGATTCAGTCCACTACAATCAGGAAGATTATGGGTAACAGTAGGCGTCAGCGTTGCCTTACTCTTGTCTTCACTTCAAAGGTGTCGCTGAGCTTTCCATAAAATAACAAAACCAGACAGCCTACGCCTCCTCATGGAGCTCATACACTTTATGGATTAGTATCTAACCTTCAGCTTTCTTCTACAATTTATGATAAAAGTATTTAAGAAAGATGATGAATTGGTTTGTATTCAACGTTGTTCAATTTCTGGTTTCGATATACTCACGTCTCAATACTATCACGCGATTGTTGTTGATCGTTATGTATGACTCTTGGAGCTCAGTAGTTTGCGGAGCACCGCTTTGACGACCGACAGACCATCGGTTCATATTCTCTTGAGTATTAGATTCTCATCTCACCTTCGATTATCAGCATGTATCTAGTTTTATTCCTAATTCAACGTTCATGAAGGTAACAATGGAATCCATTATTCGCGTTTCGTTCTATTTTTGACTCGTCAGCTGGATGTATTCACCTTCTAGTGAGTAATGTTGTTTCCTCTAGGACTAAAACGTAGGCCAAGGGATTTCCTCTAAGCTGCTGAGTCAAGGCTGATACTTCTCTTAAGGTTTTAATAAATAGTTTTTAGGCATAAATCCTTTCGATTTTATTATTAATGACAGAATTACACGAGTTGGAGAGCCAGTGAGAAGCTGGAAGCACTAGACCGGTGTTTCGTCTTGGTATGTGACTCCTCAGCGACGCGAAACCACCACTGCATGCAAGATCGAGTCCAGACCTTCAAGTTTCATGATGAGCACCTTGAGACCCAGTCACTTAGATCCTTAGATTTCGAAGATTCTACGGCTAATACTACTCGCTGGTGAATACTACTCTGATATTTCTTCAAGATTCTCTCCAACAACTAAAAAACGTCAGCCCACCAATTTTTATAGAATATGGTTACTTGCACTTAGTGTTGGGAACTGACAGTCAGTTAGACCTGTATGCATGAGTGTGAAGCTGGAGATGACTTTTAACCAATAGGTTGAGGCTTCGAAACCCATTCCGCCTACTGAAGTGGTCCAGGCAGCCAAGTAGTATCAATGATTAGGCTAATACACACATTATTGGTAAATGGCTCATTACCGCCTTATACTACATCAATGTGTACAAGGTGATTGAGTGCAGTTCAATCTCGGTTGGTACCTCTGCGGGTTTCCATCCACGCAGGTGGACACCAAAATGTTGATAAAGTGACTAACAGACATTATCCATCATCATTTTTAAGAGTGTAGAAGTTGACTGTGGCATTGAAGTATCAGTCTCCAAGGATATTAGGCATAATAAAGAGTATGAAATGATTGTAACCACCTTCAAAGAATCACTAGGGTATACCAATACAAGTCACTTTTAGTTGGTACAAGAAATTAAGTGAAAAGGCAAGAAAACTTATACCTGATTACCTAATAAATATTCTAAATGAGACAATTTCTCAGAGAAATTCAATCAGGAGATAAGAATCAAGTTGCCAAGTCACCAACTGATATGAGAACAGCTGATAATATCAGTACACGTAGTTCATGAAGTGTCTGAACCATTTACACAAGTGTAGACTGTCTATCTAGCTAGAATCTTGAAGAGGAGAGGGATGAACTTTTGAAGAAGACCATTGTTTAGGTGGCATTTTGTCATCGCTGAAGTCTTCAGTATCTTCATTGCCCCTTATTTATCTTATGAATTATTCACTACAAAATCTACACACACATTCTTGTGTGACCTAGTAACCACTTGGTCCATCTCATGGAACCTTAGATAAGTAAACTACGACGCTTCCTAGCCTCCGTAGAGTTCTTGACCTACAGCTCACTTACTCTAACAACTACACACTCTCTGAACATGTTAAGACATACACCCGTAACTCCAGAATCCTATTTCCCTGTATAATTCGTAACTTTCATAACCATGAAGCTAAATTATGATTACACAAAACTTGAGTTCGACCCCTATTAGAATATTATTTGTTCATTTAAGGGAGCATCTGTGTAAATGAAAAACTTATGGTTGAGATTGTCCAAAGGTATTCTATATCTAAGCTACTTGGCTATGAATGTGGTCAGGATTTTAAATCTACATCTCCAACCACTTCAGATGAGACGTCCTAGAATAGAGACGTTGCTACAATCTACGCATTCAAGTCTACAGTGTTGAAACAAAAACTTTTACAATATCTCTCTGAGTTGACTATTTCATAATTAAATACTCGAAAATATCTTGGTTGTATTGTATTCTCTAAGGAGCTGGGTTGTTTAATCGTGAAGCTTTCATCCTCCTAGACAGCGACATCAGCACTGACTTCAGTATGAAGTAAGCTGTCAATATCTCTCCGTGAGTAATTTACTGGCTTGGTCTGACGATGTGGTCTGCGTGCAGACTTTATTTAAAAGGGTGAGAACACGCTTCATGTCCACCCTAAAGAAGAACGGCTACCCACAAAACTTTATCAAAAGATGCCTATCCCGTGCATCATCAACTACAAAGTGATCCACAGAAATCAACAAACACATCGTCCTACCATACATAAAGACGCTATCAGAAATCACAACAAGATTACTGAGACCACCTGCTGGAATTCGTGTGGCCATTCATAAAGCAACACATCCCCTTCGAACACTATTATGCAGATCAAAGGATCTGACAAACCGAATATCATTTACAAAATCAACTGGGATAATCAACTGTAGTCAACACACCACATTCGTCAAAGTGGTCGCCCCACCTTCACCTTCACCTTCGCCTTCCTTCACATGAGAACATCAATTGGTTATCAACCATGACACACGACATTTCATCACTCGTCGGTCAATCCATGTGTATAACAACTATGTACATGAATTCAATTTCGACAATGTAGAAATGTTGGATGGAGAGAGGAATCACAAAGAATATGATCAGAGAATTCCTAGAAGTTTGGCATTCAAGTCATTCAGTCAGCAATCAGTAGATGTATAGACATAGACTCATAGGCCATCTCAGCTTCAGTAACAAGCCAGAATAGGCAGTTGTTGATGAATGTGTGTAGTTTGTTGGAAATCCCTTTCGTGACGCGCCAAGTCTCTGCAGGAACTATATAGCAGCACTGGCTTGACTGAATCGGTGTTGAAAATCCAGATCTTGTTCTTTGTGCTGAATGCAGAAGATCTCCACACTGATTTCAGGTCAATGAACTCTTGTCCGATGTCTTTCTGATCCTAACTGGCTTTGACGTCCTCATCGGGAAAATGAAGGAGGAATGTAATTGGTTATCTCATCAGTTGCTAGGGTGGCCTTTAAAATAACTCGTAAACAACATTACTAAATGTAATAACCGTATTTCTTTGTATCAATGTGAAGTCTGTCAACTGGATTTCATCATGGATTGATTGACACATCAAGTGAAGAAACACTGAATAGCTATTTCACAGCAGTATAAGACTCCTCTTCAGAGTACACTCATGATTCTGTCTCGTCACGGATCGAACTCAAGATGTTCTGGTTACATGTCAGCTACTTGATCAAAATCTGATGGTGTACACTTTCCTACTTCCACTATTTAATTAATTTAACGTGACCATTGACTAATGCCATCGGAGAGGATTCCCCACTCACACACACACACACACACACACATAAGAACTGATTTCAAGATGAAATCAATAAAATTCTTCCAAATTGATTTACTTCCATGTATCCATTAGTGAATTGTCTAAAGATAAAATTTTCACAAGTTTAAAGGGGATATGATGATTGATGTGGCATACAATGAAGATTGACAGAAGTAGGTGAAATGTTGATCATTATTTGTGTGTGTAGTAGAACTTCTACTGATAAAAACTGAGAGTCTTCAGCTCTTCACTTGATCTCTTCATGACATTAACAATCAATCGATCAAGATTCTTGTTGATATGACTCCCAGGATGATCCTTCTGTTTTCTCTGTCTGATCTTAACAACTAACTAGAAATGCTGGCCACCTGATAGAATTCATCACCCTGGAGGAAACCTTAATACCCAATCATTACATAAATTACCTTAATAAAGGAATAAATTTCTGAATGAAAATATATCTGATAATGCAATACTTTCCTATTGTTACCAATCCCAAGTATAATACTTGCTGTGTGTGTGTGTGTGTTGTTGATGGTACAGACAGTAAAAGTTATCTGTATCACCTTCACATCACAATGATTGTGGATCGAATTAGAATGTCCATATCGAGGTCATAGAAATACCATGTTATTTTCTGTTACATGTCTACATGTCTGTTTATCTCATTTAATAAGCCTTGACTTGTCTAGAGTAGCCTTTATCCACCCACCACCAACATAATCACCTGTCTGTATTCACAATCATACACATACGTACGCACATCCAGACTATGTAATCTTATCACACGTCTGTGTGTGTGCGTGTGTGAATATCCACCTTTACACATACATGAATCGATCGATGTATTGGTTATTTGAATATTTAGACAGACGCACATGTGCCTACATTTAAATCTATAATCTCTTGTATATAGGCAGATAGGCATAGATAAGAGATAGATAGAAAGATGGATAGACAGACAGACAGATGAAGTTAAGAGTACACGCGGACTGACCTAGTTTTCAGAATCTAGACAACACAAGGCTATTAGATAGTAGATGATCATATTTAATACTGTATTAGACTGATTTTTCCGGATTCTTTTTTTTTCTCTCTTCAACTATTTAATGCCTCCAGCTTACCTTACCATGTAAATAGCATAAGATTGAAGAGAAAGAGAGAGAGAAAGAGAGAAGACTATTTTCACTTAGACACCTTCATAAATTTCAGAGCCACATGCCAACACACCAATATTCATACAGATTAGTCGCCTAATAATATTTGTCATATATTTCAAGGCTCAGACGTCGGAAACTAGTTCTGGAAATTTAAGAAGGCAACACTACTACTACTGACTGACTGATTGATGATAGATATTTGTGTACACAAATCGATTGAGTTCCCTATTATTATTGATGAATAACTGTATACATACATACATACACACACACACGCACAACAGAGACATGCAATCCGTAATGTTATACATATTTTAACAATATAGTAGTCAAGACAATGTGATTGTCTGTAAAATAAGAGTTTGATTGCCAAATTAAACGGATTATAAAATAAATGAATTGACAGAATAAATGATAATCACATTTCAGGATCATATTGATTCCGTCAATTACTTTTTAAATGTTAGTTGGTTGGAGGCAATCGACAGGAAGCCCTGGAGGCAGGTTTCGTGCCTTTCGGCACTCATCAACAAGGTGTATCTGCAACCTAGACGGAACTGATGTCCTCCCTGACATTCGAACCCACGTCACCCAGTGTGGTAGTCAGTGTCTTTACCACATTGCAAATATGATCGATAGAATTCGGTTTGCACTTAGGACTAGACAACATGAAGTTGGTGACACTTCCGTGACGAATCAATACATGTAAGCCAGTCCTACAAGAGGTCAGTCGTGGCCCGAATAGCTCAGTGATAAAGTCACTGACTATAACACTGGGTGGCGCGGGTTCGAATCCCAGGCGGAGCATCAGTTCCGTCGAGGTTTCAGATACACTTTGCTGACGAGTGCAAAAAGGACGAAACCTAGGTCCAAAGCTTCCTGTCGATTGCCTCCATCCAACTAACATAGTTGAATATAGGCGAACTGGCAACTAAGGTAGCTGTCACCTTCGAAACACTGTTCAAAATCGATCAGTTAAATATACAATATCATCAATGAAATAAAAGATTACTTAGTTGATATATGACGACGATGAGACAACAATTTATATACTACATGACGATTTCTTCAATAAACTGAGCGAACAACAGCATCAATGGTGGAATAAAAGACATTCAAGGCTCCCAACGACTATTTAACAATTTCATAACACCTTCCTATCAATCGGTATCAAATCGCTTACACTATGACATGAGATTTGACGCTACGGTGTTCATTTATAATGCACTTTCGACGAACAGAATATCCCTTATCTTTTGTGATAACGCTAACCCTGTTCAACAAAGATACATTCTCTCTTTTCAAGGATATCCTTCTTCTAAAGCTGTACAATCATATTCATGTATATATCATAAACATATAACAGTCTATTATAAAACAATAGGGTATAATTACAACACTAAGCCACCTAATGCTAAAATAAACCGGAATCAAGAATGCAAAATAGTTGTGTAATCATCTATTAGACAGTAGTAGAAATATCGAGGAAGGAAAGGAGTTTGACAAGGTGAAAATTGTTGGTAGATAAGAAAGTGTTAAGACCATGATAAAATGAGAGATTGAACATACTTGTTTTGCACACAGAGATGAAGCTTGGATTAATGAATTGCCAGTGCCTCCACTGTGCACAACTGTCGAAGGTCTACTCCTTTTCAACTATTCCATGTGATATGATAAATCACATTGAAGGAGGATTGTAGTCGAACTGTTAATTGATTTACATTCTCCTCTCGACAACCATGCAGGATAGTGCAAAATGGATATCCATCCAGATTTATCGATAAGAACTTGAAAGCAAGTCAGAATACGGAGCGAGTACTCACAGTTTCTTAGAAAACCTTGTTTATGAACGTTATTTTCAAAGGCAACACGGCAGCTGAGATCGTGAAGAATCAGCTGTCCAGATCACTGAAGAAGACATTCTTCTCTGCAAAACTG
This sequence comes from Heterobilharzia americana, assembly GCA_944470555.2. Classification (NCBI taxonomy): domain Eukaryota; kingdom Metazoa; phylum Platyhelminthes; class Trematoda; order Strigeidida; family Schistosomatidae; genus Heterobilharzia; species Heterobilharzia americana. Next base: position 34,342,322 of record OX104133.1, read on the forward strand.
CACATCAGATTCTCTAGTCAACAACTCATTCCGGAGTGCGTTAAGGACAAGTCACCACTTCAGGCCACCTCAATGTCTGTCTACAAATTTACTTGCTCCTTCCTGTGCAGCTAGTTATATAGGCCGCACAAACGTATTATAAAACACTATCTTGGATGGTTGTCGAGGGGAGAATGTAAATCAATTAATACTTCAATTAGTGAACATTTGATCAACTCTGGACATAAAGCTAGACCAGAATCCTCCTTCAATGTGATTTATCATATCACATGGAATAGTTGAAAAGGAGTACACCTTCGACAGTTGTGCGCAGTGGAGGCATTGGCAATTCATTAATCCAAGCTTCATCTCTGTGTGCAAAACAAGTATGTTCAATCTCTCATTTTATCATGGTCTTAACACTTTCTTATCTACCAACAATTTTCACCTTGTCAAACTCCTTTCCTTCCTCGATATTTCTACTACTGTCTAATAGATGATTACACAACTATTTTGCATTCTTGATTCCGGTTTATTTTAGCATTAGGTTAATGATGTAGCTATTATACCCTACTGTTTTATAATAGACTGTTATATATATTCATGATATATACATGAATATGATTGTTCAGTTTAAGAAGAAGGGTATCATCGAAAAGAGAGAATGTTTCTTCGCTGAGTTATCTCTTCTCTATGACTCAACGGGCATATTTCGTAGCCTATTCAACAAGTCAACTAGGATCTGTCTCATCGCTTCCTGATTCCTAATAGTTAAAAGCAAACAAGCAAAAACCTTTGTCTTTAATTTTCAAGACATAAAACTTGAATATCCATCATTCCATGCATAAAAAATTCACTGAAACATAACAAATCGCAATTCATCTTTAGTAATTATTATGTTCAACAGTTTCCTATAAATCGATGTATATATCACCTATACTATCATCTTTGAGTAGGAAATTCCTTTGAATATCTTCAGATTATCCACTTCATCCAACCCTACACCTTATTCAGCTATTATCTATCTATCCCCTGCCATGTATATATGAAGGGAGGTGATATAAAGAGATGACTTGTCAAGCTTTAATTGTCTTTCACTGATTAATTCATTCCATAGAGTACGATTAACCTAACAAATAGATAATTCTGTTTTCAAGCATCGATTATGCTGTTATCATTTATTCCAAGAAATATTATCACCCCTATGAAACTGAGATTTACAAAGATAAACATCGTCTCAACTCATCATATCTTCCTAAGGTTTTAGATAGCTTATTCTTTTGTTCAATGATAAATTTCTGTTAATATACGTTAGCCAATAGGTAATTTTTCACAATAGTCACTTCCTCTTCAAGACAAAGATATTTTTTTACGTGGTTGAAGATGAAGAAGATGCTGTTCAACTTGATGTACATACCCCTATATGAATCATTACAATGGATGGATACATCAAAGTATGTTACAATGCATTATTCGTTGTATGATGACGTTAACCCAGTGAAAATTATCAATCCATTCATATTCCATTGTAAATTCGGTGTTTTCGGCTCCGGTAGCACGTCTCTATCCCACTCTCTCTTCTACAGTCTTCTAAACCTCGACCCATGACTGCCCACAACCTTTCATTTCATCCTCACATCATCTCCTCCATGTCAATCAACCTCACCACAGATACCCAACTTGTCGTTTCCCCTTCGGATTACACTCAAGAGTCTGGCTTGGCATGTCATGTCTCCAATCAGCCTTGGGTGATACGTTCTCGCTTCGTTGCTTCGTTCCCAGAGTTCCTCCTTGCTTATTCTCTCTCGCCTTCTCATCTGATCTTCAGTATCCAGGCAGCGTAGGTGACAGCTGTTGATGAATATGTATAGTTCGTTGGAAATCCCTTTCGTGACGCGCCAAGTCTCTGCACGAACATATAGCGCACTAGCTTGACTGAATTAGTGTTGAAAATCTGGATGTGTTCACGCTTTATGCTGAGTGGAGTGGAGTGCAGTGCGGTAGATCTCCACACTGATTTCACATAAATGAAGGAAGGCCTATCTTGCTTTTCTCATCCTGGCTGCTTTGACATCCTCATCTGTGCAGCCTGAAATTGAAACGATGCTATCTAGCTCGGTGAAAGAGAGAGGCAAAAATCTGAACAACGAAGAATAGTTCTTTTCAACAGATTTCTCTCACCGCCTTCTACAATTATGAAATGTATTTGTATAGGGTAAAACCAAGCCATGTTACCAGCAGTTACCTTCTCAAAATGGAGTGAGATCTAAAGATTGTAAGAGGATCGATTTATCTGTCTCTTGTAAATTAGTCAATATTGGGATGATACCATATATACAGAATGAATGATAAGATGATGAGTGACCTTTGGTTTGCTGAAGTAAACGGAGAAGTAACGCCTGGATATTATCTTTTTGAGTCCAGAGTTCAGCTTGATCAGTCGTTTTATGACAGCCTCAGCTATGTTGACCAAGTGTTGGCCAACTACATGTGGTGTCCTTTTTGGAATACGATCAACCACATTCAAGGCCTGATTAACATCTATGCGATGATGCCACGTGTCGACCAGATGGGCTACGACCGAACTTTTCACTTCTCCCTTTCCTAACAAACCTGATAAATCCTCTCCTATCCAAAGAGACACCTACTTAATGGTGCATCCTAAGTAGTTAGTTCCACAGGAGCAGTTACATTGATATATGCAAAATGAAGAGGTAAGATGAAGTAAATTATCTTCTAGTCTCCGATTGAGTATTGGCTGACTACTGTATGATATACAAAACCGACCTTCATAAAACGTCCTTATCCCTTGTATTGAATCATTGATTTCAAGTTATTGTGAACACTGAATGTATCATCAACGTACTTATTGTAGAAGATGCTCTCAACGATTACATACATACTTCATACTGATATGTTGAAGGTTCTGCATAAAGATATTAGCTAGTATATGACCCATGGAATTGGCCAACTCAAATCCATCAGGTTGACGTTATTATTTGTTGTCAAAGATATAAGTAAGGCTACATAAAAGTGGTTTATCATGAAGTCAAACCACAAGGATCTCACTTGACATGCATGAATCCCTTACGAAAGTTACATAAACGTAGAGTCTCAATTAAATGTATGTTGTCTATGATGAACTGAAGATTCTACAAACTTGATCGTTGGTTACCACAGTAGTTGAAGTGAAGTCATGCAAAGATGTCAGTCTTTAAATCTGATTTTATCCATGTGAATAATCATCATCGTGTATAAATACTGGAAGTTTGTCAAACCACTCCTAGATCATCATTTATTGCATCATACATCAACACTTTTGAAAGTTATCTGGTAAAATAGTTTTTTTTATGATCAAATAGCTGGCTGAAGGGAGATTTTTGAATCGATTGACAGTTAGGTATTATGTTTAAGTTGGTTAAACACTAAGAAGATGATTCACAGGTTCTTGGTTCGAACCCTTGGATCATCTCTTCAAACATCGACAGTTTCCTGTTGTCGGTTGAACCAAAGTGATCTTTTCCAAACCAACTGCTTAAACTACTCTATGAGTAGTATATCTTTGTATGATGAAATTCTACAAGTGGTTCGAATGATTTTAGTGAAGGATCAAGTTGAAGCAATAAGTAGATGGATAGACAGACAAAGAGAAATTTTAAAACTAAGCTTAACACCAAGACTGCAAAATTTGCATTCTTATTGGCTAACTGCCTGCAAATGATGGGTGGCACGAAACCAGAAACTTCTAGGGTGTGTGTGTATGACAAAAAAGCAAATTGACTATGGGAGTGTTGAGAATTGTAAGGGATAATAGAAGCAAATGTGAGTGCGGGTGTATAGGTGGATACAATTAGAGACAAGTTGTGAAAGTAGGTTGTACAGTAGAGCCAAGATGCAGGGGGGGGGAGGAGTAAATGACATGGGCACAAGATTGATAATACGTCGACAAGCACACACACACACACACACACACAAGTCAACAAATATGCTTCTATTCGTTTATATCTCTGGATCAGATTTATACATGATTATACACAGTGAAAAATTATTCTTGCAACATGTTACATAACACCAAATTTTGTCAAAACTCAGATAATATTGATTATTTCATGCAAGAGAATATAAAATCCGAATATCATCACTTTTGTGAATTCCTGTATGGACTCAACAAAAAATAACCTGTACAGAAAAGTCTCGAATCAATCGGTGAGTAAATCGACCGCTGTACTTTCTCTCTGTTGCTACTGAATAGTTTTCCTAATGATGTAACAGGTTCATGTTATTTGAATGATCCCAACAATTTGTATAAATATTTGTATTGACCAATCAGTGTTGACTTAAAATGATAAACTTGAAATCGGATTGGTTGATTGACTTCGCTCAACCAATCAGCAACCTGATTTTTTCTCTCACAAGCTATTGGTTTATTTCAATGGTGGAAAATATACTATTCGACATAAAAGATATCTTCGGTTTGAGTTACATACTCGAGAATGTAGCTAAGCTGTTTAGAGATGTCAGGATCAGCTTACTCTGGTTTCACTGAAAAAAAATATATTCAACATTCATAAAGGGGTTCCCTTTCATCATAAGGAACCATTGGAAATCTGGAAAGACCAGACAGCTGTTTCGTTCTAGTATGAGGCACATTACGAGTCCGTACTCACAACGTCTTAATAAATTAAGCCTAGAAACAGCGCACTACCATTCAGCTACTCCGATGTAATTCAGTAGTCCAACTTTTCTACATGCTTCACTTAACAATACGATACAACTATTTTCCAGTGTCATTACTGGACATCCATAAACAACCAAATTGATCATATTCATAAGTTCTAACCTCTTAGGAGAACTTTGAAAAATCCATCTCCAAGCAAGTGAATAGTGACCACCGTTGCGTAGTTAAAATGAGGTTCTCTTTACATACCTTTGCTATGACCGGTAGTATGAATCTATGGCACAAACGTTTCGATTCTAAGTGAATCAGAAAGTCAACCACACAACAACAGCAACAACAATATCACCGATACGCGAAGACAACAAGAAAGACCGTTGACACCGTCTCAACAACAGCCAGACAACTGAGTATTGGTGACTAGTTACATTTGCAAATGACCTTGACAACGTTTAGTCCACATATAAGTAAAAATGGTGAAAACCAATGAGAGTTGAGCCTTGGGAGAGGAGGGGGAAGAAAAACTAGTGGTGGTGTGAAAACAGCCATGTAGGTTATTTCACCGTCATTGGAAAGACGGCAGGTAAAGCTGTGCGAAATTGGGGGGATTATGGCAACATTTTGGTAGATTTTTCTTAAGCATGTTCTCTTCCAACATAATAGTTTGCCCGTTAATTTTGATAGTGAACGTATGCAGGAACGAAGAACAGCAGTCCAGTTTTTCTACACATCATTAATTGGTGGTTGCATAATTTGTGAAAACTATCGAAATCACCTTGATTCGGTGTTAGAAAAATGAAAAGACAGCTGATTGGTTAATCTTCTCCAATACTTGGACCTTGATATAAGGTAGTGTCGTTCACATTTCATTGGTCCATTACAGATCTAATTCACAGGTGACTTTGTTAACATCTTATTGGTCTGTTATTAACCAATATCTAAGAAAACAATTCTTCTATAATACTTTGAGATTGTTGGCCTAGTAGAATAAACTAAGTAAAGAGCCATACTGTTAGTTTTTTGTGTCTTTTTCCAGTGAAGAGAGTCTTACCTTCCCAGTTTTGTCTTGTGTATCTCTCAAAAGTGCAGGGGACATTATTTTCAGTGATCAGTATGCAGTGTCATGTGTCAAAGTGTTATAGCTGTATAACTTATCTCGGGGGAGAAATCCCCCAACCTAAGTCAAAAGAAAGATTCAAACATCGTTTAGTGTTTTTCTAAAAGACTTCACACCTTTAAAAGTCGAAAAACTTTGAAGAAAGATGATAACTTTACCTGGCACTCAACTTCTAAAAAACTAGTTTTCATTACATGGATTCTGTCAAATCTTTCTATAAATTCTTTCATTTGTTCAGGTGTGTAATTCTCTTACTACTGTATATCATCTTAATTCAGGCGGATGACAACTGAGTGCCAATTTACTATAGGAAACAACATAAAAAAATTCCCCCGTTTGATTGGTCAATTCAAGTGCTCTGCTGACCACATAGCCTTGACCAAATGACTACGCTTAATCCAACCAGATAGAGAGGTAGACTGAATGCTGATTGGTTGAACTAAATGATATATATATATATATATATATATATATATATATATATATAATTACACAGAAATGTCGCATAATATAGTTTTCCACTTGAAAGGCATTAATTTTTCGAAGGTGTGAATGTGAAGGTATGTGTATTATAGATCAATTCATTGTTAACTTATTAAGACGAAGTGATTGTAATTTAGTGTTCAAAGTTCAATGAGATGGGAGATAATGGCTGGAGTTAGGTCTAAAAGTAAAACTTCTGTATTCTCTCTCTCTCTCTCTCGCTGTCTCTCTTTTGTACATGCGTCCATACTCCTAAGGATCAAGAGTTAACTGCAAATATTATCCAGTTAACATGTAAAAGTTTAATTTACTTCAAAAATTCTGTATTCACCTTACCTTACAAACAGAATGAAGAAGTGTTACATAATCATGCCAATAATCTACATAGGTTGTATCTTTATGGGAAGCCATGCGTCCATACAACTTTGTTCTGTTAGTAAACAATATAGGAAGTGGAAAAAAGTGAAAATTTATCATTTTTAGGCAGGAAAATACTTTAAAAGTTAACAAAGGCATGAAATATGCTGTACATTACTATAAATCCTTAATTTTATCTATCATTTGCCTTATATTTGCTCATAACATTCAAACAAACTTTTCATTGGTGTTTCACCATTGTTTATGAAGGCTGAATTCTCATTGGCTAATAATTTCTTAAACCTTGTATATCGATTTAGTGTTATCAAGGTCATTTAGAAGTGTATGTATTCAGTATCGCTTTCAAATGTTTTTGACTGTTGTTGAGACAGTGACGCCTCTCTGTCAACTAACCGTCTTCTCTTGTTGTCTTCACGTATCGGTGGTATTGTTGTTGTGGTGGTGGTCGACATTCTGATCAGTGTTTAGGGTGGATTCATTTGCATGTTAGGTTCTTATCGTTCGTAGACTTCTAGGTCACACTATCGGTCATCGAAGATACATCACACTACAACAACATATCAGAAATATTGATTTTTGGTCAAATTGTTTGGTATGAGATGCGTTAACCTGAAGAAAAGAATGAATCGATGACACTAAGATGAATCATCATAGATGAACGCACATCATACTGATCTGTGATTGGTTGAATACCAATTGGCCATTGAGTAAGTTATAAATAACTGATTTATCATTAGCTGATAAACTGAAATTCACGTTGATTGATCAACTTGTCAACTACAGTCACAACAATCGAACAAAACAAAAATTAATCGCATGCAGATTATATTCAAACGAGCCAGAACATACTACACAGCAGTATAACAAAGAAAATCACTGATGTCTATCCTGAAGAAGAACAGCTACCGACGAAACTTTATCACAAGATGCCTATCTCGTACATTATCAGCTACAAGGTCGTTGACAGGAATCAACAAACGCAGCATCTCAACCGAACATAAAGATCATATCAGAGATCCCAACAAGGTTACTGAGACCACTCGGTGTAATTGGTGTAGTTCATACACCAAGCAAACGACACAATAACCGAAGAAGACAAACGGAATATCATTTACAAAGTCAACTGCAATAATTATGATCAACATCATATTCATCGGATCAAGTGATCACCCTTTTTGCCTTCATCTACATGAACATGGATTGGCTGTTAATTGTCACCACGTTTCATCGTTTATTTGGATGCACCTGGACAACCATGGACAGAAGAAACACGAGGAAGCTTGGCATTCAGATCAGTCAATCAGTAATCAAAAGATCTATAGACAGGCAGAATCCATCAACCAATAGGAAACATGATCAACAGTCACAAGGTGAGAGGTCAGGTAGTGAAACGGCCAATAAGAAATCCATACAGTCAGTGACACAAGAATAAAGAGAAACAACCAATCAGAGACAAATGCGTCTAATTAAGTTACTGAAACAGTCAGGGAGAGGTAGTGAAATCTTCACAAATGAACAAAACCAACCAGCTGAGAGAATACAACACAACCAAGGTCATCCATTTAAGCTACAAATATTCTTCATCATGTCAAATTACTTATTCAAACTTTTAACTGTATGACAAGGTTATTGGCATGGGTATATGTTTCTTTTCATGATGATTTCTCAAACATTCTGTTTATTCTTAACTGAAAAAAGTGTTCTGGAGTTAATTTCTCTGAGGATCACTGTTTTAACTTTCATCACCTCAAAAATTGTTAAGATAAAGGTTGAAATTTAACAGAATATAAAGTGGAGTTCAGCTTTCTTGGTGATAACGTATGCGAGTGTGATATATTCATTCTTCAGGATTTAAGGGGCACATACTGAACTAATCATTTTACTGGGAACAGTGACTAGACATTGACTCTGCTGTGTATGAAACATCAGGTGGCTAATACGTTTGTTGTTGTCATATATCTTCTTTGGAAATATTGTATGAAAACCGATTGTCAAGTGATCATCTGAGGATCTTAGAAGTAAACCATCTGCTTACTAAACACTATGAACTGGCTGTTATTGCAAAATTTACTATTAATTGGTCTCTACTCCTGATCTCCCATCCAGGGCGCTTGTTTTACGCTATTTGAGACTCATCAGAAGCACCCCAGTAGGTGATCTTGCTCCCACCGGGACTCGAACTCAGCAGCCGTCACTTCAAACGCCGACGCGTTATCTACCAGAGTCACCTATTGCGCAACACTTTGATATTTGAGGAAGTGGGTTCTGAGTTCGAGTCCCAATGGGTAAAACATCACTCATTGGGGCCCAGGTACACCCAAATGGACGAATCAGTCGCAAATAGGACGAAACGTGTATCCTGACTTCTACTGCTTGCCACCAAAACGAATACGACAAAGTGAATATCCGGGCGGTATCGAGACCTTGGCATTAAGCTTCATCTACCAACATAGCCCTGTATTGCCAAGCAGTAATAGACCTTACTTATCTCTTCAATATTCCCATAGTCCTTAGCGAACCCATTTAATTGACAATTTCGTTACAATGACGAGAAAGGCAACCTCTGATTCCCTCGAGTGATGCTTACCTGTCGTCTGATAGATGGGTAACCTGCTACTTATTGCATAATCGGAGTCTATTTTTACATGGTGTCACTATGTATAAGCTGCTTTAACTTACCTATCTGGTAATCTGTGCATTGTTTTATTTCAGGTTGTGGAGACTGTGTTAATATTTTTCCATTAACCACCTAAATTACAAACGACATTTCACTTTATCACTTTGCTTGGAACTATTACCGTTAGTCGTTTCTGTTGTGTTCTACTTCGATTCCATAAACAGAAATCTGTATAGGAATGTAATGACGCCTTCTCAGATGTAATTACAATTAGTAGGAAGCGGCTTAAATGGTAATTAACATTTTACGTCACCAACTGCTAAGATAGAATTTTTTCACTGGAATTTTCAGGTTATGTCTCTGTGTGGTCAGAAAAAACCTGATTGGACATTTTTACTTTACTACCGCCCAATCAGAATAAGTTATTTGGCCTCTGACCTTGGAGTTTTATATGATGGTTAAAACTACATATAACTGATATATTTTTGTTGAAGAAGGTATCTTCCTTACGGCCAGACCCAGGCCGGCGTTATCTTCTGATATTTTCGTGGTTCACTGAAGTACAATTTACTGATGGAGAATATACAGTATTCATATTCAATCAAAGACCTGAAGCTCTTTTTTTCTACTGAGATGTCATTGGACAGCGGCAAAATAGGATGGAACAGGTGTTCATTGTTCCTAGACAGTCTATGGAGCCTCAGGTGATGTAGATCCATGATGGAAACCACCCCAATTTTACCCCTTTCATAAAGATACATATGGATTACCGTCCCTTGGAGGACCAGTAAAGACAATGAGAGCGCTGGGCAGTAGTTGTTTCATCCATGCCGCGAGCTCGTCAGCAGAATTCAAACAGCCATTCCTTGCTCAAAATCTCAATTACCTAGAACACTTGAATAAACTGTTACAGCTACCAATCGATAAATTAAACCAATACTGCAGGACAAACTGAAAGTTACTATGGTTCACCTATAGGTAACCTGCTTTTCAATGGATCTGATAATCTTGGAAAGGTATTACATCACTATTGGCTAACTGTTGTACAGCTCATCTTTCAAATGTAGCGTCTTTGATAATGACATAACCAGTGACTAGATCTGAAACAATACGAGTCATGTACAACGATGTATCGAACTCACAAACTCACAGATATAAGTTAGGAAACACACACACATACACATACACAGAGTATAACAAAAATACTGAAATAGGCGGATTGGCGTCATTTTAAATCATCTTCCCCAGTAGTTCAAGGAACTACGATTTGTCATCTTGACTTGTCAAAGGGGTGATGATTTTGAACAGAACCCCGTTGACATCAACAGTTGGGTATTCGAAAAACTACTAGTTCACCTGCGAGAAATGTTTATCTGTGTACAGTGTGTGCAATATTTCGATTGGGGTCATTTGACGAGATTCTTCAGTTCTATGTGAACTTCTTGAGTACACCAATGCCAATCATCTTGGCTACAAACCACCAAAATGGTCGTCCGGTGTGTTACATCATCCTAATTTGGTTAGCGAAGCCTACAAATCAGTGTGAGTGCATTCCAACTACTCATATTTATATCAGTAGTATCTTCCAGTCGGCTAAATAAATTAGGTAGTTCTACCTCTCATATATTGACTTTTTTAATTAACCTCTTGTCCTACAAATAGGCTATTTCTTTAACAAGCAAAGAATGAAAACTCACGATAATTGGCTGTAGCGTTGGGAATATGGTCATAACTCAGACACTATGTCAACCATTTCAGCCAATCAAAACTCACTACCGAATATTACACTATTTTATGAAGGGAGACATTAACCAATCAGAGATGAGGAAATAAAAATGTGCGACGTTTCAGGTTGGTTATTTTAGCAACTGGATGGCTTTAAACTACAGTGAGCTATTCTCATCAGTGACCCTGGGTAACCAATCAAATCTCAGAGATTTTGTTAGTCTGTGAGAAACATCCGGTGTACTGTCTACCACAAAATGAAATCAGTACATCACTATATGTTGCCAGTATGCCTGGAAGATGTTCTTAGATATTTAGGTGCTTATTCATTTACATTGTAGTTGACGCTGATTACGTCTCTCTGTATTATACGTTCAGCATAGAAGCATCCAGAATAGTTTGGTTTCCAAAATTGTAACTGTAGCTCTAGTACTGTAGGGGTGCCAATCTCAGAAGTCTGACGCTTTGAAAATATGATATAAATATATATATATATATATATATATATATATATATATATATATATATATATATGAGAAAAAAGATTTAACGAGCCAATCAGAGAACAGAATTACAAATATCTCCCAAACACCCAATTACTCTGTGACTTTTTCTGCATGGGCGTATAATTCATACCTATCAGTGGTCTCATGCCCTGGGTTAAGTACTTTTGGGTTATGCATGTCACTTGGGGGCCCATCCTTCTGACTTTTGCTAATCTTTCTAACGGAACCGTCATGTCTCAGTGGAAAGATTAGTGTACTATGCAAGCTGACAAGGAATAATAATCATGTATTTGACGGATTATAATTTGAAATAATGTGCAGAGCCTAAAAAGGGTGGGGATCCCGATCACAAGGTCAGTGAATGGGAACAAAAGGCAATGAAGTTAAGGTCACTCACTTCTGATTGGTTGTTGTACTCTTTCTCCTTACATAAAGAGAGTGACGCTGAAGGCTATCCACATTACTGGTGAAATAACCAATCGGATTTCTCCCTTTCCTCATAAAAAAATAAAGAACCCTAATTGATTATTTTAGTCGTTGCCTTTGGAGTCACACTGAAACAAAGGATCAGAGCCATTTCTGGCTGACTGACTGATTGAAATAATTTACAGGGATTGTGATAAGTCTGTGTCAGAGATCACAAACTGTGATCTTGGCTGCTGGATCGTCTCCATTGGATACCTTGTAGATGGGAAACTATTCAGCTATGAGATGCGAAGTAATTCTACTTTATCAGCTAAATTTATTCGAACACGGTGCTGATTAGCTGGCTCAGCCCCAAACAAGCGAAATGCACGTTCCGATGGTCTGGCTGACTGGCTGGTCGACTAAAATAACCAATCAAATCCCTTTATTATATGTAAAACTATCTATTCAACTGAAATGAAGAAGTTTACTTTGTCAACTTGATGATGACCCTTTTGTACTGTAAAGCGTCTCTTCATATTCCCGCAATCTGATTGGTTACGTCAAGGTCATCTGAACATTCATTCACTGATTGCAGTCAGTATACTATAGTTTTACCTGAAATTCTGAGAGCATAACACTGTAGTCGACTCAAGGGATACATCGTAGTTAGTTAATGTAAACTAATCGCAACATGAACAGTCCATGTTGAGTTATCTGTCCCACAATGGATCAAGAGTTCAGTCATTGTCGCTGTTGTTTATGAATGCTTTTTATTCCTGTCATTATTCTGGAAAGAACTGATCCATCTTGATTGGCAGATGGGCTCTTATCCGGACCCTTCGATACTATCTGATTACTGATTATATTTTATTTGGTTTGATAGTAACTGACAGTGGAGTTCACGAAACGCATTTTGTCCTATTTAAGACCCATAATCTGAATGTATCTGGACCCTAGCTAGTGATATTGTTTCCACTGAGATTAGAACCCAGTACCCATCGCTTCCACCGCTAAGGTGGTATCCACTAGGCCACTGCAGCATTATAGTACCCTCTTGTGCGACGTGTGTCATTTATTATTATCATCATTGATATCGACAGGTGTAGGTGGACCCATACACAATCTCGATTGGGACAGCGTGGAAAGGCCAATTATAACACGTGGCCTCCAAACTGAGAGAGAATCGAGTTTAGGTTGGAATTCATCATGGACTGACATCAGTCGACAGTCACTGCTTCGTCTCAGTATGTGACTCCTCAGTAGTACGCACTCACGATACCACGCCGCGAGGGATCGAACCCAGCATCTTCTGGTTCCATGGCCAACATGTTACCATTCAACCACTCTATCGGAATCCAATCGTCCATATTTCCCACTTGTATCAGTTCACGATATGGTGTGACCATCTTCCAGTGTCACCGTCGAGTAGCTTTCCTCATGTCTGAATTGGTTGGTCCCACCGGTCATGAGTTCTCATTGGAACTTCGGGAATCACCTCTTGAAGTTAGTCACTAATGAGCTCTAGATTAATTCTATCTGGATGTTTGTGGAGATCTATTGACTGATTTAGATTAGAATTCATCACAGACCAACATCAGTTGACCATGGAGACTGAAGGTCATGGGTTCGACCCCTGGCGAGGTGGTAGATGCGCACTGCTATAGAGTCCCATACTAGTTGGACGAGACGGCTGTGTGTTACCCCAGGTCTCCAATGTTCCTCCAGCTGATGTCAGTCTACGATGGATTCCAACCTTGAAATCAGTTAATGAATCTCCACAAACCTCCAGGTGGAATGGAAAGGAACTCATCAAACAAATCAGTAATGTGGGCGGGGTATGAGTCAATAACACCCAAGGTCAGCGGATATCCTACATTCCTACAATCATGCAAACTGAAAATATTCCATTGATGATGAAATACCCGAGAACAGTAGAAAAGTATCAACAATACATGGAAAGTTAAACTTCCTGCTGTGGTGAAAGTGATCAATCAATCACTCAGGTTCGCTTAATTCTCATAGTTGGTTGTCAAATTGTCAACAGTCATCTATCCTACCTGAGAAGTGTATCAGCCAAAACGCCAAGTTCGCTATATTACTTAACTTCACAGGTTTACAAAGAACTGTGTTTGTGTATAAGTGAGTAGGTGAGTGGGAGGGGGGGTTGACTTTTTTGACAATCCTGTCTTTTCTTCTCTCTCTTTAGCATAATGAAGACTAATATCCTTTCTTGTATATGGATGGGAGGGGGTAATAAAACTTCAACAAAAATTTAGCTTGCTTTGTGTATTAAAAAAAACTGTAGACTGTTTTTCATCGTTTTCCGCGTGAGCGCATATACGCACACACAAATACAAGAAACAAAGGAATTTCTCTCATGCATCTTCTATCCCACCCCTTCAACATAAAAAAAAATAATGTAAAACAATGTACAACACACTAGCCTGAAGAACAGTATCAAGATATTATACAATTTGCGCCACATCAATATTCTCTGAAAATACATCAGTCATAAATAGAGAAAAAAAAAATCGTTAAATATCTACCCTAAGCGCATTTTGATTGGTCAACTTGCCTGTTTATAGCTTGATTACAAACGAAGGGGTGGAATAAAGCGAAGCCAATCAAATTTTTGCTTGTCTAGCACACGATTCACATTTCCACCATATATACAGGGAATTAAACTAAAATTCTATTGGATGATTATGAAGCGAAAAAAAAATTGTACATATGTGTGTAGACACTATTATCAGTTTAATTTAGAGAATAGTAGTTGTATAATCATCATTCATTCAATGATAACATTACTGGCAGGTGTACTTATCAACTCTAATGTGAATGGCAATTCTTATTATCGTTTTCTGGTAAGTTAAAGTTTTTCATTAAGTTTTATCACTTATTAATGGATGTGAAAGTGTTTTTATGTAATAGTTTCAATATTCAGTAGTTTTGTAGGGAATCGATTAATTTCAAGGTAGTTTATAGTTGGGTAAGGATTAAAAATCTACCAGCATTTGATAAATGTCTTATCCTAGTTCGAGACTTTTTAATTTGTGTACTGATGATACCTATGGCGTGGGGTTCTAGCCTTGAACCACGAAGTCGTGCAGCCAGTGACTTGAAAACCGAAAGTTCTTAAAAAGGAGCCAAACTGTGATATCTTGGTGTAATGTATTACAAATTGTTAACTTATGATTATTATTTATCACTGGGGTTCCTAGTGGAACATAGGGATTCAGTAGCACATCTCCATTCCACTCTCTTCTCTTCAGTCTTTTGGACCTGGCTCCACAACTACCCACAAGCTCCCATTTCTTCCTCACATGATCTCCTCTATTTCACCCTCAGCTGGGAAGCCCAACTAGCTGTTACCCATCTGGTGCGTGGTATCCCTGAACGGTCTTCTCAGTGCATGCCCAACCATCTCCATTTCCTTCCTCTGCATATTTCTTGGGTGAGAGGTTCTTGCTTCGTCGGTTCGTTCCCAACCAGAGTTCCTTGTTGCTTATTCCAACCATTCTGGCCAACTGGTCTTCAATAAGGAACCAGAGTAGGTGGCAGTTGTTGATGAATATCCGTAGTTTGTTGGAAATGCTTTTCGTAACGCGCCAAGTCTCTCAACTATCACATAGCAGCACTGACTTGACTGGATTGGTGTTGAAAATCCAGGTCTTGTTCACACTTTTTGCTGAGTAGAGTGCAGTAGATCTTCGCACTGATCTCCACAGATTGATGAAGACCTGTCTTATTGTCTTTCCCATCTTGGCTTTGACGACCTCATTTGTGCCTGTGCCACCTGTAGTCGAAACAGTTCTGCTTAGGTAGATGAAAGTGGCTACTTCCTTTAAGTTTCTCCCGTTGATGGTGACTGCAGCTTGTCCTTGTCGTCATTATTGTTGATGGTTGGGTATCTTCATCACTTCTCTACGTCCACTTGAAGGGAGTCCCGTCCTCGCTGCCTCTTCTGTCAACTTGTTGGTTTGCGTGACATCGACACAAGTCATCGCTGGCGAAATACAAATCCTCTAGGATGTTTTCCCCGCTCCAGCGTATCCCCCTCTTCTCACTCCTCACTGTTTGTTCATGATCCAGTCGACCACAATCAACAAGATCATGGGTGATAGTAGGTGGCAGCCTTGTCTTACTTCAGGGCATCACTGAGCTTCCCATTGTGAATTATTTGGCGTGTGACGTCTTCATATGGCTTCTGTTGAATGAGGTTGACAAAGGTTTGTGGTATTCTGTAGTGTTGAAGCAGTTATATACTTCTAACAGCCTGAAACCCAATTGAAGATGTTTTCAAGTGTCTTCAGTGGTACAGTGACGTAGACATAAATCCATATTGATGTCATTTCACTACAGCTGACGTCTAAAGTTGAGTATTACAACTTAGTTCTTGTTCACTACATACATATACAGAATGAGATATCCAACTAACTGTTGAAGGACAACTTTACTGTGTTGGAGTTCGTTCTGCCCTGTTGTACACTTGTGAGGCATAGCTGTTGAATGTAGAAGGTGTAAAGAGATCACAGATGTCTTCTTTGAATTGTTTGAGTGTGGGGGGAATCACCGTGTGAGGAATATTTAAATCAGGCGAAGGGTACTAGACAAGACAGGAATATGAACTGATTAGGTTGTGAACCTTAGTCGACTAAGATAACTTGGACATGTACTTCAAATGCTGAGCCACCACCACCACTACCACCTACTTCGATGTGTTATGCTAGGAGAAGTTGGATTAGGTTGGAAAAGAGTTCAGGAAGGTCAGATCAAGACGTGATACTAGTTGATGAAGTCTCTGAACCGTGTAGGGAGATGTGGACTACCTAGGTGAAGTCCCTAAGAGGACAGGAATAAAGGGGTTCAACATACTTGATGAAAATCGGCGTGTGTGTGTGTTTGTCCCAGATTCTACATTAATTTCATCGGTCAACTGTTATAAAGAATGAGAGAATAAATATTTGTCTCTTAAGTTATTAAAAGAGTATTTTTAGAAGTGATGCTGCTGATGAATACAAGTGTCATCGAAACAATCAATCAATATGCAAAGGCTATAAACAGTATATCTTGGATCATTCTTTCAGTCGTTTGATAGGTTACTGTGTCAAATAGTATATATCTCAGATTTGGACATCGCAATCAACCGGTTAGGTATTCCATGGTATTGTTTAGCTTTGTGAGTATAGAAGTTTCGAAGCAACTTATCACTTGGCTTGAGAAAACCATATACTGACTGGTTGCTAGGGAAGGAATCTTCGCCTAAATTGAATCGATGAAATGTTGAGTTATCATGGTTAAAATATACATTGAATATGCGTTTAGTCCTATTTATGACAGATTCGTCAGTGGAATGCACCTGAATCCAACGGGACCGGATGTGAGGACTCATACTCAACAGCAGCATCTGAATGAAAGTTGAGCTAGATCGTGAGCTGACAGAAGTGGGAGAATGTGGTTGGAAGACCTAGCAAGGTATGTTGATGGGTACTCGGCGCTGAGGAGTCCTACTATAGGACGAAACAGATATTCAATACTCCTTTGTTACCAATGGTCCTTCAAGTATACATCCGTCGGCTTGCGGTTATCTATTTATTTGATATATAGATGACGTTTCCAGCTTGAATTAATGCGCATAGTCACATTGATGTGATCGTATAACTTTCATATAGGTTGTTTCAAAGTCATAGTAGTAGAATTTTTCATATTTCCGGCCTAGATGTTGCGTCATTCCGATACAAGTGTGGCGTGTTGATTCAATGAACAAGGATTCCGTGATGAAACTTCTCTCTCTCTCTCAGCCTAACCATAGTGGATTGGAGTACAATGTTGCCTTTGTCTCAACATATTCTTCAGTTGTCAGTCAGTGAATCTATCGGAATAGTCGAATTATTCTCCTCAGATTTGTGATGCGGATTCCTAAACTGTGATAACTCAAACTGATCCCGATCAGTTAGTCTGACATCACAGTTATTGCTGTGATAAAAATGGAATCCTCGTGAATATG